>JAPMUY010005582.1:22500-40287 GCA_026901105.3 Galaxias olidus
TTGGCACTATGGGGATCTCCACACGCGTTCTCTCCAGCACTAGTTATAGAGCGGAAACACACAGTTAGGCTAGGCCTTCTGTGTTGACAACGTGGGTATTTGTGTGTGTGTGTGTGTGGGAGAGAGAGAGAGAGAGAGAGAGAGAGAGAGAGAGAGAGAGAGAGAGAAAGAGAGAGAGACACATCACGACTGAAGTGCATTGCTTTCTAGAGGTCTATAGAATCCCCCCCTAAGATGGAGAGAAGAACAGTAAGAGTGACCTGCTTCTGTTGTGGTGTGTTTCTCTAAAGAGCACACGCAGACCCTCTCCCCACCACCATTTCTCATTTCCTTTATTACTGTCAAATCTATTTAAAGTGAGCTAAGGAGCCCGGCGCTGAGCGCACGGGTGCATATTAAACGAAATATGAAATATTAAATACCGTGTACGACGTGGCTAACACCGCATTAGAGTTGAGTTGAGAATCCGGAGCCAAGTTTTTTCTTTAGAGGAGCGAGCGAGGACGAGGTCGGGAACCGAATGGGAATGAGGCGATTAATTACGGTGGGATTAGTCCCCGTAGAGTAAACATGAGGCAGCGGTATCGGAGGGGGGGGGGGGGGGGGGGGGGGGGGGGGGGGGGGGGGGGGAGGTGGGGGGGGGGGCTTTGAAACGGAGACGCTGTGAAGGGGAGGTCGGCCTGGCAGGACGGGCCCATGCCCTGCTCTTCGTCGCTTTCTCAACCTCTCATCTTGTCTTGCCTTTTTTTTTCTACATCCCCTCTTCCTCTTTCTTCTGTCCGTTTCTCTCTCTCTCTCTCTCTCTCTCTCTCTCTCTCTCTCTCTCTCTCTCTCTCTCTCTCTCTCTCTCTCTCTCTCTCTCTCTCTCTCTCGCTCTCTCTCTCGGTGTCTGTCTTCTACTGTGTCCTCATCTTCTGTCCATCCACCGTGTCGACCCTCAATTTCAACGGGGCCTCGGGACGGTCTCCACGACAACGGAAGCAAACTCTTCCTCCGTTGCCTGCCCGAGTGTCCTTAAAAACAGAACTTTCCACGGCGACAAACTACCTGCGGAGTCTGGGAGAGAGAGACGCGGAGAGAAAGGGAATGTAATCCGTGCAGTTGGATCTCCCCGGGTCCCCTCGGTCCCCTGCCATGCCTCTCCCCGTCACATCTCTACAGATAAGCTCGGCTCGGGCTGGCTTCCAGGAGAGACAAGAGAGAGAGCAGAGAGAGGTGGGGGGGGGGGGGGGGGGGGGGGGCTTTGACGCGCTAAAGTTAGCCGCGCCACGCTAGTCTCCCAGCAGGGCATCTGTTCCCTCAGTGGGTTCTTTAGGTTTGACAGAAGTGCATAATGCTAACAAGCTAACGCTGCCGAGAGCCGGTTTGAAACCGTTCACTTTTCCTCATGTCCCCGTCTCTCTCTCTCGACACCTATCTCTCTTGTTCTCTCTCTCTCTTTCTCTCTCTCTCTTTCTCTCTCTCTCTCGACACCTATCTCTCTCGTTCTCTCTCTCTCTCTCTCTTTTTCACTCTCTCTTGCTCTCTCTCTTGCTCTGTCCCTCCCTCTCTGTCTTCATCTCGCTAGCTCTCTCTCTCTCTCTCTCTCTGTCTCTCTCTCTCTTTATCTCTCTCTCTCTCTCTCTCTCTCTCTCTGTCTCTGTCTGTCTCTCTCTCTCTCTCCCTCGAAGGGTCTGCTCTCTCTATAAAGCTCTCTGCAGATGGCAGTTACTAGCAGCAGTTGGTGTGTGATGTGTTGGAGGCCTGCGTTCTGCCAAGCCGGCAAGCAGCAAGAGAGCCAGTGAAAGCAGCCCAGACTGCCGACAGAGCCAATGTAACCGTATCCGTAGACACATCTCAGACTTCCTGCTCTCCCCTTCTCTCAGGCGTGACACTCATCCTTTTTTTCTCTCTCCCTTCCCCTTGAGATCAGTGTTAAAATGAAATACATAACAATTTGATTATGCTGTATGAGATATTTCTTCCACTTGAGTAGTTTTGATACAGCAACATTGCGCGATTGAACATATTGCACGTGTTTGGATCACTTAATATTAGTTTGTTTTGTATGAACGCAATGACCCTCACTGACGGAGGGATAGCTCGTACGATAGTGGTCAGGGATTCTGTCTTGAGTGGCTGTGTTCATACGGGTATGCGTTTGGGGCACTCAAACCCTGGGATGGTATGTTTTAGGGGAAAAGAGTTTGATTAGATATGGCACGGGGAAGAAACAGCGAGAGAGTTACCACCGATAGTAGGACTGCCCCTCATCTTCTGGCAAAGAAGCGTTGACCTCAATATCTGTACAATTCTATGTGTATGTGTGTGTGTGTGCATAGACATTAGCATGGATTCATTTTCAATGCCAAAAGACAGAAACAGAGCTAATTGGATTGTACATCTGTGAAAGGTTATGGAAATGCACTGAAATGGAATTAATTTTGCTCAAAGAACCTGTCACTCTGTCTTTCAAATTGAAGGTATGATTAATATGGTCTTGTAAATGGAATTGGAAATCATTGGTTTATTATATGAGTCCGCTCGCTCAGCACCGGGGCCAATTACTCTTGTTTATCTGACAAGATCTTTGGTTTTATTGTATCCGATCAGCACCGAGAGCGAGGACAAAACTGTCGATTTGTCCAATACTTCATCGAAACACAATCTTGCAACATGACATCATTGATTTGTCCCTGTATTCAAGGAACATTGTTAAAAACCCTTCTATCGTTGGGACACAAACAAATAGGTTTGTAGAGTATTTAGTAAATACTATCTAAAGTACGGTGACGAGTTCTTCCATGTGCAGGACCTTCTGAGCAGTCATCCATTTCAGAATCCCTCTAATTAATTTCGATTGTACATATTTATCTCGGAGCCATGAAAAAAAAGTGAACACTTAATCACTTTAGTCAGCCAAACATTGTTGGACAGTCCAAAAGTTATGCGGCTACGCTCTCTCGTCATGCAGAGTGAAATGATCCCTATTCGCCTCAGCATCTGTTCAAAATAGCTTGTTCAAAAATGTGGCCTGGTTTGTCTTCTTTCTAAAGAGCTTGTTTTTTTGGGTGGGAGTCTAATTGAATTAGCAGCTACTTCCATTCCTGGGAAGTCACAATGATGCCAGTTTGTTAGTGTATGTGCACTTGTTTATGTGTGCTTTTACTGAAATGAACACTGACTCCAGAAGTGGATAATCCTATTGGACAATCTGACTGAGAGATAGAAGCACAAAGGTCAAATTAGCTTAATAAAGGGAATCAAAGATGTCACCCATGATTACAGGCATGAAGGTTGTTCAAACTTAGGATACTTTTTTGTCTGTTTTTCCATGTGACTTAGGTACATTGGAGAGGAAAATACTTTGTTCACTTTGTTGGTTTGGCTCCCTGACTTGCACTCAAACGCCACACACAATAAAATCATATTTTGATATTTTCTATACTTTTTGATGAAAACATGCAGTACGTCAACATATGTTACATTTGGCAATTGGCGGGTGCATTTGTACATTACCGCTGCCATATTTTGGTGCATTGAATGCCCTGCACTTTATGATCATACAGACTGTACAGCGTGGGTGCTATGGTGGTCTCAAGTGCTCTTAAGAGCGTGTGCTATTCTGCAGACCACTTCCGACAGTCACATATGCAGAGAAAAAACACGCACGCACACCAACGAACACACCAACACACCAACACACACACACACACACACACACACACACACATATGTTAGCTTGCAGTTAGTACATTATCCACAGTCCTTCCATTAATTAGGCACTTCAATCTGTTGCCCTGGACACAGAAGAATAGGTGTTGAAGGTTCTTTGCATGGAAGAACAGCTCTTCATAGAGCGATGGAATATGGTATTATGAAAATGGCAACGTGGCTGGAAAGGCTGAGTTCTTTCGGGGTAGATGTAGTCGGTTCTCAGTATATTTGCATAATGTTTTGAAGAGAGAAAAAGTTTGCTTTAAAGAGAACTTCTTTTTCAGGGAACTGGAAGGCCCACCCCGGCCTATCAAAAGGTTGTCTGGGGATGACAGAATGTCAGACATTTGATGTGAGTGGCCTGTCTTTTTTAATGACCTTGATTCATCTTTGAAATACATTCAGTAAAGTTGGTTAGAACTTCTGATTGGCCGACATGATTGAGCTGATTTTTGGCGACTGATTCAGTTCATAATGGAGTAGGGTTTTTGTAGTTACTAGTCGACTATCAGTCGTTAGATAAAAACGTTCCTGGGTGCCCCTGTTAGTTTAATGTTTGCTAAATGTTTTTCTTATTTTTTTGCGAGACACAACCTTTTTTCACAAACTGTGTAACAGTCGTTGTTAAAAGATTTTTCTTATGAATTGATCATCTCATTGTGTTTGTCTCCGCTGTTATGGAATGGCAGGACTAGGAGCGCGCGTAGCCCTCGATTAGATTGCAGAGCAACAGATGTAGAAAAAAACACTGTGGAGCGAGTTTAATAGAAGCAGAACATCTATTAATATTCATAATTATAACAGAGCCGAGCAGTGATCAGGGAGCAGTGAGACGTGAACTGGATATCTTTGACTGGCCACTACGCTGCTCTCTCTCTCTCTCTCTCGCTCTCTCTCTCTCTCTCCCTCTCTCTCTCTCTCTCTCTCTCTCTCTCTCTCTCTCTCTCTCTCTCTCTCTCTCTCTCTCTCTCTCTCTCTCACTCACTCACTCTTTCTCTCTCTCCATCTGTTTTAAATCTAAATCTATATCCTGTGACTTTGTAAATCTTTCCTTGGTAAATCATTGGTGTGTATCTGTGTGTGTGTTTGTATTTGTGTTGGTGTGTGGGTGTGAGAGTGAAGGGAACGTCATCATTGCAACACAGGAAAAGGCTGTGCATCATCTTCTCAGATGGTGTCTGAACAATCTTCATATGGTACAATACAAACAAACATACAGTACACACACACACACACACACACACACACACACACACACACACACACACACACACACACACACACAAAGCAGTTCCATTTTATTACTTGGGTCTTCCACACAAAGTTCTCAGAACAGGTGCCTCTTGCTCCCTTGGCCCAATTAAAGGGTAAATGGGGGGTTAAGACATAGTGAACTCTACATTGATAGTCCATTTACACTGGGAATGTTGGAGATTTTATTTTTCACATGCTTAATTTAATTTGGATGGTGGACACCCTCTCTCCACAAAGTGACCAAAATAGATGCACCTGATGAACTCACCTTAATTTAATAGTGACCGTCCAGATATCATCCATACACCTCTTCTTCCACAGTTTACCTCTGTCGGTGTCCTGGAAGTCCTTTAGACCTCTGGCTGAGCAGCAGTGTCCCTGATTAAGGCCGGGAAGCAACCGGACTGGAAGCTGTCGGAACGTCTGACCTTTCCCTGTTCGGCGGTCCCACAGCCATAAATCACCTGGTAATCCCTGGCTACAGAATGGTAGTGTCATGATTAGAAGGAGACGGTGCCAAAATGGCTGTTTGGATCCAGGGATGATTAAAACCCGAGGGAGAGGGGGAGGTAGAAGGACAGGGAGTGTTAGAGACGGAGCAATTGAGCAGTGGCGGCTGGCCAGTAGAGGGCGCTAGGGCGCCGCCCTCCCCGGTGGAAAGTTTTTTTTTTTAAAAATTCTTTCTTTATATATATATTTTCTGGGGCGCTAGAAAAAGCGCCCAATCAGTGCAGCAGCAAAGCCAATAGCTGACACAAGAATCACACATAGCAACATTAGCAACATAAATTTGGCCAATCAGCGTCCTCGAATCTGATGCCAAAAGGGCGCTAAATTTAGCTCCCCAAGTAGAGTCAGCCTGTGCGGTGGAGGATGCTGGTTTACAATCTGCCATTACATCGAGATAGAAGAAGACAATGATGTGACAATGTGGCTACTCAAGACGCAAAATCTTAGGCTCCTCCTAATTCAATATTATCTATTCATCAAAACCCATTTGAGAGGAGTACCTTAGTGGAGAAAATACAGGTTCAAGAGCTTGGCCTAGATCAACCTGGTATCAAGATGGAACAACAGGCTAGTGAAAAACAACAAAAATTACATGTGAGGCTTCTCCAGTAGTTGGTACGGCAAAAAGGCTTGGCTGGCTGGATGCAGTTATGGAAATGCCAACTTTTTCTTCCCATGCCAACGTTTTAGAACTGCTAGGACAGATACAACAACATGAACTGTTACAGGAGTAAGGGACGTGAAACATCTATCAGAGAAAATTAAGAAACGTGTGTTCGTCAGACACACAGGACAAGGAGAATACGTCAAGATAATTGACTGTGTTAAATTCTGAATTCTGTAGTGGCGGAATGGCGAAATTCCTTTACAAATAAGATGCACACACACACAAAGTTCCCCTGACCCCATTTGTTTTTGTATATAGTTGACTGTAGCAATAAGATTTTGTTTTAGAATGCCTCAAATTTTTTATATTGGTATTTAATGAATACTTAATATTTCACAGAACACTGGTGTCCTGCAGTTTGTGTTAAATTGTATTGTTGAAGCTGACTGAATATGGCACAGCCCCACCTAGAATATTTTTCACCAGCCGCCACTGAGATAGAGATAGGGAAAGGGAGAGAATGTGTGTGAATGAGTCGACAATATAGGTGTGTGTTTGTGTGTGTGTGTGTGTGTGTGTGTGTGTGTTTCAAGACAACGCAGGCATGAGTAGTACAGAATAATGACGACGCTGTGAGAATAGATGATGTAAGTGTTGGGTGCGCGCGCGCGCGAGCGCGCTCATTGTCGCAAGTGAAGTCAACCACTGCATCGTTTAAAAAGCCGCAAGTAACAGAGCTCCCGCCGCTCAGCTTTCTGCTTACTGGTAAACAGTGTGTTTGTCTCCCTGCGCTTACGGCAGAAGCAGCCGCCCGTGCACTTAAGCATGCGCTGTGTCTTCTCCGGTGCAGAAAACACTGCGTGAATTGGTTGACAACGTGGCTTAATGTCGGCGGCGGCGTCCTGGGCGGAGGCCTCCTATTGCTTTGCTGCTATTAAGAGACTGGAGGCATAGTGTTTACCGGAGGGGAAGGGATCGAGCCGCACCCGTCCTCCAGGCGCCCCCGCGGGAGGTAAAACGGCCTGTCATCCTCCATCTCAAAGCACTCTATGATGTTACGGAGTTAAATCCCTCTCCGTAACAAACCCTGAGCGCGCAGGGAAAACGCGGACGCGCTCGCCGCGTTCTCGGGAGCCGGCTCCGTTGCTTTGACGCGCGGCCGGGATCAAGGCGTTAATTCCTGTGTTCTCCTTAGTTTTATGCCCTGGTGTCTCTGTACCTACACCCCGCTCTGCCTCTCACAGGGCCCCATAAAAGCTCCATACCCCCAGCCTCGACCTGCAGTTTACCCCCACCGATCGCCGCTGCTGCAGATCGAGGTGATTAACTGGTGATTTACTTTCCATCTCTCTCTCTCTCTCTCTCTCTCTCTCTTTTTTTGCTCTCTCTCTCTATTTTGCTCTCTCTCTCGTTTGCTCTCTCTCTCTTTCTCTCTCTTTCTGTGTCTCTATATTCCTCCCTGTCTCCCTCTCTCTCATTTTAGTTCAGTTCATTTTATTGACATTAAATACTGCACAGAAACGATTGCCAAAGCACAAGTTAAAGGTCAACACTAGCACCAATGGTTATGACCTAACATGATCACAAGCATGAACGTGCTCTTGCAGCGTCTAACAGTTATTTCAAAAAAATGGCCTAGAAAACAATAATGAAAAGTCCCAGCCCACAAAATCAGTTATTACGCCGGGCCTGCTGTTCCACTGGGAGTCCCTGGGATGGTGGCAGCTGGCCACATACTTTGGCAGTGAGAATGGAACTTTCCTTTTATTTTCACCCAAACAGATATATTGCACTTCTGTTTCCTCGGTCGTTTCTTTCAAATTCCTGTTTCGTTTCTTTCACTGGGAGACCTCTTAACTGCACCTCTCCTCTCAGAGTGCCGGCCCCTTCTCCTTTGAGGTTCTCTGTCTCTCCGCGTTCCCCTCCCCTCCTCGGCTTCCCCTAAAGAGATACTCCCACTTCCAACAAAAATATCCTCTTGTTTCCCTCTTCTTCGTCTCCCCCATCCTCTCCTCCTTTCCCCCCTGGTCCCTCGTTCCTCTCTCCTCTCCTGTCAACCTCGTTCTATTCTCTGGGCCTTGTGGGTGAAGGCTCTCACCAGCAGTGTGAAAGTGAGACTCACGGATAATGATTACCTCCCTGGCTGCATACATACACACACACACAAACACACATACACAGAGAGAGAGAGAGAGAGAGAGAGAGAGAGAGAGAGAGAGAGAGAGAGAGAGACACAAACACACAGACAGGCAGACACAAACACACACAGTCTCTTGAGGTTAGTAGTTTGGACCTGAGGAGGGTATAAAGTGTGTGCCGGGTTATTGAGTCGGTGTGCACCACCTGGGGCAGACGGAGAAGGAAGAGGGGGGGACGGCAGGGGAAAGGATTGAGATCAGCCCGATGGGATGAGGAGCGGGAACGAGAACGGGTAGGAGTGTGGGAATGTGAGAGGGAAGGCAGAGATGGGAGAGAACAGGAAGTGAGTGGGATGGAGGTGGCGCTGGGGGACAGGGGGATGCTATACAGGTGACAGATGGAGGTGCTACGTGAGTGGACAGGCTGGATCAGTGTTTGGTACGTCTGCTGTTGATGAGGCTGATGCCTATCGAGTCTGCATTCCATTTGAATGCTCACTGGTGTGTGTCGTGGTGTCTGTGCTGTGTGTGTTGGCCTGCGGGTGTGTATCTGTGTATTTGTCTGTGCTGGCGTTTGTGTTTAACCGTGATAGTGTACTCGTGTGTGTGTGTGTGTGTGTGTGTGTGTGTGTGTGTGTGTGTGTGTGTGTGAGAGAGACTGTGTCTCCTCTCCTGCATGTGCTCTGTGTGACTGTGCGATGTGCACGCTGTTCCCTGCTCTGCAGAGCCTTTGCAGAGGAGCGTTGCACAGCGGCACAGCGGGCAACCCTCACCTCTGTCATCCTCCAGCGCCAGAGTGGCACCTCGCCCCAGACCGCCCGCTTCCCCACACCCTCGTCCACAGAATACAACATGCATAACGCCACGACTACACACACACACACACACACACACACACACACACGCACGCACGCACGCACGCACGCACACACACGCACACACGCAGTGTTGATGCAAGCGTGAAGTATCCGAGGTCGCCACCGGATGATATCGGCTCTAATGAGGGAGAGGTGAAAACGGCGAGTCTCATTCCCTTCTCTCTCTCTCTCCCTCTCTCTCTCTCTCCCTCTCTCTTTCCGCTGGCTCCCAGCCGCTGAGCAGCCGGCCCATTGTAGCCGGGGGCCGCGGCGCTCACGCCCTAATGAGCCCCGCACAGCGGACGCGGCCGCTCGGAGCGCGGCGGACTCTTCATTAGCCTGTCGGCCGTGCCCGCGACCCCGTGACTCCGGCTGCACTCGGAGGGAGCTCCCAACGGCAGGGCCGTTCACACGCGCTCACACGCCGCGGCACGGACGGAGGGTCTAGCTACGGATCTCTATGTTTAAAAAAAAAAGCATGAACGTTGATGTGTTCCACTTGGCAAAGTTCGAAGTGCAATCTGCATGTGTGTCTCTGTGCGTGAAAGTTAAAGAGGGAGAGAGAGAGGGATAGATAGAGAGAGAGAGAGAGAAGGAGAGAGTGCAGCCGGGAGTGGGTGGGTGTAGTGTGCTTGCCGTTTCCAATTCACAGCATATTTTTCTATCGCCTGCCTCTCCATCCACCCTTGCAGCCTAATGTCTGAGACGTCTGAATGGGGAAATTGGCTTTCCATCCAGCAAATCTACCGCTATCATAGAGATTTCTATGAAATCCCCCTGCTAGTCACAGGTTTGTGGCTGGGTGTTTGCTGTTTATTGAATAATAAACAACTGAGCACAGAGTTTCCCTCTTCTTCTGCTGAGAGGAGGACTTTAGAATCAGGCACACCCAGAGCAGAGGCATCTTTAGAAGGAACCTGTTTGAGTGTTTTTGTGCAAATGCATAGGAATTATCTGAAGGGTGGGCGAGTGAGTGAATGATGAAATGAGTGTGTGTGTGTGTGTGTGTGTGTGTGTGTGAGTATGTGTGTGTGTGTGTGTGTGAGAGAGAGCGCGACAGAAAGTGTGAGTGTGTGTGTTTACCAGGGTCTCAAAAAAGATTTCCATGCCTTTTTAATTCTCTCTCCCACACCTCTCATTTTCCATATTCTCTGCTATCTCCATATCACACTGTTTGCGAAACTCCATTACCCAGATATGTTGCAAGTCAGCCTATACTTCCTCACATAGTCAAAACTTTATTAAACATCCCCCCCCCCCCAGACACACACACACACCCAGTCATATATATGGCAACCTAGCATAACATCCTCCTTCTGAGACACACAACCTTAAAATAACCAACACTCACGGTCTCGTTCTCTCGTCCGTCGTGCCTTCTGATTGGCTACTCCTACATAAAGCTCGATAATAGAAATAATAAATCCTCGTTAGGGAAATCCCCGCTTCCATTTGGGATTTAAGTTTTAATTCGCCCCACTCTCCTAATCCCGACCGCCCTAATTGGACATTGTGTGAAATAATTAGATATCAAATTGAGTATTATGGCTCCAATGCAATATCTTAATTAGCAAAGGTCTCTTTAGGGAGGGGCTTGGGCATGGCTGAGGCTGTATGTAACGTATACCGTCTTAACATGTCCTCATTAGGACACATTATCTCCTCGTCATTATCTACAAGCCTTTCCGAGTGACAACGATACACTCAGTTGATGAGCACGGAACACATATCACAAGCATGAAGGATTTAATTATCCATTGTGTTTGACAGCCCGCATATCAGGTCATTGCCGAGGCGATTGTGGCTATCGTGGTCATCTGAAGAATGGTGTATTGAGATGTATAAATACACGTATCCTTTGATTAATAAGGATGTGTCTAACGTCTTTCTGTTCTGTACATTGCTGTATCTTAGGGGAAGAACGCACCTGTCAATTTATTCCAATCCCCTGTCGACTGAATAATACATGGAGCTTCGGCACATAATTCTGAATTCCCTCTGCTACACTAAATAAAGCCGTTGCATGGGCAATGACATTTCTACAGCTTTCAAATATAGCATGGTTTCTTGGCACTTGTGAAAGAAGGTACTTTGATGTCTGAGTATTGTCAGATCAATGTTAATCATGCCTTCTAATTGCAAACCTTGATATCCGTCCTTATGGTTTCGTGAGCTTAGAGTTATAAGGTTCCATCTGCATTTTTGTCAAAATTGAGTTTTTTGCACATTTTGAACATTTGGGTGTTTCTTAATGCCTGTGTGGCGTTATTTCAATTTTTTCATTTTTTGGGGGTCAGTAAATCATAAAATAAAAACTACATGCCCATTCTGCCAGCTTAGATGTGAAAACTTTGATCCTCAATACCTCTTAAGTAGCCTAAACGTAGATGGAACCTTATAACTCTAAGCTCACGGTTTGTGTCTGAGTGTGTGTGTGTGTGTGTTTGTTATGTCATTGTGCATTCTGCAGCAGTTAGCCGTCTCCACTGATTAGGATGACTACAAACACACGCCCTCTTTGACAAACCTCACTAGTCCCTCTCTCTCTCTTTGTCTCTCTCTCTCCCCCCTTTCTCTCTCTCTTTGTCTCTCTCTCTCTCTCTCTCTCTCTCTCTCTCTATCATTCTCTCTCCCCTCTCTCTGTCTCTACACTCTCATTTTCTTTACATATATTTCTCTCTCTTTCTCTGTCTCTCTCTATTTTTCCCCAGATCTTCTTATTAGCGTGTGCCAAGGTTGCAGGGCTGTGAGGGAAGGTGGTGCTAAAGCTTTTAACGCCCATCCTTATTTTGGACTCCTTAACAGAGAGAAGAATTGAATGTGATGGAGATACTCTGCTGATTATCTTCCAGTCAATTCCACGAGTGTTAAATTCCAACTCGACCCACACTGATATTTGTGATTTTACTCAAAAAAATTCAGTGAATGTAAAGTTCAGCATCCTCAAACCAGCATTTTGCATGCAGTTCCATTAATGATGCTATGTAAACAGCGGATGAGAGATTGTGCTCTCACTGATCCTGCCGACTGCGTACCAGACCGATCAGTGTGGTCACTCTGAACACGGCTCAAACGGTACGAGCCCTTACAGACCCAAAGCGTACACGAGGCACAGTGCACGGGCCCTTTCAGCGGCTCTTCCATGGGTGTCAGAGGATCAGAGGGAATCCATGACTTTTGAGTTTAGAGAGATGTTATATTTATGTAAAGGCCGCTTTCAAGTCGTACTGCAGCGTCTTAGCCAAATCCCGTTCCCAGTGGTTTTTATGAAACATAATTGGATTTCCTTGCATCATTCTAGCCAGTGCTGGAGGTAGAAGGCTTTCAGCGCGCTCTCCTTCATCTAACAATTAGGCTTTATCTACTATACGCATATACACACAGGGCTTCTAATGGTCTGACCTTAATCCACGGAGCAGATTGATGAAACAGACATTTCAACAGCATACGTCTTTGACTGTGCATGGTTCTTTTGTCTTTTAAAAAAAGAGAATAATTGACCGGTGTCGAGTCAGTTGGATTGATACAGGATATCTCCTCTAAACACAGCTCAGTGCTGGGCAACGTTATGTAATCTTAAGTTTCACTGAGCAAGACCTAGCCAAGGTATGGCCATTCAGGTCAAGTCAAACTAACCAATCAGATGCTTATACAGCAAAGCACCCCATCTCGCTAAAGTTTTTATGTGGCTGCCTTGGCCTGACGCATTCAATGAGCCCCACGGCCGTCGAGCAAGGAAAGTAGCCGGCTCTCCAAAATGCACAGCCCATCAGCGATGGGTTTGAACCTGAAACCTGCTGCCGGTAACACGGTTTAATGTCCAATTAGCTGTTGTGCGACTGACCTTGTGGAGGTTTGAGGAGCCCGTGTCAGGCACCGAGGGGGTGTTTACGTGGCCAGATTGCATCTTTTATCTAAGGTGTATGTGGCCTTTAGCCATTTGGAGCTAATTAGCCCTCTTTTCTAGCGAGCGTTATTACCCGCTTTATCAGAATATAAAATAAAGAAAACGTCTCAAAATGGCTCATGGCTTGAAGAGGATTTTGTAATTACACTTTAAATGTGACCACATTTTTAGTGGTTCTCTAATAGTGGATTGAAATGAATTAAAAAAAAAAATATTCAGACCAAAGAAAACGCATGGAGCTAATGAAGTGAAGCCATAGCTGAGCCCAGTGTTAGACCTTCCTAGTTTCATGTCCTGAATCTGCATCAACGGGAAGTTTAGGATGGAACTTTGGGTCAAGTCTGCTTTTTAAAACGGGTGTTTACCCAGGCTGTTTTTCTGTCTTTGGTTTGGCGCACAGTGTTTTTGTTGGATGTGCACTGGCCTATTTGACTAGCGTTGGCAAAGGATGAAAACTCTTCATTAATTATCATAGAAGGAAGAAAAAAACAACAACCCTGATCTAACTTCCTTCAGAAATGTGTACCGTATATTTTTCACTTCCTTTCTAATCAGGCCAATACATTACACCCCCACCCCCCTCCAGTCTCTCTCTCTGAAGCTGTCGCTCCACTGCTTCTGCACTGTCCTTCTCTGTGTATCTATGTGTGCTCCTCCTTGCTTCTCTGTCTGTCTATGTGTGCTCCTCCTTGGTTCTCTGTGTATCTATGTGTGCTCCTCCTTGGTTCTCTGTGTATCTATGTGTGCTCCTCCTTGCTTCTCTGTCTGTCTATGTGTGCTCCTCCTTGGTTCTCTGTGTGTCTGTGTGCTCCTCCTTGGTTCTCTGTGTGTCTGTGTGCTCCTCCTTGGTTCTCTGTGTATCTATGTGTGCTCCTCCTTGGTTCTCTGTGTATCTATGTGTGCTCCTCCTTGGTTCTCTGTGTATCTATGTGTGCTCCTCCTTGGTTCTCTGTGTATCTATGTGTGCTCCTCCTTGGTTCTCTGTGTGTCTGTGTGCTCCTCCTTGGTTCTCTGTGTATCTATGTGTGCTCCTCCTTGGTTCTCTGTGTATCTATGTGTGCTCCTCCTTGGTTCTCTGTGTATCTATGTGTGCTCCTCCTTGGTTCTCTGTGTATCTATGTGTGCTCCTCCTTGGTTCTCTGTGTATCTATGTGTGCTCCTCCTTGCTTCTCTGTCTGTCTATGTGTGCTCCTCCTTGGTTCTCTGTGTGTCTGTGTGCTCCTCCTTGGTTCTCTGTGTGTCTGTGTGCTCCCTCCTTGGTTCTCTGTGTATCTATGTGTGTGCTCCTCCTTGGTTCTCTGTGTGTATCTATGTGTGCTCCTCCTTGTTTCTCTGTGTATCTATGTGTGCTCCTCCTTGGTTCTCTGTGTATCTATGTGTGCTCCTCCTTGGTTCTCTGTGTGTCTGTGTGCTCCTCCTTGGTTCTCTGTGTATCTATGTGTGCTCCTCCTTGGTTCTCTGTGTATCTATGTGTGCTCCTCCTTGGTTCTCTGTGTATCTATGTGTGCTCCTCCTTGGTTCTCTGTGTATCTATGTGTGCTCCTCCTTGCTTCTCTGTGTGTCTATGTGTGCTCCTCCTTGCTTCTCTGTGTGTCTATGTGTGCTCCTCCTTGCTTCTCTGTGTATCTATGTGTGCTCCCCCTTGCTTCTTTGTGTGTCTATGTGTGCTCCTCCTTGGTTCTCTGTGTGTCTATGTGTGCTCCTCCTTGGTTCTCTGTGTATCTATGTGTGCTCCTCCTTGGTTCTCTCTGTGTCTATGTGTGCTCCTCCTTGGTTCTCTCTGTGTCTATGTGTGCTCCCCCTTGCTTCTTTGTGTGTCTATGTGTGCTCCTCCTTGGTTCTCTGTGTATCTATGTGTGCTCCTCCTTGCTGGTCGCTTTGGTTGTTCACTTGCCTGGAACTGCACAGGCCATTTTTTTCTAGCTCGGCAAACTCGGCAAAAGCGAACAGCAGCGAACATCCTGTGTGATCAATCCAAATATGTGGTGAGTGGTAGCCTGCGCTGACGTAAGCTTTGGATGGCCACATTTGATGCAGCATTTACTGTTTGTATTGGTCACAGCAGCACTTATTTTGAAAAGTTTGGAATTTTTTTTTTAAAACTATGAATACTTTTGAGAGCCGCTTAACTGAAGAAGTTCAAAAATATGAACACTTTTAAAACTCGTAACCACTCCTAATGTTTTGTTTTGCGACCCGTAACGTTTGTTTCCCCCTGCTGTATTGGGGTGTAAGCTACAGCAAACTCAAATCAGTAGCGATCAAGTACACCATCACAGCCTCGGCTAACAAGTACACCATCACAGCCTCGGCGAACAAGCGGAAGAGAACCAAGCAAACAGGAAAAGTTCGCTTTCGCTTGAAGTATACTGTAGCCTTAAGAGTAGTCAACGCGGCACACACACACACACACACACACACACACACACACACGTTACTCACAGAGAGAGGAGCATGACAATAGCCAGTGAAAGGCCGACGACATGTTGGTTATTGTGTGGTTGTACCCTGGACGAGGCCTTAGCCATAGGCAGGCTCAGTCGCACGTGCCCTCAGGAGAGCCCACGTAGGTCCTGCCCCGGCACACTGCTGCCATTTGGGCGTATGAGCCAGGTTGACGAAGGTAGACGTGTTTCAGATCCCGTGCACACACACACGGAACAGATTGTGTGACGCCGTGTGCAGATGACAGCATGTGTTTGGAGCTCGGAGACGGGCCAGCTATCGATATCATCCTCTTAAGCTCCTGCTGTATGAACTTCATTCCCCACGCCCCCATACACCCTCACACACTCACACACACGTACGAGGGGTAATTTCAGGTTGGTTTCATCACTTGCGTAACATATGCAAAGACACTGACATCACAAGTACCCACACAAAATATTGTATGGGGGCAGAAATGCACATTGGAAATTGGACGGTCTACACAAACACTCACACACACCCCCTCCCACACACACACACACACACACACACACACACACACACACACACTACCTCCTTCTGGATAAGCGTAGGCTGATTAATGAGTACAGCGTCGGAGGTCAAGATGAGCATGCAGTGGAATAATTGGTACAATCACGCACACACACACCACAACACGTGGAAACGCACTCTTTAATTCGACAAGATCATTGCACAATGGGTTTTTTGGCTGACCAATGATCCATATTAATGATTTTAATAGTCTTTGAATATGAGCAAAGGTACACTGCATATGTAATCGTTGGTGTGTGGTTGTGGGGAAAAAAAGAGAGATAGGGCAAATTTAAATAAACACTTTTAATTGGGCACTTTGTCTAATGCGTATTTGTATTTTCGAATGACTGCTTTCTTCCTAAGTGCTCGGCTATAGGAAGCTATATATTTCAGACACACAGCAGAGACAGCTGGTGGACATAAAATGTCTCTTTCTCACCTACCACCCCCCTCCTCTCTCTCTCTCTCTCTCTCTCACCCACCCCCTTCCTTCCCATAACCCCCCCCCCCCCCCTCCTTTCCTGAAGTGATGATTGACACTTGAAAAGATGTGTCTCCTGAAAGTGGTTCTCTACCGGTTGAAGGGCTCTTTTGCTCATCCACGGCTCCCGGCATGCGAAGGACGGACACAATTCCACTTGCAAATCGTAGCGACTCGAAGATTCGAATCAAACAAGATAGCTCTATTTCAGCTCAATGAGGATACAGTCTCATTGCCGACATAATAACTGCACTTAGAATCGTAGTTAGAGATATAATTTCCTCGTAAATTGTTCAATCGAAAATAGAAAAAACCACAAACAGCTGAATTGGTGTTGTTCGATGTTTGAACATGTCCTCCAGCTCTTGTGACAAGTCTTGCGTACAGTATATGTGGGAAAGCTCACATTATACATATTGCTTTGTGCACCCATACCCTATCTCATAGATGAGGATTTAATGTACCTTAAATGCTTATCGTGGCCCCCTGCGGCTTCACTATACAGTAAAGCATAGTTATTTAGTCTGCCAACAAAACATTTAGTAAGTAAGAAAGTACCCCCATGCCATAGCCATACTTCCCAGACAGACAACCCTCTCAGAGCCTCCAGGTCACGTGCTCCAGACCTTTCACACTGATAAGAGGGGGACTTTAGAGCTGGCCCCCCGTCAAGGTGGCGATTGGCTTTCCAATCAGGAGAGAGAGAGAGAGAGAGAGAGAGAGAGAGCAAAAGAGGAGTGTTGGGGGGGAGAGAGCGAGAGAAAAAAATAGTTACAGAGGGAATACTTTATAGGATGCTGATTGATAAAGAGAGAGAGAGAGAGAGAGGGGGGGGGGGGGCGGGGTTACTGCTGTGATGGAAAAGGTTGATTGTACAGTTACAGTTCACGCCACTGTTCTGGTGTATAAGACAATAAGACAGCTGCTTCCCCACTTAATCACGTTGAGTTAGGCAGAATGTCAACGTGCACGTCGAGTGACGAGTAATCACTGTCGCTGCCCCCACTCACACGAACCAACACACACACACACACACACACACACACATACACACACACACACACGCCGGCTCACATACTTCCTGCTCCCACCCAGAACCAGTTCAAGACAGTTGACAGGCTGTGGGTGTCCCTAAAGGGCCTAATTGATGATCTCTCGGTCGGCTGGCTGATGAGAGAAGCCCCATTTGCATAGAAGACATCCCTGGTATCCGACAGGGGACAGCAGAAAGGGAGCAGTTTCCCCACGGCCGTGTCCACTCAAAGCCACACCGGGCCAGGCCGGAGCGGTCCACCCTGACCCTAACCCTAACCCAGCCCGGTACCACTGCAGGAGAGGCCCCTGACCCGCGCGGC
>JAPMUY010005587.1:0-40552 GCA_026901105.3 Galaxias olidus
GAAAACTCCCATGCCCCCCTCTCAACCAGAGTGAGAGTTGTGTCCGTACACTTGGCACAAAGTCAAATACGTTTTTCAGTGGGTGTTGGACTCTGCCAGGGTTGCCCCTGATCACCGGTTCTGTTTGTGATTTTCATGGACAGAATCTCAAGGCGTAGCCGGGGGGAGGAGTGAGTCCAGTTTGGGGACCTTAGAATTGCTTCTCTGCTCTTTGCAGATGATGTGGTTCTGTTGGCTTCTTCAGACTGTGACC
Source organism: Galaxias olidus (assembly GCA_026901105.3). Lineage (NCBI taxonomy): Eukaryota > Metazoa > Chordata > Actinopteri > Galaxiiformes > Galaxiidae > Galaxias > Galaxias olidus. The sequence continues at coordinate 254 of JAPMUY010005587.1, forward strand.
TTCAGCATGCCCTGGAGCGGTTTGCAGCTGAGTGTGAAGCGGTCGGGATGAGAGTCAGCACCTCCAAGTCTGAGGCCATGATTCTCTGCCGGAAAACGGTGGAGTGCTCTCTCCGGGTTGGGAGTGAGTTGCTGCCCCAAGCGAGGGAGTTCAAGTATCTCGGGATCTTGTTCACTAGTGAGGGAAAAATGGAGCGTGAGATTGACAGGCAGGGTGGAGCATCAGCAGTAATGCGGGCGTTGTACCGGACCATCGTGGTGAAGAAGGAGCTGAGCCGAAAGGCGAAGCTCGCGATTTACCAGTAGGTCTACGTCCCAACCCTCACCTATGGTCATGAGCTTTGGGTAGTGACCGAAAGAATAAGGTCGCGAGTAAGAGCGGCTGAAATGTGTTTCCTCCGTAGGGTGGCTGGGCTCAGCCTTAGGGATAGGGTAAAGAGCTCAGTCATCCAGAGGGAGCTCGGAGTAGAGCCGCTGCTCCTTTGCGTCGAAAGGAGCCAGATGAGGTGGTTCGGGCATCTGATTAGGATGCCTCCAGGGCGCTTCCCGTTGGAGGTTTTCCAGGAACGCCCTACTGGTAGGAGACCCCGGGGTAGAGCCAGAACACGCTGGAGAGATTATATATCTCATCTGGCCTGGAAACGCCTCGGGATCCTCCAGGAGGAGCTGGAAAGCGTTGCTGGGGATAGGGACATCTGGACTATCCTTCTTAGCCTGCTGCCACCGCAACCCGGCCCCGGATAATCGACGGAAAATGGATGGATGGATGGTTTCAAGTTCCATGTTTTATTTTGTGCATTTGTAAGGTCCAGCAATATGAAAAATTTTTTTTTTTTGTTCTGTCCGTTTCCATTAATCATGCTGCATGTTAACATACAGTGCCTTGCAAAAGTATTCACCCCCCTTGGCTTGTTACTTATTTTGATACATTACAACCTGTAATTTATATATTTTTTTTAATCTGAATTTTATGGGATGGATCTGCACAAAATAGTCTAAGTTGGTGAAGTGAAATGAGAAAAAAATATATATAAAAAATTATTTTTAAAAATAAAAATCTGGAAATTGGCATGCGCATATGTATTCACCCCCCTTTGCTATGAAGCCCTCAAAAGTTCTGGTGCAACCAGTTACCTTCAGGGGTAACATAATTAGTGAAAAGAAGTCGACCTGTGGTTTAAGTGAAACATTTAAATGTGTATAAACACCAGTCTGAAAGGTCCCAGAGGCTGCAATCCAATAAGCAAGAGGCATCACACCATGAAGACCAAGGAGCTTCCAAAGCGGAAACCATCCAAATGAAAGTAGCTAGTCAGTTTTATTTAAAGGAATATCAAAATATTTGAAGATGTGGCAAGCTCATAGAGACTTATCCATCATCTTCAAATGGAAAGAAATTGCCAAGAGAGGTGGCACACCAAAACTCACTTTAGGGGGGTGAATCAGAGAGGCAGCACAGAGACCAAAGGTTTTCTGTTATGCAGAGTTCCCTATTTGTTGTATCTGCGCATGGGACCACAATAAAAACAATCCATAGAGCTGGGCTTTATCAGTGGCCAGAAAAAGCATGTACTTGGTTAAAAATAAGATGCAACGTTTTGAGTTCCAAAAGGCATGTTCTACTTCCAAATGTAAGGAGGAACTGGTCAGATGAAAAATGTCAAAGGAAAACGCTATGTATGGTGCAAACCCAACACATCCCATAACCTACAAACACCATCCCCACAGTTAAACATTGGTGGCAGCATCATGCAGTGGGGATAATTTTTCAGCAGCAGGGACTGGGAAACTGATTCGAGTCGAGGGAAAGATGGATGGTGCTTACAGGGATGAGCAAAACCTGTTTCAGTCTGCCTGTGATTTGAGACTGGGACGGAGGTTCTCCTTCCAGCAGGACAAAAGGTAGATTGTTGAAAGCGACACTCGAGTGGTTTAAGGGGAAACATTTAAATGTGTTGGAATGGCCTAGTCAAAGCCCAGATCTCAATCCAATTGAGAATCTGTGGTCAGTCTTGAAGATTGCTGTTAACAAGCGGAAACCATCCAACATGAAAGAGCTGGAGCAGTTTTGCCTTGAGGAATGGGCAAAAATCCCGGTGGCAAGATGTGGCAAGCTCATAGAGACTTATCCAAAGCGACTTGCAGCTGTAATTGCCGCAAAAAGGTGGCTCTACAAACTACTGACTTAGGGGGTGAATAGTTATGCCATTGAAGTTTTCTGTTATTTTGTCCTATTTGTTGTTTGCTTCACAATAAAAAAAAAAAATCACATCTTCAAAGTTGTAGGCATGTTCTGTGGATAAAATGATGCAAACCTTCAAACAATCCGTTCTAATTCCAGGTTGTGAGGCAACAAAACATGAAAAATGTCAAGGGGGATGAATACTTTTGCAAAGCACTGTACGTGCAGGTAATCTACAATCAGCATTTGGCCTCCTACAAATAACATTTCTGCAATCTTTATGGTATGGATAATTAGTTCATAATTATGCAAGTACCTTTTTGATGTTGATAAACCCTTCGTTTATCTGACAAAAAGGGTAGATTGTTGAAATAATTATATTTCAATGTAATGATTTGCATAATTACTGTTTATTGATTACCATATTGGTTATTACTTCATCATATTCGAGAATTTGATTGGCACCACCATGTCTGGTCAGTTGATAAGGGCTGAATGTATGACGTTTTTCTATATTTTTCACTCAATTCCTTCATTGCTATCACCTGTTTATTCTAAGCCAGAAACATGTTGTTGCCTGGGTATAAGTATTCTGTGAAAGTCCTCGGACAGGACTCTCATCTTAGGTAGTGGTTGGTATTGGAGGGTCCATTGACAATCGAGTTATATTTCCTTTGTCGATGTTTCTGTTATGATTAATTCTGAATAAATTCTTACAACCTGCTTACACACTAACAGAACCTGAAGACTCTGTTTTCTTCCACAATGCTATGCAGAGACTTTGAGTCTTTTCCCGAGACCACAGACCCACACACTGCAGTGCAAGGGCGATTGTGCAAGGTCGTTAGTTTTCATACTCTCTCGTGACGGAGAGGCCATAACAATTGAAAACTTTATCTAACGGGTAAGGTTAGATAGCGTAAATTAGCTTGGAACGCGTCTGATAAATAGGGAACGAAATTGGCTAGTTGCCAGGTAATAAGCCCAAACAAGTACATCAGGAAAGCTCGCCACAACGCAGCTAATCTAAAAACAATTCCGAAATATTTACTAAGTAAAGCACTAAAAATCCTATACTTATGACTACTTCACCCAATTTGAAAGGGACATCAAACACCTGCGTTCGGCAATGAAGTCCTTTATGGCTCGCTTTTGAACAGCAGGTGCAGTAAATGCAATCAAGCTGAGGAGCAATTACATGGCCTTGACTGGGAAGAGAGCAAGAATGACTTTAGGTGTCCGTCAGTGACTTATAAATGGGGGTGGGACCCTCTGGGTCACTAACGTGACCTGTCCGTTCATGACAAGACGTGGAGCCATTGGAGCTTCCCATAAGTGAGATGCTTAACCAAGATTTGAAAAAGAACCCCAATCTGCGTCCTTGTTTACGATGACACTCATCTTAGTGTGTGCAGTGATACGGTGAATCAGTGGATGAACTCTGGGTAACTCGGGAACCTCTCTTAGAGGAACATCTCTGAAGATGTTGAGATCGAAGAGAGGCCAGACTTTCAACGTCTAGACTAGTCTTTCGGGAAGAGGAGCATACACAATAGCAACTATCAGCAGTGATTTTTTTTAAGATACTCTTTCGAGAATAAAACATTCCTACAAAAAAAAAAATATTTTCAGTCAAAAACTATTTGACAGTGTTTTGTCAATGAAAAGACAATGCCAAGCAGTTATAGGGCAAACAGAATGTCGCTTTATATCTACTCCACTCTCTACCTGCTACTCGAGTAACTAATCTGATAACAAAGAAACAATGAAAAATAGAATTATTAATCTCAAGACTTCCTTATAATGTGGAAGAAGCCTATTGTATGTTGCTAAGTGAGTGAAAACAACGAGGGCACCAGTTCGGCATGCGAAAAAATCCGGACCAGCAGGTTATGAGGTTTATCTTAATTTTAGTTCAAGGACCATAAATCACCAGGAGTTAGCTTGCGTTTGACAAGTTTATTGAGATGGAAAAAAAACATTGAACACTTATGAGTCATCATAATGTCTCTACAGTGGCAAAAACAATTCAAGAAAGTTGTTTGTTGATGCTTTACTGATGTCAAAAATCAGGGCAAGCTAATAACAGGGAATCATTTATTTGCAAAACAACAGTAAACAAACACTTTAAGTATAATTGACAGCTGCGTTTGAATTGAAGGAACTGGACGTGATCTTCTGTCCAGTACCATGAAGCTAACAGCTAAGCTTTTTCAGCAAATCAATTCAGTGTCAATGAAGTTCTATTAATGACTGCACAGACAATAAAAGGTTTGTAGTGTAACAACTAAACATTAACGTAGGAAGAGTCTCTCTATTGAAATACTTCTACATGCCACAAAACAAAACCTTGTAGGCAATAAAAAGGTGTTAAGGCTGTAATGAAAATGTATTGAAAAATGATTGACCGATAGTCGTTTTATACACTGATCCAGGAACAGTCCCGCCATTACAAATAAAGACCAAGCCTCTCAACTTAAGAATAAATTACTCTGTAGCTGTCACTGAGAAAGGTTGTCATTTCTTGGGCTTGACACCTTTCTCTTTTTGAAACTGGGCTATCTGGCTAAAGATATCAAGCAGGTTGGCAGGCATCTCTTTCTGGGGACCTCCTGTGGCGGCAGCGCTTCCCTGTCCGTTACGAGACAGAGCCATTGCTGGCCGGTAGTCTCCTCCATCGGATCTCCGACCAGCCCTGGTTTCCTCCAGCCTCTCCCTCTTTTCCTCTCTCCCTCCGCTCTCATACCTACCGCTGTCTATGGATCTCCTGGAGGCAGGCTTGTGTTTGAGCACATGGCTGTCTAAGCTTATAGGAGCACATCTGCTTTCATTGTCTGACCATTTGGAACCAGAGGGCTGGGAGGGGAGGTCCAACTTGCGGGAGTACTCTGAACCGGCTGAGGACCAGGACAGTTTTCTGTGTGGGGCCTCATCCGTTCTGGGGCTCCTCTTGGAAGCTCCACTGGAGGCCTCAGAGTCTATCCTCTCCTTTCCGTTCACCTCCCGGCTTCTCCTCCCCTCCTTAGCTCTATGCTTTTCCTCCCCTTCACTACTACTCTTCTCCTCTCTATTCCTCCCTCGCTTGCACCTCTCCTCCCTGTCAGCACTTCTACTTTTGCTGTCTCTTTCCCTGCTCCTCTTGTCTTGTCCCCTGCCACTGCGTTCCCTGTCTCTCCTCCTTCCTCGGCGATTGCTGCCTAAGTCTCCCTCTGAAGATGTGTCTGAGTCATCAAACATTTCCTTCTTGCCGTCAGCTGCCTTGGTGGTGGTGGTGAATGGAGACAGGGAGTAGAGCTGGGAGATCCTGCTAGCGCTAGCTTTGCCGCTGTCCTCCCCCTCCCACTCCTCCTGACCTCTTAGTCCCACAACTTCCCTCTGGTTGAGGAAGGAGGCCGAGGTGTTGGCTGGCGGAGTGTACCACTCCTCCTCCTCCTCCTCCTTCCTCTCTTTCCCTCGCTCATCCACCCCGCTCCTCCTTTCGTCTCGGGAGGAGACGCTCCGCCGGCGCCTACTGCTGTGAGAAGAGCGCCGACGCTTCTTCTTTCTTTTCTTGGATTTCCTGAGGGAGGAAGAGGAGGAGCGTCTGGAGGAAGAGGAGCATGAAGAGGAGGAGGAAGTTGATCTCTTGTGTTTCTTTTTCATCCTTGAGAAAAAAAAGGCGACAGAGCAGCTTTACAGTAAAACTGGACCAGTAGATTCATGGAGTATACAGGTTTGGGATTGGTATTTATAATTAATCAAAATGAAATAAAAATACTTACCCCAACGATTTGTGTTTAAATATATGTGTTTAAATATTACATAGTGTATTAAAAAACATCTGCATGAATGTGTGCTGGCCTTTGCCTGCCCAAGATCATCATGGTGCTAAGATGTTGACAGCGGTGGTTGGTAATCCTTCATCCTACGGTGGTGTGTTTGGACTTACCTCTTCTCCTCTTTTAGGATCTTACGCAATTTTTCAGCGCTCGTGACGCTGTTCTTAGCTTTCTCCTGTTCTTTAGCTGCTGCCGCCTCGTCTCTCAGTTTGATGGATTTCTTTATAGCCCGCAGCGCAGTACAAAAAGCATCCCGGTGCCAAAGAGTTTGACATTTTTTAAATGCATACCGTGGGGAATCAGACGGGCAACAATCCAGACGGTATATTCACAAGCATATCATACACAGAGGATTGAAAGACAAAAGGGACAGTGCAGAGAAATACATACATTAACAGTCAGACAAATATATTGTGTTAAGAGAAGGCGAGAAAGAGAGAGACAAAAGAGATGGCCATGCCCATAAATGTTTACCAAGTAAGATAGCAGTGTGAGCCAGAGCAGAGGTGAGAGCACAGACACACCAATTACACATAGACCATTGGTTGTCCACAGGTGACAAAGAGGTTGCACAGTTACCACAGGGGGTCCAGGGTACCAACCATGTTCCGGTAGATAAGTAATGTGTTTTATGTTTGGCAGATGACAGGGTCCGGGCAGCCGGGGGTCAAAAGGCACCAAAGGTCATAGAATGGGGTTCCGGGTCACAGACAAACACACACAACAAAACACTTCATCAGTATTACAACTAAGCACCTGCTTATTTCAAACAGTTGGCAGTGGGTAGAATAAGTGCATGTCTGTGTGTTCGTATGTACGTACGTGTGTGTGTGTGTGTGTACGTGTGTGTGTGTACGTGTGTCCCAGCTCACCTGGATGAGAAATGTGATCTTCCCTAAAGCTGCCTGGGCCTCTGGGTAGGTTTCATCAAGAGACAGAGCTCTCCTGTACAGACCCTCTGCTGTCACCAGCTTTTCCTCCTCCTCAAGTCTGGACCAAACAAGCAGCAAGCAAACAAACAAAACAAAAAACATTAACAGACTCAACGATATAACACAGTATCGGGCATACTGAAAAACATGGCAAAACCCGTTCCGACATTTTAAAAACAAGGCTCTTTTGTTTCGAACATTCCAATAAGATTACCAGTGCTTGACATATGAACCCGGATGTAAAGTGACACTCCGAAATCAATTGCTCTCACTTCTTGTGAAGTGTTGGCATGACTACTAAGTCTGAAAATTCCATTCATTCACTTTCTCTTTAGTTAATTTCCCTAAAAATGTTTTGCTTTTGTCTCTGGCACCCCTCGCAGTCCAGCAACTTGAAAAAGGAGGACACAAGAACGGCAAATGATAAATATCCTCTGATCTCTCCATGTCTTTAAGACAGCAAGGAGATGGCGAATGAGGAAAAGCCAACAGGACAGGAAAGGGGGCTGCAAACTCACTGTCGTCCTCTCTCCACTAGGGTCTGGCACAGGTACTTCCTGGCGTTCCTGTGGCTCGGGCAGCTCTTCAGAGCCAGCTCAAAGTCCCCGATGGCCTTCATCAGGCTGCCTTTCGTGGCATACCTGGAGAGGGGGGAAGACTCGATCAGAATCTTTGTGTTTTGAAGCTCGTGCGTGAGACAAACATGTCGAGATTAATTCAATTCTACCTCACACTATCACAAATTATTAGTCATGACACTAGTGGGTCAAAAGAGGGAACACCTAGTCCGCTCAAAACGTTCAAATATCATACTAGTGTGTGTTGTTAGTGTGTGTGTGTGCTCACAGAGCCCCTCTCGCCACCAGAGCCTCTGTGTTATTGCTGTCCATCTCCAAGGCCTTGTTATACTCGTTCATAGCTTCCACATGGCGACCGTGCTTGAAGTGGTCCACACCTGACCTCACGCTGAAACATAAAGTATATCAAACAAACACGTCTGGGACTACTTCGGTGGACTGTGCTGCCTCCTCTTTCTCCGCCAAAATTAAGCGAGGCTTACCACTTGAGAGCCCATGACGCCGACTGCTTCTTCCTGATGGCCGTAGCAAAGTCCTCCTCCAGAAAATGTTTGCTGTTCAGAAAAAAGGAGTCGGAGTTTGGTCAAGTGTCTACCGTCATTGGTGTTGTGTGCCTCTGGATGAGGCAGAGCTCAGCCTGGTCTCACCTCTGAAGGCCCCTCATGACAGACGGCGGCCGGGTGTCGCTGATCCCCACCTTTCCCAGCATGTACTCCACCACCGAGGGGTTGTGGTAGCCATGGCAACTCTTCAAAACACGCTCGTAGGTCTCCCTGGTGTCGTTGGTCACGCGCAGACTCCGACTACGAGGGGGGGGGGGGGGGCACATATTACCGACAGGATCTATTGACAATAGACAAACTTGCGGGCCGTTTTCTTTTTTTGCTGGTGGCATCAGATCGACATTGAAATGGGGGAAAACTTAGGGGCATTGCTTTGTTGTAGTAATGCACATGTTATGACGTGTTTGTACGGGCTCTACAGTGGTGTGTCTTCTACCTGTAATGAACAGGGAACTCTTCTCTTGTAATCACCCCTAGCTTCATGCTGGCCAGGCAGGAGGAGAGTGAGGAGGGCTGCAGGGACACAGTGATCTTTTCGTGGTACCGGTCAAGGTCCTTCACACCGGCTAGGGGGTGGGGCAGAGCACAGGCGTTAGTGATAAGGACTTTTTTTTTTTTTTTTAAAGGATAGAAATGTGCATATAAGTTGACAGAAATAATTATGTTAATATGCACGCAATATAATTTTTTATGTGAGGTTTACAGGATATGTTATGCTCCTGTTTGAAAAGACTAATTGGAATTCTGTCAATCGAATAGAAATGAGAAGAGAAATACTTGCTAGGCACTTCACTGGTTCTTCGGGTTTGGCTGGCTCAGGCATTTGACTGCCATATCTTGCAATCTGCATGCTCTAAAAAGTCCTCCTCACTAAAGTCCACTAAACATTTAGAACCAGGAACTACTTTAAGGAACTACAGCGTTCCCGCACCCTATAATATCTGCGTTTCGATCACGCGATCTTTCCCCAGAAGAATAGGAAAATAAGTCAGCTGACGCTTGTTGTGGCCAAATTTGGGCATCCGAGCAGATGTTCCGACCTGGGATGTGGTTCAGGGGTGAGGGGACGGTCAGAGCGAAGGCCAGGTCACCAAAGAGTCAGTATGTGCCTTTTGGAGACACTGAAGGCTAGAAGTTTGGGTTCAGTCATAACATTAAATCATGTCTTAGTTTCCTGCGTGCGTTTCTTTAGATATGCTGATTATGAACATGTGATCCATCTTGTCCAACGGAATGATTGTTTTACTTATAGACCTATATATTCGTTAGAACCTTGTCAACTAATCAGAACTTGCTATATCGTTAGACTGATCTGACTGTAGTATTTTCTCTGTGTACAGACTCTGACTCAGACTCCGTAGTCGTCAATAAAATTGTACTTGATCTTCTCATGGTTTCTCCCTGTCATTAATTGGTTATTTTCTGTCATAGATTGAAATTATCCATTACACGCTACACCATACAAAACGACGGACAGATGCCGTCATTTGTGCAACACTGCAACATTTGTAAACATCTATCGTGTGTTGCTTTTACCAACGTTTTATGGTCGGATTCAGGAGGATAGCAGAGGGAATATAATATTTTGATGTGTAGTTTAAACGTTTTTTTCTAACTATTTAACTATTGTTTTATCTTTTTGTATATAATAAATCAATATCACGTTTGGATTCTAAGATTAGGTTTATAGGACTATTCTATGTTTATTTAAAGGCCAATAACATGTATGTTATAATATAAAGTATATACTATTATAACAATTAATAATAATACACAACAAACAATGATATTAATAACTTTTATATTCCATGCATAAACGTGTTTTTGAATAAGATGTTTTTTCAAAATGTATCCGATTTATGAGCCAGTAGACTACACTAGGTTTAATATTCAATTTCAAAGCACTGTGGTGTATCAGTGTTGTATATTTGTATTGCTTAATTTAAAGGTAATTAAAATTAAATTTGAGCCCAGTATTCAGTGTTTCCCATTCACACTTTATGTAATTCACCGATATTCAGCCCTATTTACAGTATGTCTGTGTCAAAGATTTCTTAATAACTATCATTACGTTTTTAAAGACCGGTCCAGTTAATTATATAGAAGGATTTCGATAAGCCAAATTCAAAAACTACTTCCTTGTTTGAAAGTCCATTTAACTTTATTGGCAACTACTGTACATCATCAGGTGGTTCCTGAAGCCGTACTCTATATTTGATCTATTGTTTTATTACAAAGGTAGAAGCGAAAGAATGGTATCTCACCTCGAATCAGATCCCCCATCTGGTAGTAGGAGAGTGGATCGTCATGGTTGCCGTTTGAGGGGACATCCCGAATGGGACAAAGTGCCTTGGGGACACAAGAAACAGGATCAATGGTAAACAGTCTGGTACTCCATACTGATTGCTGTGCCTTAGATCCTTTACTTTATTCCTAATCTAATGTTTAACCTCAAAGCAGAGCCTTATATTAGACGGTGCTCTGTCTAATGGACACTTGCTAATACAGGGAACCATACTTTGAAGTGAATTATGATGAAACTTGAAAAGCAAAAAAGACAGATTGCTCTTTCAACCAGAATTCTAAACTTGGCAGTTTGAAAGCAGTGGTCCAACGGGGAATAAAAATGTTGAGTAACCAATTCAGTACAATGTACAATGCAGGGAATTGGTCAGAACGCTGGCCTACCGTGAGCTCCAGGTCCTCAATGTCCCTCTCCAGGCCCCCTGCCATGCAGAGGAGAGTAAGAAAGAAGCCAAAATCTCGAATATTGTTGATCCTGCCAATGACAGCATCTCCTCGCTCAACGTCTCTGTAGAACAGGTTCCTCCTCTCCTCGTACGATACCTCCATGAAGAGCTCCAGTGGAGGCATAACGGCATAGGGTTCTGCGGGAGTCGCACACAGAAATTAAATATAATTGTGCATGTCAAATTTCTAAAATTATTTTTATTCCGTTTTCAATAGAACATTGCCATACAGTTATGGCTCATTCATGAATCCATCCACCCTTAAGACTCATATAAGTATTTTTAGTTAGCAGTGGTATCTGTATTATACAATCTAATAATTGCACTCTAAACTGATAATGCATATTTTAGAGGAAAGAATTTTAGCAAATAAGCCATTACATCCATTCAACTGTTCCCACTTTTTCTTAAAATACAGTCACAAAATTAACAATAAGCAATTGCAAAAATATGCAAATCAGTTTAGCATTATAAAAACAACATTGGGTGGTTTGGCCCATCAGATGGCACAAAAATAACCCAACAAATGACTCGTCTAATATAGTCATGCAAGCAGTTAAAAAATGTTTTAGGGTATAGCCTACTTTACAATTTAACATAAGCTTTTTACAAACTATACACTTTCACCAATATTTGAGCCAATGGTTAGTGCCCAATATGGCAAGGATCAGCTCTGAAATATGGTTACAAATACACATTTAGTAGCCATAGTCCATATTAGAATTGCTCCCTCTCCAAGCAAAGGAACAGACAATGACAGCTGTTTCACTTTTTCTCAATGAAGCCGTAACACAAGGCACTGGAACAAACATTTAAATGTAAAAAATACTTTCCCACTTGCATGCACAAAAAAAACTGATGCTGTCAGACCCTGCAAGGTGTCCATTTTTACCTGCTGCCTCATCATCCTCCAGCTCTCCAACTTCAGTAGCTGCAGCACACTTCCATGATGGGGCAAAAAGAATGTCCGCTTTTCTTGCAATAAACTGATCCACAAGTTTACTGCCCTCTCCCGCACCATCCTTCCTACACACACAGGAAAACTGAACTGTAGTACGCACAAACTAACCAAACCAATAAAACATTAAAATAAGCTAGAATCTGTCACAGGCGTCATGCTACACTTCTTTGTAAATTGTCTTGTATGCAGCATTGTATACTTTAAGTTCTATCTTGCAGATTTATGACAACAATAACCCTATTAGAGTTACCTGTCATACGTGATCTTTGACAAGTCGGCAAGGATGGTATTGAAGTCAGGATTTTCTATTTGTTCACATTTCAGGTGCGCGAAAAGAGAATCCCCATGATACGTCAGCGCCTGTTTCAATAAATCTTTGTCCATTTTTCTTCTGTGTATTCGTCAATCTGTACATGACCCTGTGGTGTGAATTATGGAAAACGTAAATCCCGTAAAATATTATGTACGTATCTAATGCTAGAAGTGCACACACAAGAAATTATCGCTAGCTGCGTCAGCGGTAGCTAACGCCAGTGAAAATAGCAACGCTACATGCTAACGTTATTAACTTGCTGTAAGGGAGCTGCACAAAAACTTAGTACCAGCGACTCTTATTTTTCGGTTTTATTCGCCCTGATTTTCTTACTTCAGTTCAATTCCCATTCGTTGTACGTAGCTTGCAAATGTAAAGGCTAGCTAGTAGCTCATTTGCCCTACTCCTGCCATAGACGTGGAGTTTAACTTACAAGGGAGTGTTACATTACAGTCTGACCCGCTACTCACCGGGAAACAAGTGGGTATAGGAACCTTACGATACTGTCATTCTTTGTTGCGTTAAAATGCTTATATTCAGATGTTTTGAGTTGAACTTAAGCTTCAATTTATCAACCAGCAGCCTATTGGATTTGTGAAGTGATCATTTAAATCATCCAACCTCAAATGTATCACTAAAGTCCATAAAAATATATTAATTATCCAGTAATGTATGTATGTTTTGATAAAGTTCCAATGTGACTAAGATTTATTCTACAGGGCATTCTGAACTAGCCTAAATGTCATCCTAAATGTTATTCCACAACACATTGTCCGTTACAAACATCGATGGCAACGGTTGAGTCTGTACCAGGCAAATCTGAACAACTGATGGGATTTGAAAACTTGTCTGTCTAGTTTTTTTTACTTCCAGTAATGATTGTTATGTACAAGACTGCCTTGTATTTCCTGTTGGGGCGATGCAATCTACGGTAACTAAGAGGCAACTTCATAAGTATCAATCTTCACTGAGGTTCGATTATTTCCGACATAATGGCAAGCAAAGTAATCAGTTTGATATTACTAATTGGATGTATTGATTTGACTAAAGGACAAAGTACAACAGGTAAGATAAAACCTCACTCTGTTGAAGTTAGTACTATTCATTTAGACATTAATTAATTATCGTTATAAGATCAATTATTATTTCGGTTATGTGACTAACAGGTTATGAGGCTATCTATACAAATAGCATCTATCTTCTGACCGTTAACAATGTAGTCAGCAAAAGCCAATCCAAACAGCTTCCATAAAAAATTTGACTGCAGAATGTGACATCTCTACATAATTGGGAAAATATTTGTGTTGTTATATTAGTATCACAAGCCATTCTGAAGTTCCCCCATCATAGCAACCAACACCGTGAACTCTGTAACTGAACATTTTGAAATGTAACATTGGCTCACTGGAGCGTTGAACATGAAACGGTGTACCCTTACAACTAAAGTGGATGCACCGGTAAGAACACTTACCTCCAATACTTCTGCAATTGTTTGTACTTAATCCACATGATCATTAGTTTATCTTCCCATGGCTGCATCCTTAAGGCTTAAATCAATCTGAAAATGTGCGGCAATTAACGAACATCAAATATAAATAAGACACATGTCGAAGATAATTCTCGAATGTAGAACTGCCTCTTTAATAAGCTCTTTCATACGTTTGAGATTAGAAAATAGCATCCTTGCACAGGACCAATTAACTTGACCAACTGAAAGTATTTTTATTTATAAATTGACGTACAGTGTATGTTCGCAAAAGGAAAGCCAATATGCAACAATTTTCCACCACTTACAATGCAGATAAAACACTGGTGTCCCCTGTAGATTTGATCAGCTGCATACAACATTGGGAAAAAGAGCATTTATTTTCAGGCACACTATACAGTTTATCTTTGAGAGTTAAAACTAGTCTCATGTTCTACTCATAACTACTAAATAGCATTTCAGAGCTTCTAATTTTAAGCATGTGATGGCAAAAGGTTTAAATTCAGGCACACTATACAGTTTATCTTTGAGAGTAAAAACTAGTCTCATGTTCTACTCATAACTACTAAATAGCATTTCAGAGCTTCTAATTTTAAGCATGTGATGGCAAAAGGTTACTCGGAAGCTCCATGTGAAGAAAGGGAAAACAAATTGTATTTGTTGCAGTACAGCTCATTGTTTTACCAACAGAGATCAGAAAAGTTTTGCGTGCAAGAAGCAAGAAAAATAAAGACCAACATGTGCCATCCACTTCGTATTAAAAACTGCACCTCCTGCTGGCCATAAGTAAGACCCTGGCCGTGCGTGCATTGCCCTGCAGATGATGCGAAGGAACAGTCAACGGGCGTGGGCACACACATGGGTCATCACGTTTAGTCAGGGAAAGACCTCGATCAAGGGAAATATATATATATATATATATATATATATATATATATATATATATATATATATATATATATATATATATATATATATATATAGTGAAAAATGTTGAATAGGTCTACATCGGTTGGGTGAAATATTAGTTTTTTTTACTTGTTTGTTCTTGCAACTCTCTTTTATCGGTAACCAGTGACACACGTCAATACTAAAATATTCCTGGTCTTCTCTTTTGTTAGGAGAGAAAAACATTGTCTTTTGGTTTTTAACGTTGCAGGGCAAGTTGCCCTTCTATCTTTATTTCCTTTAAGAACACAAATCCAGTATGCATAGGACACGCTCACAGGACTATATCATCCTTGAAAGCTCAAACGTTAAAACATAACTTTTATGAAAATTTTGCTTAGTTTTTTTTTGGCCTCAAATAAATGGAACAACGTTCGATATGAATTGAAAATCGACCAGTTTCGGTTGAAAAATTACAAATGTATTGGAGGATGGGAGCTGAAGGGAGTTCTTGTTTTGGTGGAAACATACATTTTGTACTGTAAACATTGCACATTGTTATTATTTGCTCATGCTTAATTTCTATTTTCTTTATGTTGTTGTTTGTCATGCAATGTTGTTATAAAATACATTATATTTAATTGCAAGCAAGAAGCTAGACTTTGGAATAGTCAGTAGAGCCTAAGTATAAATTAAAAACTAAATTATAAATCAAAAACAAAGTATATATTAAAAACTAAAGGGGACCAAGCTTTGTCTCATAGACTTAACAACAAAACCCTTTTGATGACAAACTGATTCTGTTACTTCTTCTAAATCTTAAACCAATATTTTTAAAATAGCTTTCAACTGATCGATTAATTAAATTATATTTAAAACAAGTAATGTATTTAATTTAAACATGTGGTTTAAAAACATGTTGTATTTTATTGTACATTTTGATTGGTAAATCAATTAGGCCTTCTCTCCTTTATGGTTTTTTCCTAATATCACTGTTTTCTTATCCATGTTTTCTTCCTGATTGTTTGGCATACGCAAAGCAATTGTTTTGATAACGGCAATATGAATAAAGATCGATCCATCCATCCATCTCCATTCCAAAGCTAACACTGTTTCCACATTAGTTGCATGTAACTAAAATCCTGAAATAATGCCTAGTTCACTGACTCTTAACTTCATGGTTAAACTATCGTTGCCCACTCCGGGCCCGGGCTGATTTAACTTTCTATTAATGCAGAGGCCTGTACAAATTCAAGGACTAGTTCACTATTTTGGATAAATGTTTAACCTAATTTACATGTCTCCCGGATTTGTCCCTACTCGTTCAGATGTCTTTATGTCCATTTGGCCTGATTTTGAGTAATCACGGTTTTCTATTTACATACAATGCTAACCGTTTAACTGGAAACTTATGGGAGATAGCTTGGCACAAATTACTTTTCATTCAGGAACCCTGGGGCTGAGTGGTATCCCTAATAGATGTCCAGTCAAACAGTTAGCATGAGGTTAGATCTGGACAAGTCTAACAAGTTCGGTAGACAGAAATAAGGTAAACATCCGAAACAGTGAACTATTCCTTTAATTTTGAACAGTTTGAGATTGTATTATGTAAATTCAGAAAACATGTCTTCATATTTTTGGGGGGGGAAATAATTATCAAAAATGTTTCTTCTACTCCTATTGTTAAGGTATTTGTTCAGCCCTCTTAGAGGACCTTGAATTGACAACACTTCAAGGTATACAGAGGGGAAATGTTGGAGAAGGCAGACAAAAGTGTTCTATGCTAATTAAGAGTCAAAGAGAGAGGGGAATAGATGGAGCCATCGCTCAATCCACGTTGGCATGTGTGACTAATATAGTTGCTGTGGCCAGGCAACTAGCCTGGTTAACCACTGACCATTTTGCTTTCTATGTAAATCAAAGATTCTACTACAATTGATGTCCCAACTGCAACGGCAGCCCCAACGACCACAGATGCAACTCCAACGACCACAACTGAAACTCCAACGACCGCAACTCCATTGACTACAACTGCAGCCCCAACAACAGTAACTGCAGCTCCAACAACTGCAACATTATCACCCACTACTACAACTGAAGCCCCAGCAACTACAACTGAAGCCCCAGCAACTACAACTGCTGCCCCAACAACAACTGTAGCCCCAACAACCACAACTGTAGCCCCAACAACCACAACTGTAGCCCCAACAACTACAGCTGCAGTGCCAATAATTACATTATCCCCCACTACTACAACTGTAGCTCTAACGACTACAACTGAAGCCCCAACGAGTACAACTGAAGCCCCAACGACCGCAACTGCTGCCCCAGCAATCACAATTTCAGCCCCAGCGACCACAACAGCAACGACCACAACTGCTGCTCCAACAACCACAACTGCTTCTCCAACGACCACAACTTTAGCCCTAATGACCACAACTGCCACGACCACAACTGCAGCCCAAACAACTTCAGCTGAAGTGCCAACAACTACAACATTAGCCCCCACTACTACAAGTGTAGCCCCAACAACTACAGCGCCAACAACTACAACGACTACAGCTGCAGTGCCAACAAATACAACCCAAACAACTGCAGCTGCAGTGCCAACAACTACACCATTAGCCCCCACTACTACAACTGTAGCCCCAACACCTACAGATGCAGTGTCAACAACTACAACTGCAGCCCCAACAACTACAGCTGCAGTGCCAACAACTACAACATTGGCCCCCATTACTGCAACTGTAGCTCTAACGACCACAACTTCAGCCCCAACAACTACAGCAGCAGTGCCAATAATTACAACATTAGCCCCCACTACAACAACTGTAGCTGTAACGACTACAACTGAAGCCCCAACGACCGCAACTGCTGCCGCAACGACCACAACTGCAGCCCCAACAACTACAGCTCCAGTGCCAATAACTACAACATTAGCTGCCACTACTACAACTATAGCCCCAACAACTACAGATGCAGTGCCAACAACTACAACACTATCCCCCACTACTACAAGTGTAGCCCCAACAACTACAGATGCAGCCCCAACACCTACAGTTGCAGTGCCAACAACCACAACTGCAACAACTACATCTGCATCCTCGACGACCACAACTTCAGCCCCAACGACCACAACTGCAGCAACAACTACAGCTGCAGTGCCAACAACTAGAACATTGGTCCCCACTACTTCAACTGTAGCTCTAACGACCACAACTGCTGCCCCAACAACTACAACTGCCAGCCCAACGACCACAACTGCCGCCCCAACGACCGCAACTTCAGCCCCAACGACTACAACTGCTGCCCCAACGACCACAACTTCAGCCCCAACGACCACAACTTCAGCCCCAACGACCACAGCTGCCGCCCCAACGACCGCAACTGCCGCCCCAACGACCGCAACTGCCGCCCCAACGACCGCAACTGCCGCCCCAACGACCGCAACTGCCGCCCCAACCCGCAACTGCCGCCCCCGATTACAACTTCAGCCCCACGACCGACTACAACCGCCGCCCCAACGACCGCAACTGCCGCCCCAACGACCGCAACTGCCGCCCCAACGACCGCAACTGCCGCCCCAACGACCGCAACTGCCGCCCCAACGACCGCAACTGCCGCCCCAACGACCGCAACTGCCGCCCCAACGACCACAACTTCAGCCCCAACGACCACAACTTCAGCCCCAACGACCACAACTTCAGCCCCAACGACCACAACCGATAACCCAACGACCACAACTACAGCCCCAACGACCACAACCACAGCCCCAACGACCACAACCACAGCCCCAACGACCACAACCCCAACGACCACAACCACAGCCCCAACGACCACAACCCCAACGACCACAACTGCCACCCCAACGACCACAACCACAGCCCCAACGACCACAACTGCCACCCCAACGACCACTACAGCCCAAACGACCACAACCGATGCCCCAACCACAACTGCCACCCCAACAACCACAACTGCCACCCCAACAACCACAACTGCCACCCCAACGACCACAACCTCAGCCCCAACGACCACAACCTCAGCCCCAACGACCACAACCTCAGCCCCAACGACCACAACCGATGCCCCAACGACCACAACCTCAGCCCCAACGACCACAACCTCAGCCCCAACGACCACAACCTCAGCCCCAACGACCACAACCTCAGCCCCAACGACCACAACCGATGCCCCAACCACAACTGCCACCCCAACGACCACAACCGCCGCCCCAACGACCACAACCGCCGCCCCAACGACCACAACCGCCCCCCCAACGACCACAACCGCCGCCACACCCCAACAACCACTACAGACCCCAACCGCCGACCACAACTACCGCCCCAACGACCACAACGACCACAACCGCCGCCCCAACGACCACAACCGCCGCCCCAACGACCACAACCGCCACCCCAACGACCACAACCGCCACCCCAACGACCACAACCGCCACCCCAACGACCACAACCGCCACCCCAACGACCACTACAGCCCCAACGACCACAACCTCAGCCCCAACGACCACAACTGATAACCCAACGACCACAACCGCAGCCCCAACGACCACAACTGATAACCCAACGACCACAACCGCAGCCCCAACGACCACAACCGCAGCCCCAACGACCACAACCGCAGCCCCAACGACCACAACCGCAGCCCCAACGACCACAACCGCAGCCCCAACAACCACAACTGCCACCCCAACGACCACAACTGCCACCCCAACGACCACTACAGCCCCAATGACCACAACCGATGCCCCAACCGCCACCCCAACGACCACAACTGCCACCCCAACGACCACTACAGCCCCAACGACCACAACCACAGCCCCAACGACCACAACCTCAGCCCCAACGACCACAACCTCAGCCCCAACGACCACAACTGATAACCCAACGACCACAACCTCAGCCCCAACGACCACAACCGCAGCCCCAACGACCACAACCGCAGCCCCAACGACCACAACCGCCGCCCCAACGACCACAACCGCCACCCCAACGACCACAACCGCCACCCCAACGACCACAACCACAACCCCAACGACCACAACCACAACCCCAACGACCACAACCACAGCCCCAACGACCACAACCGCCACCCCAACGACCACAACCGATGCCCCAACCACAACTGCCACCCCAACGACCACAACCACAGCTCCAACGACCACAACTACAACCCCAACGACCACAACTACAGCCCCAACGACCACAACCACAGCCCCAACGACCACAACTGATACCCCAACGACCACAACCTCCAGCCCCAACGACCACAACCGCAGCCCCAACGACCACAACCGCAGCCCCAACGACCACAACCGCCACCCCAACGACCACAACCGCCACCCCAACGACCACTACAGCCCCAACGACCACAACCGATGCCCCAACGACCACAACCGATGCCCCAACGACCACAACCGATGCCCCAACCACAACTGCCACCTCAACAACCACAACTGCCACCCCAACAACCACTACAGCCCCAACGACCACAACTACAGCCCCAACGACCACAACTACAGCCCCAACGACCACAACTACAGCCACATTGACCACAACCACAGCCCCAACAACAACCACAGCCCCAACGACCACCACTACAGCCCCAACGACCACAACCGCCGCCCCAACGACCACAACCACAGCCCCAACGACCACAACCGATGCCCCGACCACAACTGCCACCCCAACGACCACAACTGCCACCCCAACGACCACTACAGCCCCAACGACCACAACCGATGCCCCAACCACAACTGCCACCCCAACAGCCACCCCAACAACCACTACAGCCCCAACGACCACAACTACAGCCCCAACGACCACAACCACAGCCCCAACGACCACAACCACAGCCCCAACGACCACAACCACAGCCCCAACGACCACAACCACAGCCCCAACGACCACAACCACAGCCCCAACGACCACAACCACAGCCCCAACGACCACAACCGATGCCCCAACCACAACTGCCACCCCAACAACCACAACTGCCACCCCAACGACCACAACCGATGCCCCATCGACCACAACAACCACAGCCCCAACGACCACAACCACAACCCCAACGACCACAACCACAGCCCCAACGACCACAACCTCAGCCCCAACGACCACAACCTCAGCCCCAACGACCACAACTGCCACCCCAACGACCACAACTGCAGGCACAACAATCACAACTTCTACAACTGCAGTCCCACCTATTACAAATGCAGTTCTTACAAGTACCGTGTATGAAGGTATGTGTTTCAGTCATGCTTAGGAGTTCAGTTTGCTCTTGTAAATATGCATGTTATAGCTAACAATAATGGGTAAAGAGCAAAGGACAGTAACAAAGCATCTTTGTGTTGTCTTAAATTGAAATGTTTAATTGTATTTTAACACAGAACTTTCAACACTGGCACACCTACAAATCAAAATGACCTCCAATGGTCAACTTACAAATGAAACCATCATTGCAACACTTGAAAAGGTAATTTGTATGAGAGAGAGAGAGAATGAAGCAAAAAATAAGATCTAGACACGGAAATTAACTTGCATTTTGTGTGCTCTTTCAGTTCCTCAACGGCATTCTGAATGGAACAGCTCACCGAATCACAGTTAGAAGCATTAATTTAGTTCAAACTACAATTGTCAAGGGATAGGCGTACTGACACATATACCATGCTACATGCTACTCGTTTAACTCGTGCTTTATGAAATCAAGCAATCAATGGTTGTGTCCTTCCGTCTAGACTGTTGGCTGCTGTCCTGTTGACAAAAGGTTTTCAGTACTGCAGATCTGAAATACATTATACATACATACATACACACACACACACAATATGAGAATGCTTGTTTAGAAAACATTTTACAGTGATGGTAAAAGGAAAGATTTTTGTATCTTTATTGCGAACAAGCAATCTGTCAGTACTGAAGCCACAATTTTAAACCTCTTCATACAGTCTGCATTACCAACATGCATCTTGGTCAAACAGTTTATATCACCTCCAGGACTCACTCAAACCACTAACACACTTCATACATCTCAAAATAAGCAGGTTCGACTATAACACTGGTACAAATTCTCACTCAGAAAGCCTACATTGTAACTTTTAACACACCAATCTAAAAACACTAACAATAGGGAGCATTGCATGCACTATCGTTGAAGTTTAAATTATTTCACATAAATCAGTACTTCATAGAACAAGATAACACAGGTTCAAAAGCGTTTTCCATTATTCCGTTTTGAACGTGTTTCTGAAAACAGTGTTAGCATTTGAAAAATAAATTTGTATTAATAAGAAAAGAGTTCATGCATTTTTGAAAATTTGGTAATTGAATGCATTGTGTAAAAGCAACGAAAGAATATACAGTTTGGCCCACACATACTTCTGTTTTGCTGACTGAAATATGGCTTCAGTTTTGACCATTGTTAGCATTCAGGGGCAAAAAAAAAATAAAAGACCGGTAAACAGTACTCTGGAGCATGTTTGTGTGAAGAAAAATATTTTTTAGATGAAGGTTGCCTTCTCATTAGCTGACCTGTTTTAGCTTTTGTATAATTTGTTGAAAATTGCATATTTTAATATATATTTGCATATTTGTTTATGCCAGTAATACTTTAATCACTAAGAAATATTGTGCACACTAAAGGTTCTTCTGAAACAGTAGGTCTTGATTGTATTTTCACTACTACATTGTTAAGTACCTAGAAAAGCAGTCCCAAAAAGGTATGCAGAAATGTACATTGACCTGTAGATGGTGTCAGACTCGGAGACTTGTTCGTTTCTGGCAAGGTCCTATGATGTGTCAGAAGTGCAAAAATACTTGCTTAATACTCAGTGAGCGGTCAATGCTGGTGAAGCATTATTTTGCCATCAGAGAACACTGGTAAAAGGAAGCACTGTTTGTTTTTTTCAGTTGTATTCCATGTTATAATGAATACTTCTTTGCAAACTGATTATACAGAAATAACCCATCGGCTAGGTTTCCCTCGTGGATCACAATTGTAACATTGAATAAAAAAAAAATCCTGTTTTGCTTATACCATAGATTTGGAAGGGCTTACAGTAAATGTAGCTATAGTCTGCCTTTCCTCCACACTCACAGGAGAACGAAAATAGGAAAGCTAGTGTTCCAGCCCTTAACAGCATAGCGCATTTTCAATTTACTGTGAAAAGGGCTACGAATGTTATGATACGTACATTTAGAAAATTGAATATGTCCAGTAATTGGCCACAAACTATTGGTTAATGTCTTCTTGTCTTGACAGTCTGAACACTATTGAAGCAAAACCTGCACTCTATATTTTGAATGGTGAAAAAATATGAAATACTTACATGTGTAATTAAATACAATTTATTCAATATTTAGCTTAAAATATACAAACATTAATAAAACTTAGACACGATGATTATTAGACACATGCACTTAATTAAACTTAGATTTAATTTGTACGTTCTTGTAAAATGTGCTACCATTAGACACTGTTTGAATCAACTAAGAACAAAATTAGAACTTACTAAATTGGGCAATATCTCAATCAATAAAATGTGGAATTTCGCTTTGCAGTATCACATCAACCTTTAGCGTGCTCAAGCTAGATCAATCCCATGAAAATTTAATTTTTAAATCTTACAAAGTATTTGGTGAGCACCCATTGCTGTCCATTGGA
Source organism: Galaxias olidus (assembly GCA_026901105.3). Classification (NCBI taxonomy): domain Eukaryota; kingdom Metazoa; phylum Chordata; class Actinopteri; order Galaxiiformes; family Galaxiidae; genus Galaxias; species Galaxias olidus. The sequence goes on from JAPMUY010005587.1 coordinate 23,409, forward strand.
ATGCGACTGAATCCCTGGGACTCACGCATAGCTTTGGCAAGCAAGTTGCCAAGTTCAGCTGGACTGACGACACCCCGCGGGAGAAACAGTTCCAAAGTGCACGCAGAGGCATGGGGCAGGGGCACACAGAGCTCGCTCAGGTCATGGCAGTAGAAGCACAAGCGAAGGCTTCTAGAAAATCCAAGAGGAGGAAGATGATTGGCTCCTGTTATGAAGGCTAGCAGCTCCTCGAAGGAAATATTGGTGTCCCGTTCTGTTAGAGGATCAACACAAACTGTACAGTGCATCCGGAAAGTATTCATACACCTTCACTTTTCCCACATTTTATTATATGTTACAACCTAATTCCAAAATGGATTGAATAAGAAAAAAATGTCTCAACATTCTACATGTACGGGGTCTTGTTCTCGAGTGAGAGGAAAATGGAACGTGAGATGGGCCGGAGAATTGGAGCAGCGGGTGCGGTGTTCCAGTCGCTCTATCGCATCGTTGTGACAAAGAGAGAACTGAGCCAGAAGACAAAGCTCTCAATCTACTGGTCTATCTTCGTTCCTACTCTCACCTATGGTCATGAAGGGTGGGTCATGACCGAAAGAACGAGATCGCGGATACAAGCGGCGGAAATGAGTTTCCTCCGGAGGGTGGCTGGCAAGGCATAGGGGAAGTTCAGCCATAAATAGAAAGAAGCCAGATGAGGTGGTCATCTAGTAAGGATGCCACCTGGCCGCCTCCCTAGGGAGGTGTTCCAGGCACGTCCAGCTGGGCGGAGGCCGCGGGGCAGACCTAGGACCAGGTGGAGGGATTATATCTCCACCATCCCCCAGTCAGAGCTGGTTAATGTGGCCCGGGAAAGGGAAGTTTGGGATGCCCTGCTGGAACTGACAAAGCGGATGAAGATGATGATTCTACACATAATACTACATAATGACAAAGTGAAAAAAGCTTATTTTTGCAAACGTTTTAAAACTAAAAAACTAAAATATCACAAGTATTCACACCCTTTGCTGTGACACTCAAAATTGAGCTCAGGGCCATCCCGTTTCCACTGATCATCCTCGAGATGTTTCTACAACTTGATTGGAGTCCACCTGTGGTAAATTCAATTGATTGGACATGATTTGGAAAGGCACACACCTGTTTATATAAGGTCCCACAGTTGACAGTGCATGTCAGAGCACAAACCAAGTTATGAAGTCCAAGGAATTGTCTGTAGACCTTTGAGATAGGATTGTATCGAGGCACAGATCTGGGGAAGGGTACAAAAAAAATGTCTGCAGCACTGAAGGTCCCAACGAGCACAGTGGTCTCCATTAGCAAATGTAAGAAGTTTGGAACCACCAAGACTCTTCCTAGAGCTGGCTGCCTGGCCAAACTGAGCAATCGGGGGAGAAGGGCCTTGGTCAGGGAGGTGACCAAGAACCCGATGGTCACTGACAGAGCTACAGTGTTCCTCTGTGGAGATGGGAGAACCTTCCAGAAGGACAACCATCTCTGCAGCACTCCACCAATCAGGCCTTTATGGTAGAGTGGCCAGACGGAAGCCACTCCTCAGTAAAAGGCACATGACAGCTCGCATGGAGTTTGCCAAAAGGCACCTAAAGGACTCTGACCATGAGAAACAAAATTCTCTGGTCTGCTGAAACCAAGATTGAACTCTTTGGCCTGAATGCAAAGCGTCATGTCTGGAGGAAACCAGGCACTGCTCATCACCTGGTCAATACCATCCCTACAGTGAAGCATGGTGGTGGCAGCATCATGCTGTGGGGCTGTTTTTCAGCGGCAGGAACTGGGAGACTAGTCAGGATCAAGGGAAAGATGAATGCAGCAATGTACAGAGAGATCCTTGATGAAAACCTGCTCCAGAGCGCACTGGACCTCAGACTGGGGCGAAGGTTCACCTTCCAACAGGACAAAGACCCTAAGCACACAGCCAAGATAACAAAGGAGTGGCTTTGGGATAAGTCTGTGAATGTCCTTGAGTGGCCCAGCCAGAGCCCAGACTTGAACCCGATCGAACATCTTTGGAGAGATCTGAAAATAGCTGTGCACTGACGCTCCCCATCCAACCTGATGGAGCTTGAGATGATCTGCAAAGAAGAATGGGAGTAACTGCCCCAAAATAGATGTGCCAAGCTTGTAGCATTATACTCAAGAAGACTTGAGGCTGTAATTGCTGCTAAAGATGCTTCAACATAGTATTGAGTAAAGGGTGTGAAACCTTATGTACATGATATTTTGTGTTTATTTTTAATACATTTGCAAAAAATTCTAAACTTTTTTCGCTTTGTCATTATGCGATATTGTGTGTAGAATGTTGAGAATTTTTTTTTTTATTTAATCCATTTTGGAATTAGCCTGTAACATAATAAAATGTGGAAAAAGTGAAGGGGTATGAATACTTTCCGGATGCACTGTATATTGTGGGTGTCGTAACATTTTTTCATTAAACAGACACTTATCCATGCAAACAAAAACATCTCATACATCTGGTCGTCCAAATCAAAATGTCCATCAGCCAATGGACAGATTCGAGCAGAAATAAATACCGCCACAAAAAATGTAGATTCCTCCATCCCTCACGTGTACCTACCATGGACCATAGTGAGGAACGTCTCCCAGTGAGAGATGCTGGTTTCCTCCGCAGCTCTCAGGGTAGACTCTGGGGCGCTCCACTGGACTGTGAACAGACTCCTGAAGCTCTCCATGGTGAGCTGCTGCGGTGTGTATGTCATGACAGGCAGAAAAGCCTCCCAGTGGGTCCTCACTAAGTCCCACAAACCACCACAACTGTTCAGCCCCTCAGTGAATTGAGAGATCATACTTGCCACCCTGGATAAAACATGTTTTTTTTTTTTTGTTTAGTTTGTGGTTGACATTAAGGGAAATAATGGTTCCGTCTTTAGAAAAGAACACCATTGTCAGCCGGGTTAATTTCAGAATCATAATAGTTGACTCATGAATATATAGTTAGGATATTTACCGTTTATAGATGCAGTGCTTGACCACGTGTGCTTTGATTGAGGGAAGGTCTAAGCTACGGTCAGAGTAAATACTGGAAAGGCCACAGTCTGCCACCCACTCACAAAAACTAGCACTCAGCATATTCATACTGGAACAGCTCTCCAGCTAAAGCATTAAGAAACAGGGGCCATTACTTATAACCCATCTTAATAATGGGAATATAAAAACAGCATTGTGTCCATCTTTATGTTTTAAGTATAAATGCAGTATATAGAAAAGATAATTAAAACAAGCCAAATGTTTTAATTGAAATGATGCCCAGCAGCCCCAGAGAGTTAAATGCATCGTCTACATTTGGCTCTTCTACAAGACCTATAACATTGGGACCGAGTAGAGTGTGTCACAGCAACAGTGATATCTAATGAAACAGCTGTACCTCTTCGAGTCGGAACCGTACATCTGCGTCAGGGATGTCTCTCAAGCTGAAGTCTTCCAGAGAGGGGTTTTGTCCACACATCAGCTGGCAGAACAAACAATGTATTCAAACACAAATCACAGTATAAATGTATTCACAGCTGTATACATACACTTTTCACCAATAGGTCCAGAAAAGCCCTACCTGATAAAGTGCAGGGTGTAGGCAGTGTGGGCCGGGCCCCCCGTGAGCTAGAGACCAGGCAATCAAAACCCCGGCATTGTAGTACTTCCTATCATCTAGCGCTGAGAGGTCATAGGCCAGCAGCAGTCGACCTGGACTGCCCTCCATTACTGAGCTCCTCTGCAGCTCCAACAAAGCTAGTCTGAGGGAATCAGGACAGGATACAGTGCACATAGCTTTTGCAACACAGTGCCATAGCGTTATTTTAATATATACTCATCAAGTACAGATTGACAACAAACATACTGCAGTCAAATAATTTGAACAATAAGATTATGGATGGCTTACCTGAAGAAATCTCGAAGAGGATCTTCATGCCCCTCGGTCTCTTCATCAAAGATAATGAGAGGAGAGGTCATGTAGCAGAAGGTTGGTTTCCTCAGCACAGTCATGGCACAGGTCAAGATCTCGCTACGCCTCACCTTTATGAGTGTCAGAACATCCTGAAGTGTCTTTTTCTCAGCGTACCTTCCAAGGACAGTGTCCAGGTCTGATGCAAACTGACACAAAGAAAACAAAAAAGGGTTGAAAGTTTGATTTCTAGGTTCATCATAAACCCTGACTGACAAGCTGCTCAGCCAAAACTGTGTTTTGTTTATTTCACTGGTATATAAAGCAGCACTGAGTTCTTCCTGTGAGCAAGACATTTTGAAAATGCTGTACCTCTCCACCACTAGAAACAGCGCACAGTTTTTTCCTCTCTTCCAGAGTTTTGATGGGGACCTCCTTACATCTAGTGTCCACGTACAACTCATGTCTGAATTGCACATAAAAGAAAGCAGAGTCATAGACTTGAAGTTACTTAGTTATTCTCAGTTACTTTCACTTAGATAAAGCGAAGTTACAGTACAAGCCTTCAGTCATTCACTTTTCGGTGTTGAAAAGCTACTTATTTCTAATAATATGTCTGTCGATACTACTTGTTTGGTGTTGCAAGCAAGATCAAATCATGCCTACCTATTCAACACTTTTGTTGATACTCTTTTTGTTGGCCAATAATGGTCTTCCTGTTGAAAGACAAGGTAGTACACTTAGTCCCATTCAGGGAAACAGGTCCTACAGACACAGACATGTAATCTCTGCCATGTATTCTACTGATTAATTAACGTGCCAGCCCACAAGTGCCTTGCTAAAGGGCACAACACAAAGCTTCAGCCTTTACTTGTGGGTAGTCATGGTGGCTGAGGATGTAGAGGGGGCCGAGTCCTGCCATGCTCAGGACCTGCTCTCCAGTCCAAGAGCCCTGATGAGTTGCTGGTCCAAACAACATCTGGGATCCATGCAGACACTAACAGGACACAAACACATACCCACAATGTCCACACAGCTCCACCTTCCACCTCTATGCTCAAAACGTTACTCGTCCTCAAAATAGACTACAAACTGTGCATTTTGGATCACAAGGTGTTTGCTTTGTACACAGCTAATTATAGCTACCTGGAGGTACGTGAAGCTGAACTTTTTTCCTTGGCCGCTGAGGAAGCGTCCCCTAAACAGAGAGGCAATACGCTCCTCCATCTCATGGGCTTGCCAGCTACAGTTTATGGTCATTCTGGCTATCAGCCCCATGGCTGCCAGCACTGCCTTTTCTTTACCCGTTGGGACACTGTGTCTGTGGCATAGACATCGTTACTCCATTTTTATATACATATGCGAACAGTTTTAAAGTTGCAATAGGTATTCATTGTGTTTAATCAAGTGCAATGTATTAATTGGAACACTTTGATTCACCTGCTTTGTGATAGATAGTGTCCCTGGGGTAGACACAGCACATCTTTAACCACCAAGGCCCTCCTCTCAGGGACCACTCTCCTCCATTTCAGACTGTTCCCTTTGGGCAGTGGGGCGGTCCCAGCTGGGACTCTCTTGTCTGAAGTCTGGGGAAGATTGATGTGCAGGCTACGATTGAGTAAGGGACATGAATCTAGGGAAATTACAACTGGGAGGGCAGAAAGCCGTGTGTGTGTGTGTGTGTGATAGTAATGAACACACACACAAAGATTTCCAGCACTTTCTATGTAACGCAGTCTAAGTTCATAACAGAAAAAATAAAATAAACTTACAGCTCTCACAAAAGGGTGGTTGACAAGCTTGTTTGCTGATGGGCAATTTGATGGAAACACCTAAAAAAAATTAAATTTTAGATCACAAAGGAAAATATGCCTTGCTAGTCGCTGAGCATATACGGAATACACGGAAAACAACGCACTCCTAAGTTTAGAAGAACGCTAAACAACTATGCCGATTTCTTTCTAAAACAAGGGGAAAGAAAGGAGGAGCACCTGCATCTCCATATGGAACTTCTCGTTCGCCCCCGGTCCTGGGTTGCTCCTCTCCTCATCCCTCTGGGGTGTGGTGCAGGCAGGTAATCGTGGCTCCAGCCTTTCTGCCAGCCCTTGAGCCTCCTCTAGTGGATGCTTCAGGTGACTCTACAGGCGAATGTTTGACCAAATGTTACCATAGATCCCCATGTCTATTCAGTTCAAAAGATTATAGGGTCTTATTATTGAGAGATGCAATGATGTGTGATCTTGAAAGTCCTAACTGGAAGATTCTTAGTCTGTGGCAATTTAACAGCTTTAGTACAGTAATACAGATATAGGAAGGTGTCGTGGATCCAATCTTTGCAAACTCACAAACATAAGTAAAATAGAACACAATAAGACACGGACAAGGAAATGGTTGCGATCAAATACTATATTGTTGTACAACAAACTTGTAAACACGAGTTAACAAGATAATAAAGTTCGATACAAGTATTTTACCAAGATAGCGCTTCTGCAAAGGACAAAGTGCGTTTGCAGAAGGCACCCTGGCTCTCTTGTGAGTTTGGACACTGGAATGTGTGACACAAGCAACATGTGTAAAGTTTTTAAATCACTTTTTGGTAAATGGTCTAAGCATTAAGTTGGCTAGACAGACCGTTGTGTCGAGCAATATAGAAAAATATAAACTCAACACAACACCTTATTATGTTAATGACCAACATTGACTAAACCAAACTAGACAGAAAACCAAGATACAGAAAAGATAAGTGGGTGTACACCTTCATCTCCATCTTTTCCTGTTGCCCTGGAGATGCGTAGTGTTTCTCCTTGTCCTCCTGGGAATTAATGCAAGGAAATCAAGACTTTGCTGATGATCACACATGCTCACAGAGAAAGGTTAGCGCATACATAGTCTTTATTTCTAGAAAAGTATAATTTACCTGGCCCATGTTTTGTTCCTCCATCCGCATCTGCTCCAGCTCTACCCCGACAAGCTGTTCCTTGGCCCCAGAGACAATCAGTTCCATTTCTATTTGTTCTGGGAGAAACGGCACCTTCAGTCTCTTGTCCCCAATTTTCATCGTTGCTACTGGGTTCAGTACTCGTTATCCCACCTCTTCTTTTACCTGTAATATACTTTTTCACCTTTACCTGATTGTTCTACTTCCTTTTCCACTTCCTTAAAAAGCCCAATTTGCAGAAGATAAGATTCCTCCTCAAATGCGTGTCTCATTCAGTATCATCTTCGTTCCAATGTTCATAAACTTCAATATCTGGCTGGTTAAAAATGTCCCATGTACAACTAGTTGTTTCGTTAAATAAGAGTTACTACGGAGGTTGTCGCTGCCTTTAGGTTGGTCTATCAATATCAAACTATGTAAGAAGCAAGCTTTCATCCCATGACTGCAGAAAAAAAGTTTCCAAAGTTAACAAAGAACAACCTAATCAAACCTCTCAAATGACCTTTGTTTGGCGTCTGTTCAATCAATCAGTGGAGTACATACACATATGGTCGTTCTTCCTAATACAATTTGAGTCTTGCCGAGGCTTAAGATATATGGGCTGTCACAAATTAAGTATATTTTTCCTAGTTGTGTCCTAATCTGACAGTCCAGAATGTATTTGACTCATCTACTGAACAAAAGACAGTTCATGTCTCAGCTCCCACTGAAGATACAACGAATTAAGTCTGCTGACTTTACAGGATTCAATGTCCTAGTAGCAGATCAAAGTATGTTGTCTAATCTCATTAAACAATACTACCATTTCCAGTCTCTCAAAGGATTTTGAATGGCCTGAGTGGACTGTTTTTTTTTACCCCATCCTCTGTCTATAGACCGGTAAATCCTCGCAGAACATTTCCTACATAGCTCTATAAGGGGACAGTTGAGAAGAGTAGCCCAAGGCCGTGTTGGTAGTCAGAGCCATAGGGAGAACAGGCATGGCCCTGATGTGGCCCCTCTCGTAACGGTACCCCTCCAGCTGAGCAATGGTCACTGATCGCCACCTTACTCCACGTACTCCACCACTAAAGGGTTGTTGTGCCATGTGTGTGGCTCAGACTCACAAGTGGGGGGGGGGGGGGGGGGGGGGGCACATATTACCGACAAGATCTATAAACTTGAATCAAGAACTTGAGGGGCGTTTTCTTTGCAGGTCGCATCAGATCGACATTGAAATAGGGAAAAACTTAGGTTACTGTGTTATAGTAATGCACGTTAAAATGTATTTGTATTAGGGCGTCTATTGGCAAGAATCTGGCGATACTATACACACAGTATCATGATACAGGGGTTGCGATTCAATATATGGCAGTATTATGCGATACTGTAAACAAGGCGATATGTTGCAATTTTTTCCTCGTTATAGGATAAAGTACAGATATATGCGTGAGTAAAAAACCTGTGGGATCTGCATAGGTATTTATTAAATATAATAATACATTTTTTATATATATTAATATGACCTGATGTCAAAGCTACTTCTGAGCTCGTTGGATGAGGTGATAGAAAATGCTCCCTCCGCCACCCCTACTGCCACCTCGGGTCTGCTAATATGTTTTGCTAATCCCCCAAAGGGGGATCGCTGTATGCATGCTCCCTGCCTCAGGATGTTGTCCCGGATATGTAGAGCAGGGAGTTTCAATATGTAGCAGACCCAAAAACCATGCCAAAACAGATGTGTATTAACATTCAATAAATGTTTAAAGACAGAAAGTTTGTCTGACTGACTGAAATATCAGTTCATAAAGGATATGTTATGCTCTCACATGAAAAGGCTAATTGTAATTCCGTCAATCAAATATAATTGAGAAGAGAAATATTTGTTGTAAGGCACTTCACTGGTTCATCGGGTTTGGCTGGCTTGGGACATTTTTATTTCCCAACCCAGTTGGCTAGATAGAAGAATTTCTCTAACCAACATCCAAGAACTATCCTTCTTCGAAGTCCAGTTAACTTAATTGGCAACTATTGTAAATGATCAGGTGCTTTTTGAAGCCGTACCCTATATTTGATCTATTGTTTTGTTACAGGTAGAAGAGGAAGAATGTTATCTCAAATCAGATCCCCTATCTAAAGTAGGAGAGTGGATCACTGTGATTGCCATTGTAGGAGACATCTAGAACAGGACAAAGGGCCTTGGGGATATAGGGTCAGTTACAGTCAACTGAGTGGTACTTGATACTGATTTCTGTGCTTTAGCGAAATTCAGTTTTTTTCAAAATCTAATGTTTCAAAGCAGAGCCCAATATTAGACATGGTTTCCGCCTAAGCCATTCATTCACCCAAAACAACCCACAGGGACTTATTCTACAGGGCATTGTGAACTAGCCTTTCCTCCATTCAATGTTATTCCACTACACATTGTCCGTTGCATACATCCAAACCAAATGGCAACAGTTGGACAAGTCTGTACCACGCAAATTCTGAACAATTAATGGGATGAGAACTTGCTCGTCCAGTTTTTTTTATTTCCTGTATGTAATGAGTGTAATGAGTAAGAGTGTCATGTCTTTCCTGTTGGTGCAATGCAATATACACAGCAACTTTCTCAGTCTTAGTCGTTAAAACTGAGGTTCGAGGATTTCTACCATCATGACAAGCAAAGTAATCTGTTTGGTATTCCTAGTTGGATATTTAGATTTATCTAAAGGGCAAAGTACAACAACAGGTAAGATAAAACTAAGGTAACACTTTATTTTATCTCTAACTCTTAAGTTACTGCTAGGAAATGATGGTCATAAAAATATATATTCATACCGATGGACAGTGGTAGTGCATATTTTCTAATTACTTAGTAGTAACGAATTACAAAAACTCTCGTCACTGTACTTGAGTAGTGTTTTTGAAGATTTGTATTTTTTTAAGTATTTACATTTTTTCATACTTTCACTTGAGTACATTTACAAATTGGTGTTCTACTTTGGTACTTTTAATTTACATTCGTTACCGAGTACTTTTAAACGTCAAAATTGCTGCAACTAGGGCATACAATAGGCTGCAGAAATTGCAGTTGTGTTCAGTGTGCTGCACAACTCAAGCAAAAGTGCATTGGGAGTCATTTGGAAAGAATGTTGGTTCAGCCTGTCCAGGGCTAGAGGGAATCTTGCATTCGAAAAGACAGAACGGCACCGACTGCTATCACCTAGTTTGTTTTAATATTACAAGCAAACTAATGGAATGCAAAACAACCTTGTTGGAATGCAAAACAAACTGTTGTTGAGAATGCTAATGTGCTGTTTACTGGTGATCTCTGTATTGCCAACTTTCATGACAAGTTCAGTCAATGATCTTGTAGATAACTTCAGTTGTGCATGTAATCGATTCTATTGCACCCGCTAAGGTAAAAACCTTTTTCTTGAAAGCGTAGTTCCATGTAGAAATGCAGGGACTGTAAAAGTCCAGAAGAGAAGGCCTCAAAATACTCCGTGAACTATTTTCTATACAAAAACGCAATGGGTTTGCTTCCTTTTTCATCTATAAAATCGACTCCATTAGAAAATCCATCATTATGTACACGTTCCGGAACATCGTATTAAACAAAGATTTTACACCCCCTCGCCCCCTTTTAAACAAAAGTAATGTTGCACATATCACAATTTAAAAGCATTGATTACCCTACATCCTGACCTATCATCTGAAGTCGTCCACCTGTTGTCTGGACACTCTTCCCACAAGCTTCTTTAATGAGGTGCTTGAGTGCCTGCCAATATCCGGAACGGTCTTAAACTGGTTTAAACCATACCTAGAAAACTAGGGGTTATGTACAGTATATAACCCAGGTTCTAATAAGAGACTCCTCTCTATGGAAAATGCTCTTAGAGCATGCATGAACACTTATACCACAGCGCCTTGTAATCAGCAAGGCTTGAGACTTTAAGGGTCTTCAGCTTCAGCAACTCTATAAATACAGTAGCAGACCCCTCTCACTCCAGATTTGAATCCAGTCATCATTCAGCCGTGGGGTAGACTTTGGAGAGGAGTCTCACTCCTCTCCTTATTACAAACTGGGTTATATACATAATCCCTAGTTATATTACAGTCGATACATTCAACTCCTCTCTATGGGAGACATTGTACCATAACAACCCATAGGTCGTGAACATCAAACAACCCCTGATGACCGGAGGTTCATCCTTCACTCCTGACCGCCCACACTAAGCACCGCCTGCGCCAGAGAGGGCGCTGTCACATCCAATCTGTACCAAGATTCAAAAGATGTGAGGCGTAGCCCAGCTAGACTGAAATGTGCTATACAAATACTTTTGATTTGATTTGAACATGTGTCGTTAACAGCTTCATTTTTGTGGAATGATAGGTAAACAAATTTCCTAAATTGGCTTATGAGCTTCGTCAGCTTCACATGTCTGACACTCGATTCCAAAGACAATTCAAAGTCTCTTGCATACACAATAACATATATAGGTGTCGATATGAGGTTGAAATTGACGATCATTTTCTAAAATGCCATTGGAACCATTCTGTTCTGTAAGGAAAAATTATAAGTTGCTGTTAACTGCTTAAAAAATCCAAGTTGAGCGTAAGAGATCAAAATTCAGCGCCTACCAATTTCACTAACAAAGCTGAGAATGTTTGGGACTTATGTTTATTTGGAGAAACTTCCATTCTATAAATTGAGAGAGTTGCACTTTAGTAAGGTAAATTGACTTTTACTTGAGTACTTTTAAATAAGATAATTTCATGGACTAGTAATTTTACTTGAACTTCAGTCAGTTTTAACTAAAGTAAGACTACTTGTACCAGAGTAGGATTTGTCAGTACTCTTTCTGCCTCTGAATTACCAATTGTTCGTGCAATAGTATAATAAGTCATTATTTCGAGATAGGTAAGTCATTACTTTGAGATAATTAAGTCTTCATTTTAGAGATAATAAGTCATTGTTTCAAGATAAGTCAGTCAACACGAAGTTGTTATTTTGATAAAGCTTCTCATTATTTTGAGATACTAAGCCATTTCGAGAAAGATTCTCATTATAATGGCTTACAGGATAATTGTGTTTTCTCTCCGCGTTAGTAGAAATGGGCTTCCGTACATTTGCAATAGAAACAGTCTAAAACCGCATTGGTATTTGCTCACATAACTAAGGCTTGCATTTGTTTGGGATTGTTGAAACTCATATTCAAACCACCAAATTTCTAATCTCTCAATAACAAGTGTCAATAATTAATTTATACCAATCTCTAATGTATTTATTGTTTTAATTTGTCAAAATATGTTGAAAGCCTGGCATGGGCTTAACTGGGACCTAACAAACCCTTTAAGCCATGAGTGTTCCACAGAGAACAGAGAGAGAAGGGTGAGAAGTTCAGCCATTCGTGAGGGACTCGGAGTAGAGCCGCTGCTTCTTTGCGTAGAAAGGAGCCAGTTGAGGTGGTTCGGGCATCTAGTAAGGATGCCACCTGGCCGCCTCCCTAGGGAGGTGTTCCAGGCACGTCCAGCTGGGCAGACCTAGGACCAGGTGGAGGGATTATATCTCCACACTGGCCTGGGAACGCCTTGGAATCCCCCAGCCAGAGCTGGTTAATGTGGCCCGGGAAAGGGAAGTTTGGGATGCCCTGCTTGAACTGCTACCTCCGCGACCCGACCCCGGACAAAGCGGATGACGATGATGATGATGATGTTCCACAGATGCCCACTTAATAATTTGTGGATCAATTCATATGTATATTAAAATCATAATAAAAATGTGTGCTATTCAAATCTGTAATCTCTTGGCCGTCTAACCATTTCTTCTAACACGTCTCATTCAAAACACAAATCACATAAAGTTTTATAACAAATTGATACTTACCCTAAACAAGAGTAGAAATATGCAGTACTGGTTTCTTCTGAGGGTACCAGAATCACCAAAGTTCTTTTGTAACTTCTTCCCGGATCACGTCTCCTTTTCTTCAATAAGTCCAAATATGATTGACTTACAATAAAAAGTGTAATTGTAGTAATCAGCTTCATTAGAATTAACATGAGACAAACAATTAGCAGTAAGTAAGTTTGAGTAATGTTCAATGAATGACCTTTGGGTGATCAAGTGTAATCTGAAGACCATGGTTAGTTTAACAGGTTGAGTAGCCTGATGTCCTGGGGAAAAAAAACTGTGAGTCTGGTAGTCCAAGCCCGGATACTCCGGTACCGTCGTCCAAACAGCAGCAATGTGAACAGTCCACAGCCAGGTTGTGACCTTCCGTCTAGACTGTTGATTGCTATCCTGCTGACAGGCAGTTTCCTATCCTGCAGATTTGTAATATTTATATATTTTTTTAAATAACATGACGAATGCTTATAAAGAGAGGAAATGTTTCTAGTGTAACTTAAGAAAACTGTTTTAATCACAAACTCCGTGAAATTAGTGACATGTTTACATTTCTGTATAATGTGTTGAAATAATCACATATTTCCATAATTATTGTTTATGTACAGTACAACTCAGTTCGACTGCCGCCCCCATGACTGCCACTCAGACGACTACAAGTGCAGCCCCAATGACTACAACTGCGGCCCAAAAGACAACTACAACTGCGGCTCAAACCACGACAACTGCAGCTCCAACAACGACAATTGCAGCTTCAACGACAATTGCAGCTCTCCCTACTACAACTACAGCCCCCACTACTATTGCGGCTCAAGCCACAAAAACTTCAGCCCCAACAACCACAACTGCAGCTCCAACGACGACAATTGCAGCTCCAACGACAATTACAGTTCCAACAACTGCACCTTTCCCTACAACAACTACAGCCCCAACTACAACTTCAACTGCAGCTCCAACAACTGCAGCTCTCTCTACTACAACTAAAGCCCCCAGTACAACTTTAACTGCGGCTCAAGCCACGACAACTTCAGCCCCGACGCCCGCAACTGCCGCCCCAACAACCACAACCGATAACCCAACGACCACAACCGCTCCCCCAACGAGCGCAACTTCTGCCCAAACCACAACTGCCATCCCAACAAACACAACTTCAGTCCCAACTACTACAACTGCTGCTCCGACCACAACTTCAGCCCTAACGGTCACCCCAACGACCACAACTGCAGCCCCAACGACCACAACCGATAACCCAACGACTACAAACGCTCCCCCAACGACCACAACTTCTGCCCAAACCACAACTGCCACCCCAACGACCACAACTGCCGTCCCAACGAACACAACTGCAGGCACAACGATCACAACTTCTGTCCCAACTACTACAACTGCTGCTCCGACCACAACTTCAGCCCTAACGGTCACCCCAACGACCACAACTGCATCTCCCACCACTATCACTACAACTGCAGTCCCACCTACTACAAATGCAGTTTTTACAAGTACCGTGTATGAAGGTATGTGTTTGAGTCATGCTTATGAGTTCAGTTTTCTCTTGTAAATATGCATGTTATAGCTGACAATAATGGGTAAAGAGCAAAGGACAGTAACAAAGTATCTTTGTGTCGTCTTAAATTGAAATGTTTAATTGTATTTTAACACAGAACTTCCAACACTGGCACACCTACAAATCAAAATTACCTCCAATGGTCAACTTACAAATGAAACCATCATTGCAACACTTGAAAAGGTAATTTGTATGAGTGAGAGAGAGAGTGAGAGAGAATGAAGCAATAAATACGATCTAGACACGGAAATTAACTTGCATTTTGTGTGCTCTTTCAGTTCTTCAACGGCATTCTGAACGGAACAGCTCACCGAATCACAGTTATAAGCATTAATTTAGTTCAAACTACAATTGTCAAGGGATAGGCGTACTGACACATATACCATGGTACATGCTACTCGTTTAACTCGTGCTTTATGAAATCAAGCAATCAATGGTTGTGTCCTTCCGTCTAGACTGTTGGCTGCTGTCCTGTTGACAAAAGGTTTTCAGTACTGCAGGTCTGAAATACATAATATATATATACACACACACAATATGAGAATGCTTGTTAAGAAAAAATGTTATAGTGATAGTAAAAGGAAAGATTTTTGTATCATTATTGCGAACAAGCATCTGTCAGTACTGAAGCCACAATTTCAAACCTCTTCATACAGTCTGCATTACCAACATGCATCTTGGTCAAACAGTTTATATCACCTCCAGGACTCACTCAAACCACTAACACACTTCATACATCTCAAAATAAGCAGGTTCGACTATAACACTGGTACAAAGTCTCACTCAGAAAGCATACATTGTAACTTTTAACACACCAATCACACCACAACAATAGGGAACATTGCATGCACTATCGTTGAAGTTTGAATTTCACATAAATCAGTACTTCATAGAACAAGATAACACAGGTTCAAAAGCGTTTTCCATTATTCCGTTTTGAACGTGTTTTAACAGTTCTGAAAATAGTGTTAGCATTTGAAAAATAAATTAGTATTAATAAGAAAAGAGTTCATACATTTTTGAAAATTTGGTAATTGAATGCATTTTGTGCAAAAGCAACAAAAGAATATACAGTTTGGCCCACACATACTTCTGTTTTGCTGACTGAAATGTTTTGGAAATGTGGCTTCAGTTTTGACCATTACTACCATGTTAGCATTCGGGGGCCAAAAAAACAAAAAAAAACTGAACAGTACTCTGGAGCATTTTTGTGTGAAGAAAAATATTTTTTAGATGAAGGTTGCCTTATCCTATTAGCTGACCTGCTTTAGCTTTTGTATAATTTGTTGAAATTTGCATATTTTAATATATATTTGCATATTTGTTTATGCCAGTAATACTTTAATCACGAAGAAATATTGTGCACACTAAAGGTTCTTCTGAAACAGTATGTCTTGATTGTATTTTCACTACTATATTGCCAAGTACCTAGAAAAGCAGTCCCAAAAAGGTATGCAGAAATGCACATTGACCTGTAGAGGGTGTCAGACTCGGAGACTTGTTCGTTTCTGGCAAGGTCCTATGACGTGTCAGAAGTGCAAAAATACTTCATACTCGGTGAGCGGTCAATGCTGGTGAAGCATTATTTTGCTATATGAGAACACTGAAAAAACAAGCAGTGCTTCCTTTTACCAGTTGTATTCCATGTTATAAATGAATACTTCTGTGCAAACCGATTATACAGAAATAACCCATAGGCTGTTTCCCTCGTGGATCACAATTGTAACATTGAATAAAAAAAAAATATCCTGTTTTGCTTATATCATTTATTTGGAAAGGCTTACAGTAAATGTAGCTATAGTCTGCCTTTCCTCCACACTTATAGGAGGACAATAATAGGAAAGCTAGTGTTCCAGCCCTTAACAGCACAGCGCATTTTCAATTTACTGTGAAAAAGGGTACGAATGTTACGATACGTACATTTAGAAAATTTTATATGTTCAGAAACTGGCCACAAACTATTGGTTAATGTCTTCTTGTCTTGACAGTCTGAACACTTTTGAAGCAAAACCTGGACTCTATATTTTGAATGGTGAAAAAATATTAAATACTTACATGTGTAATTAAATACAATTTATTCAATATTTAGCTTAAAATATACAAACATGAATAAAACTTAGACACGATGATTAGACACATACACTTAATTAAACTTAGATTTAAATTTGTACGTTCATGTAAAATGTGCTACCATTAGTTGATTCAAACAGTCTAAGAACAAAATTAGAACTTACTAAATTGGGCAATATCTCAATCAATAAAATGTGGAATTTCGCTTTGCAGTATCACATCTCAACCTTTAGCGTGCTCAAGCTATATCAATCCCATGAAAATTAAATTTTTTCATCTTACAAAGTATTTGGTGAGCACCCATTGCTGTCCATTGGAATGCGACTGAATCCCTGGGACTCACGCACAGCTTTGGCAAGCAAGTTGCCAAGTTCAGCCGGACTGACGACACCCCGCGGGAGAAACAGTTCCAAAGTACACGCAGAGGCATGGGGCAGGGGCACACAGAGCTCGCTCAGGTCATGGCAGTAGAAGCACAAGCGAAGGCTTCTAGAAAATCCAAGAGGAGGAAGATGATTGGCTCCTGTTATGAAGGCTAGCAGCTCCTCGAAGGAAATATTGGTGTCCCGTTCTGTTGAAGAGGATCAACACAAACTGTACAGTGCATCCGGAAAGTATTCATACACCTTCACTTTCCCACATTTTATTATGTTACAGCCGAATTCCAAAATGGATTAAATAAATAAAAAAATGTCTCAACATTCTACATACAATACCACATAATGACAAAGTGAAAAAAGTTTTATTTTTTTTATTTTTGCAAACGTTTTAAAACTAAAAAACTAAAATATCA
>JAPMUY010005588.1:0-392511 GCA_026901105.3 Galaxias olidus
AATCAGAATCAGGAGACATTATGAATCATAAGGTTTCTCCCATGTGTATTCTCTTTAATTCGCTAAAGGAGAAGAAACATTACTTGAGATCATCACGGAAGCACAGTAACTTCAGCTTCTACTTTTTGTAGTCTTAATGGTGACAGCTTCACTTGTAATTGTTCATAACAATTGTCGCTCCAGAATAGGAAAAAGTGAGACTTCAGTATGCATCATTTTCAAGCTCAGTAAAGTACAAAAAAAAGTAAAAAAAAATAAAAAAAAGTTATTTAACTTACAGTGGAGAGAGCTTTTCTTGTGTCAAGGTTTTGGAGTAAAAGCGCCCTGGTATTTGTCAGCTGCTGTGGCGTGAGGGAGCAACTGACATTTTGAAAGGCCTTCTTGTCAGCTGGGCTACTAAATTGGATGTATTCATCCAGGCTGGTTCCATTGCACAAGAGGGTCCTCAGGTTAGCAGGCCTCGGAATGCCCACCCTCTAAAAAAGAAACAGGAGACTCGGTTGGACCCCAAATCTGACAGCTTTCTAGGTACAGCAATATTGTAGGAATCTGGGAGTTGAATGAATGGATGATAAGGTCATGAGAAAACCAGTAATGATGCCCAGTCATAACCAGTATATTGACACACTGATGGCTGTGTAAGTAAAGAGAGTGCACAGCTCAAGGGGAAATCCCTTTTAAACAGAAGATGTTAAGAACCGCTTCAATCTCATCATAAAACACCCAAATAAAACTGCATGCAAACTTTGACGGTCACGCATCCGCCAACATGTAAACACACAAACACTGACAGTACGCACTTCCTCCGTACATGGTCGTGACACCAAAGAGATCACTTAACTACAGTGCATCATACCAAAGGAGCCATGCTTGCCAGAGGCAGACATATTAGCCTTTCTGCCACTCATTTGATATCTCCTGGTGAACGGCGCGTAATCAGTGAGACAAATCTGAGAGACAAGACACTCGTCACACAAACCCGTTTTAGAGCACTTATTGGTCCCAAATGATAAATCAAGCCTTAAAATGAGGAGATGCCTTGGCAGAGCTAGTTCAGGCAGGTAACTCAGACGCAGCACTTATCCACGTCACATCAATCAACCAGTCGCATATGATCAATAGTTTAACGCGGCCTACAAAAACCGCAGTCACTCGCCACACTTGCTCCTACAACTGCTCGCTCACTGCTGCACCACACCAGGCTTCTGCTTGCTGCTGCACCACACTATGCTCCTGCTCTTGCTGCTGCCCACCTCCACCTCCCTACCAATGGTTGTTCACTTAGCATTTGTATAAGGCATCGTGCGGGGAAGCAATCAGAGTAGCAGACCCTTGACACCATACTTTAATTATTGCAATAAATTGTTAAACCTATCAGAAGTTGTCCTGACTGAAATGTGTTTTTTGGTCATGTGAATTCTTCTGTTTCAGTCTGAGTAAGAAATAACATGGTCTGATGAACAAAATTGTACTATAATCAGGATGCTAAACTGTCACTCTTTAGAAATCTTCTTGTTGCTTCCCTGGACCATTGGTCGGTAGAGCAAGGCCACAACAATGTAGTCCCTGATGTGTATTTATGCACACAAATCAATTTATATTTATCATTTTTGGTTTCTGAATGAAATAGTAGTCTGCATAACCTCTATTGCTATGCAGGACATGGCTTATTTTCTGGTGGCATAAAGGCAGAGACAGAGACCTTGTCTTAACTTACCGGATTCAGGTAAATATTAGCAGTCATCAGACTGTCCACCACTGTTGATGGCACAGACAGCTCGTCCCTTAGGTACGTGCTGAACGTTTCATTGTCATTCAGAATACTCCTCAGAGGGATGGGCTGACCTTCAACATGAAGGGGAGGGGGACAACAAATGATGGATCATTAGTAGAGTAGACTGGAAAAAAAAGTGAATTTCAAATAAAAACTGTTGATTGAGATTATTTATCCGTTACTTCTTTTTGTTATTGTTCAACTATAATGAATCCTTTATTAGTCATAATGGTTCCTTTGTATCTGTAAAGTGTCCTTGGGTTTCTAGAAAGGCTGACATTACAAGTCTTTATTAGTAGTAGTAGTATAATTTATATAAAAAGGCAACATTCTCTTAAACCAATCAAGTTAGAAAAGAGCGTTGCTGAAAAACAAATGTTTATTTATGCACCGCTTTGATACAATATTCAAGCATAATTTTGATACTGTTCTATGCCTTAATTAGGGTTTGTTAAACACATATTGCGGCTGCAACTGGCGTATAGCGATACAAAGCAATGAGGTTTCGCTAAAAGTGTTCTCTCTGAAAGTGCTCAAAGCTCAATATCTTTTAAAACATGTATCAGCTGGTTAACCAGCCACTTTTTTTCCTGATGAGCCGCCCACTGATAGCTGTGATTGAAAAGAGCCGCATGAAACTCAATGGACTGTTCAAAGTTATCCTCCCCTTTTGACAGGGGAGGATGCTCAATGCAATTTGCAGGCCTTTTGTTTGACTCTATGGGGGTTGTCATCCAGTCCACTTCCATGTTTAGGACATGTTACAAAAGACTGCATTGCTCAATTAGGATGAGTATTGTATAATCTTATTTCATTGGCCTTGTTGTGTAATGCAATTGTGCATTAATTATCATTATGGAAAGTTGGAAGTCAGGCTTACAAGGACAATATGCTGGGCAATTGTTCCTTTGGCTTCTTCTGGATAGCTGAATAATGGATGAATATTGCACCAAATTAATGATCCTGATTTAAATATACTACCATTAAGGTAATGTCTTTGATGACAGACAAAGCAGAAGAACATGGGTCGAAACCAAAACATGCTCTGGCCCCTCCCCGAACCTTGTTTCAGGACCAGATTGGAGTGCCCACCCAGGTCTTTTAATCATCTTGGTGCAAAAGCACCAAAATCACCTTTGCCATCTCTCTCCTTTGATACCCCTCTGCGTGCCGCTCGTTTTAATGACCTTTCTTGCTCCAGCCTCCGACGGCACAGCCTATTAATTATGGCTAGGCTTAGATCGTTGATGGATTTAATCTTGTATATTACAAGCACACGACCCCAAAATGCAAATGCTCCGACGAGTAGCTCGTCAAGCTCGGCCAATGGCGGGCCCCCTTTGCCTGTTTGCAAATGAGGTGCCACATGAACATCTGAATATCATCACGCTAAATAAGCCAAGCAGCAGCTTATCAAGACAAACGATCTGCCAGTCCACACGGCAAATTGTATCATAAATAAATTGTGTGCCATTATTTTTGGAATGATCTCAGAGGATAACAAATGCTCCAAGTTGTCGTCCGAGAGGAGCAGCTACTTTCACTGATGGAGGTACTGGCCGTGGCAAAGGGGAGTGTCAATGTGCTTTGGTGCCAATTACTTCCGCACGATTTTTCAGGGCGATTGGACAATTGGTGATGTAACATGTGCAAAAAAAAATACATTTTGAGTCTATAGTACTTCTGAAATGATTTATGGAGTATTTGTTAAACTGGCCTACTGTGGAAGATAGCGTCAGCCAATATATATGTATATCTGTCTTCAATATGCTTCTGGTTCACACACTACGGGCCTCTCGGCTGTGTTTGTTTTTCACATATCAAAGTTTGAATTCAGATTATTGCATCTCCGAGGAAATTACTTTTGGTGCTTTGTTTTCTTCAGTCGGTTGTTTTCATAGATTTAAAAAGCGTCGAATTTATCAACCGGATGAAATATCGTTGGCAGTGTGTAAGCTTGACATACCATTGGCATTGTCAGTCTGGTCTAGAATCAAAGTCCACCGGTCTAAATCTTTAGCCAGCCCCTGGGCCTTGGTCAAGATTGACCGGTTCACCACTAAGGTCTGCAACTCGATCAGCACACCAGCAATTCTAAAAGAAGAAGATTAGACGGGTTTTATACTGAACATTACATGACAAAGTGTGACACACACATTACATTTCAAATCCATTGGTAAGGTTACGCATTACTTTATATTATAATTGTTATTGACCTTATTTTGTCTGTCGTAAATCTTAACCCTGGTGTACTTTCACAAATGCTGCAAAAGAGACGTCGTCTCAGTCAGCCTACCCTGAATGAATCGTTTTAATGTTGAATTGAACGTTGTGTGGTGAGGTCCTTACATGGAGTTGTTGAAGTTGTTGACTTGCCCAGGCGTTTCTCCTGGCGTTGGGTCGCTCAGACATGGGTTGTTAATGTTGCACACCATGCCCTGAATCCAAGGCAGCACACCAGCTGAGGGCAAAGCTTTGTTTGGATAGTGACCTGAAACCACAGTGAAATTATACCACATTGATGGCTAAAGGCATGGACAGCATTTCCTACGTCAATAACTTATTGTATTCAAGCCATCGCGTAACGTCTGCTAAAAGACTTACAGAGCAATAAAACAATCAACATCACACAGAGCTGATGGGAAGCTAATTGCTGATTTGGAAAGAAAATACTAGACTATAAAATTGAAATAATTATATGTGTAATGGCATGAGGCCTACGACTCATTGCTGTAGACATATTGTGTGCTTGTTTCACTCACACTGTCCTTTGAAAACTGGTTTGTTGGTTGATCTCACCCACACCAGGATAAAGAACAGGAACAGAGGCCACAGCAGCTCAACCACCAGGCGTACCTGAGTGGAAAGAAATGAAAAACACCGTTCTGACTGTCACAGTTCAACCCATTACCATGTGGTGGTCAAATTTATTCAGGACACCAAAGGGGTTATAATCCATTTTATTTCGTTTTTGCGCTTTTCTCAAGACTCAAAGCTCTTTACACAAATTGGTCGCCAATTAATTACACAGAACGAACAACGAATGGACCGACAGCTATCAAACACAACACTCAGTCTGGCAGCCAATTTGCGCCAGACTTGCTCACCCAACATATTACAACAGACTTGCTCACACACATAGGACACACAGACCGCCACCAGGTGAATTGGCAGTGACTGGTCAGAGCACTGGTAGGAGAATGGAGCATGTTTTTGATGGTGGGAGGAAACCCACACAAACACGGGGAGAACATGCAAACTCCACACAGAAAGGCCATTGGGTCAGGTGGGATTTGAACCCAGAACCTTCTTGCTGTAAGGCACCAGTGCTAACCACTGAGCCACCGTGCTGCCCAACACTGGTTATGTGAACACTGCAGGTTTAACATTTAGGTTAATGCAGGCAATACACCTTTATTCTAAATAGTATATACAGTATATATTCTTACCTTGCAGGTAAAACATGTATAATTTGAGCTATTTTGGCAACCATGCAATCCGAACAGGAGAATATATGCCACATCAAGGGACGGGCTTTAAGGCTTGCCTGGCTAAGATAAGTATCACATTATGTTGCAATGTACTGCCTTAAAACAACCAAAGTAGACACAGAGAATTGCATCGTCAGATGTCGCCGTGAATTGTGTAGCATAATTTGCTAATTCACCGGTTATTGGTGAACTGTGAGGGTCTCGTTTGAAATCACTAGGTATAGTCTCAGGTAAGTGGGTGTGTGCACCCAAGCATGACTGTACCTCTGCTGTGTGTGAGTTTCTCTGACTGGTCCTCTGCAGAGCTATATCTCTGATCATGTACCATAAATGAGACAGCTGGTCTCCCAACTCCACAAAATCTCCCACACCTCCTCTCCACTACTCTGTTATCCACCAATAAAGTGGGAACCTAAATCTGAGCATCTGCCCTCATCCTTGATTCACTATGGCTACTTCGCCATTGGCCAGCATGTCAACCAATGAGACCCCTGGCTATTTCCAATAAATCCACATAATAATACAGGAGTGAAAGCAAATGGCACAATGTAGGCCTTTCAGGGGAAAAGAGATAGCCTGGAGCTGTGCACAAGAAGGCATAGCAGGGGATTACAAACCTAAAATTGTACCTAAAGCGCCATATCCCCAATTCCATATTTTAAATAAAGTTAAATTCGATTCCTGAGCTAGCCATCACCTAGCTAACTTCCCACATAGCAGGATGGGGTACACGTCCGCTACAGAAGCCGCATCTCAATTTTAAACAGCAAGGTTAGAGAAGTGTTCGCTTTGTGAGCCAGCAGACGTAGCTGCAGGAGGGCAATTCAAGCCTGCTGTAAGAGCTTTTAGCAGCATGAAATATCTACAGACTTAGTGCGCAACCAGCCCATGAGGCAATATTACAATGCTACATCGCACCTCAACTCTTCACCTACCCTCCCTCATCCAGGCTTTTATGCGTCCCTTGGCACCTCTTCCACACCCACTCCCCTCCCGCCTGCTCAAGTCCGCCAACCTAGTTTGCCCATGCACTCACCCCCTTCATCATCTCTGGTGGAGTGACATGCTATAGCGAAATCAGAGAGGAATCGCCCCCAGTTGCCCGTGCCCAGGCTCCTGCCTCAGCAGGAGTCAAATGTTACGAGACCTCCGCTGTTCCATATTTGGAGAAGCCTTTATCCACCAAGACGATTCCAATGAACATGTGGCTCTCCTGAACTTTCGTGATGCCCAGGACAGTTGTGGGTCAAACACGCTTTTTACAACGAATTAAAAAGGCGTTTTTGTTTGTAGCTTGATGATTCAATTACATAGGGCCTTCAATACTGTTCTTTATTACTGTGTTCAGTAAAATACGCAATATCCACCACATCGTGTCTAATTTTTTATTTTTATTTATCACAATCAATTCTCAGTATGAAGTCAACTAACTACCAGAAACATTCATCATAATTTCAAATATATATATTTTTTTTCCTGTTACTAACATCTGGCAAAAGCTATGTTTAGCTCCAATGAGAGAGGGAATTGTGGTAATGAAGTCCGAAGAAAAGGCACAGGGAGAGAGGGGAGTGAAAGATCATGGGGGATGTCTCGCAGTCCGCTGCAGTCATTTACCATTGGACAATACTGCCTTTGTGAACAGATTATCTCTATAAAATGATGTGAAATACCAAACCATAAAAATCGGTTTCATGCTCGTTTTTAATGCCTAAAATGCTTGGTGAGGCATTCGTTAAATTGGTGATTAACCTCCACATGCCCTCTGCAAGCCACATTGTCCTTGCAAAGTCCCTGTAGTCAGGCAAGTTGTTCTGCTCTCCCGTTTTCCTACAAAAAGATACCTTATTTTCAGTGGAATGTTAGTGTCATCGTCAAATGTTTCCATGCAGAGAAGCTGAATTCCGAGCTATGCATCATCGACATCTTTTCAAAGAGTAAGACAAATAGTATGGCAATGTAACCGGGAAAATAACAGATCTGACTTTCTGGAGGCCTCTTTTGTTTGTTGTGAGAGTCTCCAAATGGAGTTTGTCTCCACCTATGAAGAAATTAGTAGTGGGGTGGGGGGGGGTTCTCTGTCATCATTCCTTTTCAAATCTATGAAGAAAGAGGTTGTTTTTTTCTGTCATTCATTTTCAAAGCCTAACGCATGTTCATAAAACACTTAGTCGAGCAGTTACATGTGCCTCAAGCAAATCAGGAGACCGACAAACTGCCAGGGAGCATGAATGGTTTCCATGGAGACAAGATTTGACCCCTGTGCCAAGGCTATTGTGAGCCATCACATCACTTGCCATTCCCCTACAGACAAAGGAATGTCATTTTACATCTTGTCTAACAGACATCACAGATTATTACAGCCCCATACGTCATTAGTTGGTGCATTGGGCGCGTGTGTGTGTGAGCGAGGCGTGTGTGCAAGGTGAAGCGCTAACGACAGCTTTCGGTGGAAGTGGCCAGGGCAGTTGGATAATGGACAAGAAACCTACGCCCTAGCCTTGTTCTCCCAGAAGTGCTGCTAATGCCAGCACTGTGGCGGACGTCGCTCTGTATGTTTCATCCACAATTATCTATAGGCTATAAATGGTGCGAGTCATATACGTGTACGTGATAGATAGCCTTCATGAGTTTATATATATGGGAATAGTGTAGTAGATAATTGCCTCAGTTTGTAACTAGAGGACTAGAATGACCTTATTTTAATGCTTTAGTTAACATTAAGTTCAAGATAACCCACGGTTGAATGTGTTTTTGTCAACGAGGCAGTTGGCTTTACAGAACAACTTTGGACTATACCGTGGCCCAATCAGATTTGTCAGTACTTACTTTGTTGGAACTCAAACAAGTGTAAGCAGCAAAATGCCATTACTAGGTATTTAGGTAAAAGAATATTATTTTTAAAGCAGTCTGAGTTGAGGCAGCTTCTGCTGACATACTGCGAGATCATTTTTCAGGGCAAATCCCTTTTACATTCTTCGCATGTGAGTGCCTTGGTTGCTATGGTGGAACACCCCAATGGGGGACTGGCTTCGATTTTACTTAATTCACAGACCAAGTTCCGCAGATATAGGTTGATATTTTTGCAGTAGTAAAGAAGCGACGTTACCTTTTGTCTCTTCCGAAGAGTAAAGTTCTTCCACAGAAGCAGAGAGAGCTGCGCCAGGAGACCCATTACACCTGATCCTGGTAATATCCTGCCAACCCGTTGCTATGGCAACCCCTCCACTTAATAAACCCTGAAGGGAATAAAAGGCAGAGTTTGGCTTTAACACAGAAAGCAATGCATCGTAGGGGGAGGGCTACTAATCATACGCTTCCTATGGCATTTGGGGCCTTGTGGTGAAGCACCTGTTTGGTAAATTATTATGGTCTAGGCACAGGTTGGATGTACAACTTTAGAATACATGCTACTGAGCACACGCTGTGAAAATACCCATGAAGGTTAACTAAGGGTAGTTTGAGTGTAGGCCATGTGTTTCACATGATAAATTGCAAAGAGAGCCAAGAAGTCAAACAATATCAGAAGAAAAAAAGTGGTTCAGTTACAATTGCTGGACTCCAATGGACTTTAAAAAGGAAACTATATTTCTTACAACACCAAATTAAACCATGCAAATCATCAGTAAACTATTCGATGTACTTTGAGTAAAGGCTGACAGTTATAAAGAATAAGCTACTTATAGTCTCAGGCATTTTTACTGTACATTAGTGTACATATAACCAGCTTCAGAGCTGTGCTTTGTCTGAATAATCAGCATCACACAATGTCGATTAACATCAGTATTGCTTACGGTAGCTGATAAGCAACTAGATAGAAATACATCTAGAAATTCATGAGAAATAAAATAATATTCTCGTTGACCCAAATACAACACTAAAACATGTTTTAAAATGGATTTTACTGGCTTTGGCGCATCAGTTAAACAGATAATAAACAACCTGATCTGTAAAGACATTTAGCACCCGTGGGGTGCCCTTTATTAAAACCCAATAATTGAACAACAGACAGTTTCATCACTGCCAATGTCTTTCTTTGGCGGTGGTGCTTTTTAAACCAAAGTAATACGATCTCAACCTCACGATTACGAGCCCTCTTGTCCTACACATTTCTCTAATATATTGCAGAAATATTAGACACAGCAATCCCAAGACACTCAAATGGTTTGTATGATGAGAACACTAGGCTGGAACCTTTGTTTCTTTATACTGTACAATTAGGGAGTTTTTTTTTCTCCGTGCACTATACAAGTTTTTAAAACCACGTTGAGACTGTACGATCTGCTTCAGCATGAACACTCACTTTAAAAAGCCAAAGGTAAGTATGGGAATGGTCTTTTTTAGCCCAAGGCGAACCCTGACAAATGTGCCCCTTTTTTAACGCTCCATTTCCTCTTCCTGTTCCTGTGCAGGTTCCATCTCCCCCCTGTGTGTTTACATTATTTACCGCTACGGCTGTGGATGTTTTATTTACTGTCATGAGCAAAGGTGAGCTTTCTTAACTTCCATCTGGTCAAATTGGGACGCTAATGGGCGAGATAACCGATTCCCCTAAAAGCTAGTTCTAAAAGCACCGGATGACAGGCAATAATCTAGTCCAGATCCTAGGGGGGTGGGCAAAAAACACAAACCCACAAGACAAAACAATCACATAAAGTAGGTTGTTGTCAGGGGGGGGCCGTTTTGGCTATTTGCGTTCATTGAACTCACAATGGCAGCCATCAAAACATCGTTCATGTCACTGGGCGCGGTGGAGCGTGGCCATTATGGTCGTCTACCTGCTCTATGTTTCTGGGTAGTCTATTGGTCTCACCTGTCTTTGTTTGCGTCATTGTTTCCCCCTGGATGCTTTTATGTTAGATTCCTTGGTCCTTTGTTTTCTTAGTTTTTGTACTTATGTCCTGTCCCTTCTGTTGTACGTTGCACACCATTGAGCTGTCTTTAGTTCCTGATTCGAGAAATAAACCACTTTGTACCTGCATTTAGTCCAGCTCATCCTGCAGGAGCCAGTCTCATCACGGGAGCCAGTCTGCTCCTCCACCTGGGCGCCCGTGCCGCGGAAGAAGCAACGCACCCAAACACACCCCTCGTCTAAATCATCAGTCATTAGTTTCCCTTGTTGTGTCTATTATTGTGTGCCACTGTGTCTCCTTGCATATATTCCCTTTGCTTCCTGTCTTGTTGCTCAGTCATTGAATCCCCTCGTGTCAGGTAAAGTCTGCGAGTTCTTTCCCAATGGAAGCTCCGACCACTCTCTAGGTTTTTTCTGAAGTAGTGCTATCTAACTTTTGAAATCCAGCACTCCCTCTTTGCTGAGGAGTGCTCCCAGGTAGCGGACCTCACCTCTCTCGTATCTCTGGGCGCTTTCATGGGCTAGGGCCGCCTGGATGAGTCGGGCCTCATCTTGTGCTACCGCAAACCTGTTTATGGCGGGGATGAGGAGGGTTTTCGACCACGCTGTCTTTGACTGACAGGCCACCAACCAACTGCTCCAGCTACGTCAGGGAGGGAGATCTGTGGCTAACTGTACGATATATTTCAGAGCTCTGGCTGCGGCGAGTGGATAAAAACGACCCAGACACTCATCCATGTGTTCCACAACGGGTTGTCGGAGGCCATCAAGGACGAGCTGGCAGTGCAAGAGGATGCAAAGGCTTTGGAGTCCCTTTTATATCTCACACTCCAGATAGACCACGGGCTGAGGGAGCGTCGTCGCAAGAAGAAGCGCCAGAGCTCTTCTTTTTGTCTTTGGAAGGCTTCTCTTCGAGGCAGCACGGTGGCGCAGTGGTTAGCATGTCTGCCTCACAGCAAGAAGGTCCTGGGTTCAATTCCCGGGCTCGGGGTGTTTCTGTGTGGAGTTTGCATGTTCTCCCCGTGCTTGTGTGGGTTTCCTCCGGGTACTCCGGTTTTCTCCCACCATCATAAAAACATGCTCCATTCTCCTGCCAGTGCCCTGACCAGCCACTGCCAATTTAACTGGAGTTGGTCTGTGTGAGCAAATCTGTCGTAATATATGTTGGGTGAGCAAGTCTGGTGCAAATTGGCTGCTATGGTATCACTCAGACTGAGTGTTGTGTTTCATAGTTGTCTGTTCCTTGTTCATTCTGTGTAATTAATTGGCAACCAATTTGTGTAAAGCGCTTTGAGTCTTGAGAACAAAAGCACTAAATAAAATTTATTATAAAAAAAATTATTAATTCTCCCATTGGATCAACGTCTGGCCCCTTTCAAAATTCAAGGAGGTTCTGATGCAGCTGGCACGAGCCAAACTCTACACAGAAGCGATGGAAGTCAATGAGAGAGATGCACAATGTATCGGCTTACTCCTCAAGTTTCCCTGGTTAACCACCACCGATGCCCTGGCTAATGGATTAATCTGCCCCTGCACGTCCCTAGCTGGTGTAGGTTTTTTTTTTGTGGACAAGAAGGCCGGTGATCTTAAACCCTGCATCGATCACCAGAGACTCAACAAGGTTACCATTGAGAAAAGGTTCCCCCTCCCTCTCATGTCCAGGGCATTTGAGGGGCTCCAGGGGGCGTCCTGGTTCACCAAGCTGGATTCACGAAGCACTTTTAATCTGGTGCGCCCATTCCCTGGTCCATGGGGTTTGCAAACTTTTACCAGCATTTTAGTCAGGGTTTTGGAGCCCTGACCGCTCCTCCCTCAGCCCTTACCAGCAAGTTCTTTCGCCCCTTCCCGATGACCCGCTGAAGCCACCCTCAAACACCGCTTCACCTCTGCCCCCCATTCTCCAACTGCCGGATCTTCAGCTCCCGTTCGTGGTGGAGGTGGATGGCGTCTGACATGTGAGTCGGAGCCATTCCGTCTCAGCGCAGCACCTGGGACAGTAAGCTCCTTTCCTTGTGCTTACTTTTTCAAACGTCTCACCACCATGTAGGGTAACTACGACGTTGGAGATCGGGAGCTCCTGGATGTTGGCATTGGAGGAATGGAGGTACTGGTTGGAGGGGTCTGGACTGACCATCGGACCCTGGAGTGAATCTGAGGAGGCAAAGAGGCTCAACCCACGAGTGTCCAAGTGGGCCTTGTTGTTCCATCGGTTCAAACAATTACACGCCAGACAATGGACAGCCTCCAGGCTCACCGGGGGTTTCCAAAAACCTTTTTTTTGTTTGGGGCACTGTGTGTAGATTGATGAGAAGAAAAAAACTATGTTTCATCCATTTTGGAATAAGGCTGTAACGTATCAAAGTGTGTAAAACATTCAGGGGTCTGAATACTTTCTGAATGCACTGTACATCTAGGATGAACCGAAACAAACAACTACACATTGACTAGGGCAAGCCCAGGCTTTGTAATGTTCCAGGCAAACTGGTGACATAAGTCGCTTAAAATAGAGAAAGTGCTATACATTTGTGACTTGCAGGTAAATCAAGTACAGCCTTGACAGGGACCTATATGTGTTTACATTTTTTGTTTAAACCAGAAGCCACTGACTGAGAGGATCCTATCCTACCTGTCTTTGAGGCCCTTTGACATTATAGGCTTTTGAGCTCCGCAACAATAAAACAGCTTGTCTCTGTCAGACTTTGGGTCTTTACATAGTTGTCCTCGATATGCATGAACACTGTCTCCTTCAAGTGCTTGAATAAATGAGAATAAGCCACGTTTGTGCGCACATCTTTCAAAGCCTTGTCCTTTGAAACGAGCGACGCGCGGAGAGAAGAGGACAGCTCGGGACCGCCTCTACGCTTTCGAAATCACGTCTAGCGTGAAGGGTGAACAACAATTTCAGAGCGTGCATTCTCTACATACATTAAGAAAGAGCTGGCGCACGGCTTGAAAAGCCCAGCTCCATGCCTGGACCCAGAGTAATACACGGGGCGGGGCGACAATGGGAGGGGGAGATTGGGATTTGCATTCTATTCAGAGAGTCAAGCAAACACTAGGCTATCTGAGACACTGCCACACTGTCTCCAAAAGTCATTTGAATCGTTTTTCCTCCGTGAGAGAAATGTGTGCACCTTCTTTTTTTTTCTCGCACAAGACATCTCCAAGGTTTCCTTAGTTCCAAACGGGCATGACAACAGAGCAAGATCCGAGGGGAAACGAAACAAGCGATGATGAAAAGAAAACTGCTGATCCTCGCCTGGCGTCTGGGAGACCTGCTACATCAGAGCAATGTCATTTAAACTCCAGCCACTATGTCAGGTTTAAAAACAGGAAGGAGGGCGTGCGTGTACGGACTAATTCACTACAAACGCCTCTTTCCTTTTGCCAAATGTCCGCGTTCGAACTCTTTTTGCTGCTATTTTTGCAGCTCTCTCTTTCTGACTGACTGCAAGAGGGACATCTCAGTCCCAAATGGTAGGTTTGAAATGGCTGCCAGGGTTGTTTGTACTAATTAGCACTTCCAGGAAATGTGATACTTCGGGTTAACGTACACTATGACGTTCTAATATAAAGACACTGCTATAAAAGCCAGAAAATTACTAGATCTACAACAAAAATCTAATCTAAGACACTGTCCTTAACAATGGGCTTGTTATTTAGTTTATTTAGTGTTGTTACTAATAATTAGGGACATTGACTCAATCTTATTGATTCATTACTTCTAAAGTTACACAATACTAAGCTGAATTAAAAAAAATTCACTGCATTAGCTATTGCTTGAATATCCATTTTCACCAACCAGAGTACACCATTTTAAACAGCAGGTGCTTTAATGCAGTATTTGTAGACATAAACAAATATATATATATGTACATGCAAAGTATACACCCTACATGGTCAGTTCTGTCTTTGTCTGGGAAACAAATTATTATGTATATTTGCTTGTACCGATTGTAGCTGCAATAAATAAATACAAAGCTATACAAAATATCTAATATTTAAAGTTTCATATCCTTAATTGGTCTATCTCTTTTGTTTATTAGCAATATACATATAATATAACAGCCAATTTAATGCAATCTAAATGATTAGGATTTGGTCATAATTGGAATAACAATTTCAAAACCGAGCAGCAGTGACTGGTCACAAGTGATTTACTGGCACCCTTTAAATTAAAAATGGCTTAACAACAGTGCTATTGTTATGTAGGAGATCAAGGACACTGCAGAATGAGTTCTACTCTTTTCTAGGATAGTTCTTAACTAAACAATTTCCTTGGGACATCTGGGCAATAAAAAATGACCATGGAATGGTACTTTCAAGTTATCTTCAAACCGTTGCCAAGATAGTAGCGAACAGCTGGCAAGGGTTATACAGGAGCAATTAAGGCATTTTCAGACATGAGTAACTGTTGGCTGGATCTAATGTGTCACTGCCTGTCCAAGTGTGTGCTTGAGTTCTACTGAAGTGGGCTCCATCCTAAAATTTAACTCCACATGCTATTGATTTTCAGTCTATGGATTCGGAAATACAGTACAATACCAATAACGTGTTTGTTGCTCATATTACCACACTCAATCGCAGGCTTACAAATAGCAATGCATCATTTCATCAACCAGAGAGCACAGCGGTCAGTTAATTGTGTCTGGATTCTAGGAATCAAAGTTTACCACGTGTAGTTCCATGTTGTTAAAGCCATTTATATGTTTTTGAAGTCCACTGTGAGTGTGACAAGCAGTGCATGTCACCTTGGAAAAGCTTTATTAGAAAGGTCTATTGACTATTTTAAGTTTTAATCTTCCACTTCAATTTGCCAACTGTTAAGTTCTTCAAACAACTGTTTTGTGACAGAAAATGATGTTACTATGCAGGACTTGTTTGTGGTATACTGTATGTCTTCAGAAAATACCCTTCAACATGCTTGGGATGTTCAGGCACGGCTAATAGATTTGTTTTATGGTAATACCTGTCTGTCAATTGTTAGCTACTTATTGCTTGTGCATTAGCAAGATTTCACACAAATGGATACAAAGGTTCAGTCAATGTTATGAGACTAGAGAGACTTGACATCTCTGACTCAGATCGTTCAGATCATTCAGATGATTCACTTCTGAGCTCTTCTTGCACTGGCGTGACCAGAACATTTATGTGACCACCTTTTTACTGCACGTCCTTATCTAGCACGCCAAACGTATTGCATGACACTAGTATAACCAAGGCAAAAGTAAATAATTTAGTTCAGTGTTACCTCACTCCAAAGCTGAGGTTAAAGTCCAATAGCTATACAACAAACAGTCCCATTTCTATTTAAATTGATCACACAAGCTTTTTTTTCATCACAATATGATGTAGATATACTGTACATATAGCTGCTTCATCAGTTACTTTTTTATTTAAAGTTATTAAATAAAAATGTATTTAACCTCAAAGAGGTTTAACCTTAAAGAACCTCAACTCGCAACAGTGGATGACTCTTTTCACGGAATTATCAAACAAAATAAAGTGTCGTGCTGTCCATCTTATTGAACAAAAGAGGCACATCTATAACGCTAAACGCTGAATGAATTATCACACACAAAATAGATAATTCACGATGCCCCAAACCAGCAGTTACAATATCAATAAACAACAAACTGCACAGGAGGAGTAGTTTCCACGTCTAAAGTACTGCGGAAAAACTCGACAAGCTCTTACCTCCAAGTGCTTTAGCTCGTGCCTATCCTCAGCACATCCCAGGGGCCAACAGAAAATTTGACCATTGGTGAAGTTCCTCCCAAATAGCCAGACAGCTCTCACTGACCGAGCCTGAAAAACAACCTTTTCCCCCTGCACTCTCACACTGCCCTTCCTTCCTGCTTCTTTCCCCTTTTACCTGCTGCTATAAAGTATGCAAATGAGCCCTGTAGGGACTGCCATGGAGACGGGTTAAGGCCAATCACACCAGGTAGTGTGCAGGTGGTGTCTTTTACATAAGGAGCAACCTCAGCCCTGTGCACACGTGTATGTTCTGAATACACAGAATTTACAAGCAGAAATGAAAGCATGACTGGTCATTGCTCTTTCATCCACTTACCTATTACATACTTAGCAATCAGGAAAGAGGATGTCGGATTTAGGCTAAAATGAAACTGTATGTTTTGAAAGGTCTGTCTTTCATTCACCAAATATTTTTTTTTGTCATAACTGAACTGTTGAAAAGTAGAATTAGTAGATTTTTCAAGCTCAACTAGCACTGGATACTGGTAACTGGATCGGGCACGGTTGGTGGTGTGTTAGCTTGATAGGTAACAATATACTGTATAGCACACCACTTGCTAGACTACCTTAACATTGCGAGTTTTCAAAACCTATGTGTTAATAGCAAGATTGGTTGTTGACCATGCATTGTCAAGGATTCATTGCCTTTGCATTAACTTAAAAATTTAAATAATTATCCATAATTTTTTTTTTTTACTAATTAAAGGAATCTTTAAAGGGAAACTTCACCAATATTCTAAAACAATATATGTTGTTGTTCAGACTCAAGTACATAAGTATTTTGAACAAGTGTAAGTCATAGGATCAATGTAAGTGAAATTCACATATTTTTCCAATCATCAGCATTTAAATGGTTAATTCACTGTACACCACAATGCCCACAGAGGGTTGCGCAAATCAAACTCAGAACACAGCAAATGCTCTCCCCTTGGCTGGAAACGGCGGTAGGTTAAAAAAAAAAATCTGGATGGACCCCCTAAGACGCAATAGAGAGTCATTTTCTCAACTCGTTTGACATTCTGCTGTTTGATTGTGAAATGCTAAATGACGATACTACTTTTTAAATACAACATTGGTATATGATGAACAACATATCAAACATATCAAATACGATCACAATAGGTGAACTATCGCTTTAAGTCTAAACAAGTGTTGTAATGAATAGGTTATATTAGATCAATATGAGAAGCATTTGGGACAGGGCGATTAAGAAGACCATATACGTTTACCTATGAGACGGAAATGTTGATGATGCTGTTGATGATCAACTTGTGAATGCATTACGGGGGGGGAGCAGCTAAGTGCTATTGCTGTGAAGTTTTATAGCAACTATATAATTTGGCAACAATGGGGACCAAGGGTTTATTATGTTTGGTGATAAAGTATAATACCACAGGTGCACTGGGAGGACATAATTATGTACATCAGCTGGGTGTGCACAGAAAGGCAGGCAACAGTGTTGATTTCACTGGGGAAAAGTATGTTGAGCTGTCAAACAGATAATTATTTCAGACAAATAGTTTCTACTTTCAGCCCTAAAGTTTCAAGATGTATCAATAACCATTGGTTAAACTATTGAGGTAATATACAGTAACTGGCAGAAACCATTTCATGTTAGTCTCTATAGCATCTTTTAACTCTTCAAAACGTTTTCAAAATCATCTTCAAGGTATTTGCCAATGAGACGTATTAGTATGTATAAACCCAGACAGATAAGACTTCCACTGCCCAAATAAATGCTTACTCTCATAAATTGCAGCAGCTCGAAAGCAACCAACAGCAATATCCCTAGGTTAATTCAATGTGAGTCGGTAAATGGCAATGCAATCATTTTGCATTGTCATTCCGAAAGAGTTCAGCGCACTTTTAACCTCGTAAAAGATGCAGTAATTCATTGAAAGAAAAATGGGAGGCGATTGTGTGTTACGACAATACTGATGCCTGAATTACAATGAATGAAAATAAAAGGGAGAAATGCACTGGATCTACTGGTATATTTTTAAACACCACAAGCTTTGAACAACCAGCATCCTAAAGACAAAACAAGATAAAAACAGCGGAAAAAAAATCTGTCAAATCAGTGAATCAGAAAATCAGTGAAAGTTATTGTTGCAGATGTGCATCATTTAAGAGTTATTTTCTTCTCAGAGTTGAGAAGACATTTTAACAGTTTGATATAGCACCAAGATTGTCAACTATTTTGTTTCACCCTTAAAAAAAGTTGTATTTGCTGTTCACATTGAATCTCATGTCCTAGAACGTCCAGACACATTTCTGTAACTTCCTTCTGCACCTGCATAAAGTGGGCCATCCATTTACTTTGGATATTTGTAGACGCTTTCCACACAATTAATTTGCCATGTATGTTAAGTGCTAGATTGTATGTAACAATAATGTGTAGAACCCCAAAGCTACATTTACCGTGCAAAATCATACAAGTGGATCGTAATGTAACCAAACTCAACTTAAAGTAACAAACCGACCAATTAAGGGCTACTAAGTATAGACTTTTCCCAGGTATTAGAGGACAGTCACAACCTGAAGGTTGACAAACACATTGCAAACTAGCTTCTGCATTAACACAGCATGCCATTGAGCAATAAGGACATCACAATTGGCACATTTTTCTACCCAGGTGAACGCTTGGCGCCTTCACCGTACTGGAGCCCGTCTTCCCACCAGTGTGAAACCCCTCAACGCTCTTCCACACATGAAAGGAAAGGCACCAGAGTAAACTAGTGTCTTCACACTCAAATACAGAGGGAGAAATGTCAAAACGTCTGCCAGTTAAGCTCCAATCAGGTCAAAGAGGGAAAGACTCAGTGAAAACCCAGGGGGACTTGTCCAAACAGTGAACACTAGCCAGCCTGCCTGCCTTTCCCTCTGTTCGGTTTCTCTCTTTCTCTCTCCTTCGCTCAAGCAACGAGAAAGCGCACACAGGTACTTGTTAGCCACCCATTCGGCGTTGGGAGTGGACAGTTGATGGACATTAAGCAGGGTATAAATTAGTGTGTGGCGGCTCCTTTCCCTTCCTGTCATGTCCTCTGCTCAGGGTGTTGCCGGATGGAAGAAGAGAAAGAACAGAACGCTGGGAAAAAACAATGGACTTCATTGGGCAGCTGAACACAATACCGCACAACGCTGATTTTGTACAATAATAGCAGGCATTCGTGACACAGCTCAGATCAGCCCCATGTGATCGGAAATCAAAGAAATGTGTCGTTTAAAAAAAGTTTTTATCTTGTAAAACTACCCAGCTATCTTCTCCAAAAAAAATCATCTTTTTCTGAAACACGAATCGGCACTGGCCTCATATTGATCAACGGATGGTCAAAGGAATTTCTGAACACTCAAGTGGCATCAATTACTGAGAAATAACTCTCACACTCTTACCTCCTTCCCTTCTCTTTCTCCTCCCTCCTCTTTCGGCAAATTAACACACACACATACACACACACACACACACACACAAAATCAAAGAGCGCTAATTTATTTAATAATTATTAATACGCCTCCTGCTTATTTTCTAGTTTAGATCAACCAAACTTTACAGCTAAATAAAACAAAATCTGGGTAAATGAATGTCACAAAATCTCAAATCTTTAAAAATTGTATTCTTTAGAGATGGTTATGCAACACTCAAAGCTCATGTGAAAAATGTATTGCTTCCCCTGGTGGCTTTACCTGCTATTGAGTATGGGTGAAGCCACTAACCACTAAAAACCCCAACCAAATGCTTCCTGTAGTTACTGATCAGTCTCCCTCAGCGCCATGAACTACTTTAAAAGAAGCCCTCACCATCAGGTTGAAGGTGGGTCATGAAGACACATCATGCCAAAAAGAAATTCACCAAGACCTCAAAAAAACATGATTCGATGTCTATCAGTCTGGAAAGTCAAGACCATAAACCACAGTTACATTTATACCATTCAAATTGTGTAAGTGGGACAGTTCTTCTGCCAAAACGACTTCAAGATCCTTAAATTAACCAGCAGGTTGCATCGACACTAAAACAACATCCAGGTCTCTTCTTGATTTTTTTTTTTGCTTTGCAAAGGTCAGTGTTTCTTACTCTACCATCAGATAGACAAAAGTGGGTGTCCGGCCAGCGGAGGGAACTGAAACCACTGCTCATTAAAACGAACATGACAGCTCATCCAAAGTATGCACAAAAAAAAGGTACCTTGAGGAACGTTAGGAGAACTGGAATAACATGCTATGGACTGATGAGTCCAAGTGGAAGACTTAGCCTAATTTATGTAACTGCATAAACCAAGAACTGCATTAAACAGTAATAACCTCATACCAACAATTTAATATGTTGTAAGTAGGGTTGTGGTTTGTGGATGCTTTGCTGCATCAATACCTGGATAGCTTGCCACTATTGAAGAAGCCATAATTTCTGCTATCTGAGAAGTTGAAAGGTGAATGACCAGCGATCTGTCTGTGAGCTAAACTTAAACCACAGCTAGACAACGATTCAAAACACAGAAGTAGGTAGAAATTAGAATGATTGAAGACTGAATGAAAAAGAAGTCATTCAAGTTCTCATCATAATCCCTGTGAGATTGTATGGCTTGACACAAATTTGAATGTGCTAATGTCCTTTAGTTGAAGTAGATTTGTGTGGAGGAGCTGACCAAAAAGCCTTCACAGTGCTTTGAGTGATTGAACATTACCATTGGCGTAACTCGTTTCTAACTCGAAGAGGGCAATTACTTTAGACACAATAGCATTTTGCGTTTCATAACTTTCTATAAAGCATCAAATTAAATGCAGTCAAAATGTCATTTTTTTCAGTCAGGGTCTGTTTTATCCAGTAATTTACTTTTTTTTAGAGATCTGACTAAATCCATTTGAAAAGTATACAGTGAGAGGCAATCATCTTCACAGCCATGTATACGGGATACACTCACACACACACCCTTTACACAATAGAGAAGCGACATGTTCACCGCGAATCAGCGTCTGATGGGCTGGCATGGACCAGCACGACCCTGAAACACAAACGCCAACACCGCCATTGTCCAGGACATCAGTAGGGGGGCCAGAGTTATCCTTGGTGTCATCTGTTGTGGGTGGGGCTACTCCCAACCCGGCTTTTCCAGCAAAAGAAGCTCTCGGTCTGCTGTTAAGTGACAACCTGTATTGGGGAGGGGGTGGTGTTAACTAGTCCCAGGGGAGCAAGGGTGTGATATCAAAAGGATCTGGATGTGTTTGCAGAACTGTGTTAGTTGACATCCATATTTACCATGCAGATGGCCTTGATGCGTATTACTCCAACTCATTTACACTGCTGTAGATAGACTTGTGATCCCTCTATGCGTTTGCTTAACATGAGGTTAAAAAATGTACTGATGAATTACACCCAAAGATATCATCACATTTCTAGATAAAGGTTGTCTTGGGTTCTTACATCCTGCAGGTATTTACAGACACGCATCATGTGTACTCATTCAAGTGAAGGAATATGCTGCAGGTTTAGCTAGGTCAGATCAGGTGGCATGTAATTATTGATCTTTGGGTATTGCTGTCGGATATGTCTAAAACCAAATCAAACATGTGTGTTTTCTCGAGAATTAATGAATGTTTGTATGGAAAGAACTTGGGTCTTGTGATCCCCTTTGAAGCATTACTGAGTAGTCGTGCGATACCATTGGGATAGACGTTTTGGCAGGCCGTGGCAAAGACATATTAGGATAACTAGTTGTTCGCTGGAAACGGTCCATGGATATTTATCAAGGAAGCTGTTGGAATAGAACCCAGTAGCAGAGTCTATTCTAGGCTAAACTGAAGCAGGTAAGATAACATCAAATAAATCCTGGTGAGAGTAATGAGAAAGAGCAAGTCGTTTTGCCGGCAATGTGTCTGCACTCGACGACCTTCTTACTACAGGCATAAACCACAATAATTGACCACAAGATTAAGAAAACAAGCAGATTAAATACCAGGGAAAGGAACTGAAGTCAGTCCACAGCCTCCCGTCGACCGCTGCTGCTCAACCTGGGCCCAGACAGCTGACAGCTTGGAAGATACATGGAAGATACAAAAGAAAACTTTGTATAACGAGCTCCCTCCAATCATAATGTGTAAACTTGAATACAGTATCAAAGACTAAGGAAATAATTCTCTTCAAAGTTTGCTCCGTGTTGCTTGCAATCTTTTCTTTCAGAAGAGCAAACAAATCTACCATCTGTCTTTTAGATTAAAAAGTCCCAATGATTAATAGAATCTGTACAGCACTCGAATTTCAATTGAATCTTAAGCGAATGGTACGTTTTTATTTGAATGATTGTGAGAAAATGTTAAAACTATAGGACACTTAGTTTTCTACTAGTTTAGATTGTGTGGCATAATGCACAGATCATGTGCTTCACTGTATAAGAATACAGATCAGTGTAGTAAGTATACGTGTGTTAGCTATTTATTATTAAACCTTTATTTAACCAGGAAAAAGATTCCATTGAGATTAATAATCTATTTTTCAAGGGAAACCTGGTCCGACAGGCAGCAGCATACTGACAAAAACAACACAGTTCAGACAGATGACACACAACGAGACAACATTGAAAGTTCAAAATTAACCAAATGGAATACATAATAAACAAGAGAGTTCATAACCAGGAAAATTATAAGGAAAAATATCAAATTAACAACTTACATCTGTAGGGACACATTTAAAGAATTACTTCAGAGTTTTGATGCTTTATCTTATTTTCATGTCTCCCGGAGATAGCCCAAATCATCTAGACAGTTTCTACATCCATTTGTGCTACACTCACTCTAAGCTATCACTCATAGATTTATAGTCCACTGTTAGAATTGTAGCTAAAAGCAGAAGACGTACTTACAGTTGAAATGGATTTAAAATATATCTGGACGAGTTGGAATATTGCCAGGAATCATGGTAATAAGGTAAAACCTCATAAATAGTGAACTATTAATTTATCACAGCAAATTATTAGGCATGTCACATTTGCACATTGTATCTTATTCATATGCTTTTAATTCAATATTCCATATGTAGTAGTAGTAATTTATTTTCGGTCATTATGTAACAATTTCCAAAAAGAATGCACATCTGAATAAATAAGTAACAAAACAAAATTTAAAGAAAAAAACTCTAAGAAACAAAGATACAAAACATATGCTTATCTTAGGTCAATGTGCATACATATACTAATTATCAAGAAATGAAAATAAACAGAGGGATTGCGTAGATTATGTTCATATGTAGAAGTACTCAAGACAGGACCACGGACCTGGAGAATTCTTGCAAAGTCAAATACTGATATTCTGCATGCATAGAACAAATGATTAAGCCAAATAATTGTCCCGCCTGTCATTCAAGTCGACAAAAACGGCACTACTGTCAGTTTGCAAACATCATAGAAAAAACATTACCAGCTCTAAATGTACTTTTTGGTGGGGTCACCAATGGCCTGTACGGAAGCACAGTCTGTTGCATTTTCATGTAATCTGGGTAGCCTTTGCTGTTTGACTTACAAAGTGCTGTCCATGTTTCTGAAATAACAAGTCATTTCAAATAAAGTTTTCATACGCTATGCTATCCAAACACAGCAGGTACCATTTTAAGGCCTGTACTAGACCAGACAGAGAGACAGTGGCAGAAAGAGTTGTTGCTCTTGAATTGTCTGGCGGTGACAATACTGCTTGAAAACCATCTTGCAACTTTAATATATAAAGCCAGGCTGGCAACTCAATGACTTAATTGAGTAAATAAATGACTTTAATTGCTGAAGTACGTTTAGTACGTTAATGTTGACCACACTATGAACATGCAACCAAAACAAACCATAAGGTGCATCAACATGCATTGGTTGTATTTTCTAAAGACAGTGTTTTTACTCAATTTGTTCATTCATTTATATCCACATCAGGGATACTGCCCAGTATGTGTTTGAAGGCTGCAATATGATTGCAACGATAATCCAGCGCAATATTTGTTTTCAAAAATAAGAACAAAAACATTGTCTCTCAGAGGTTGTCTTCCCCAAAGTTGTAGTCCTCGTAGTCAGTGGGGGGATGAGGGTTTGGCAATATTGGCCACATACATTTGAAGTTCTGTGAGAGATAGGCTTGATTGATGCCGAGTTGGCGTCAGACAATGACAAATTGGTCATCTTCCCATATAAATGCCAAGCAACAAGGATGACAGTGAACGAATTGCCATGGGGTCAACTCAAGCAAATAAGAGAGTTTAGCTGCTTACTGAGAGACCAGCATCAAGAAATCTCAAAATTGCAAATCCACATCTGGTGCACACGTTAGGGGACAACATCAAATAACGGAACTGCAGACTTCGGTGTAGGAAAATGAAGAGTTTTGTTTGTTTCAATATTTTGAATTACATTTTTTGGTTTGGTTCTTCTGCTCAATATCTAATTATGTCACAGTGAAGAGACACAAAAGACGGATTAGAGTTAAATTAAAGAGTTTTGAGGGGGATAAGGGATCAGATGTCATCACAGAGGCGAAAATACTGTCTGTATTCCAATTATTAAGCAAGATAAGTACTTGACCGATTGAGAAGT
This sequence comes from Galaxias olidus, assembly GCA_026901105.3. Taxonomy (NCBI): domain Eukaryota; kingdom Metazoa; phylum Chordata; class Actinopteri; order Galaxiiformes; family Galaxiidae; genus Galaxias; species Galaxias olidus. Next base: position 24,433 of record JAPMUY010005588.1, read on the forward strand.
CCTATATAGGCAATGCTTTGATGCGATTGCATTTAAATGCACTCTGATACAATCTATCAAACTTGCATTCTTACAACTATTCCATTTTATCATACAGTAAAACCTTCAGGTTGAATTAGGGGTTTAATTTGGTGAGTACTGTACTCCGTTTCCGTTTATGGTTTCATGTCAAAAACATTTCACTGTACTGACGGGTAGGCTACGCTCTAAGAGAAAGCACTCCACAGAGTGGGGACACAAATGAACACCTATTAAAGTCAATTACATTAAAAGTGAAATCAATTGTCATGCTTTTTGTGAAGCCGGACTAACACGTGAAATAGATTGAGCAGATCATTTGTGAGTGCATTTGACATTTTCATGGTTCAGCTTAATGTAAAGAATGACCCATGTCTTACAAAAACAAACATTGCATTAGTTGCAATACCCATAACCGTTTCCACCAGTATGGTCATTAAGAGCCAACTTGTTCAAATCTATAAATGGATACAAACGCCCTTTTTGCATTGCGTTGCAAGTTAAGAGTTAGAGAAGTCAACAGTTGAGTTTCACACAATCAGCTTATGTTAAAACCAAATACATATCTGCTTCCATACATTTGCTGGCCGAACTCACCATAGGATGACAAAGACTCCCAGATGGTTGATGTGACTCACAGATGTCAAGCTAAACTGAAATCAATGTATTTGGTCACCTTGTACTCAACAGGGTCACAGTACAGAATGCTAAACAACCTAAATTGCTTTCCAGCATTTGGAGCTAACTTTTCACCATTTCTGCTTCACTAAACCTTCTTGTGTAGTCACGTCTGCAGCCTCTCGCCTGTACGTATTCACTACATTATGTATGACAATGTACTTCTCTTACGCAATAACAACCTCACTACAAGTTTTTGTTTTCAAAACGATCTATACAGAGGACTGTTGTTTTCTAAAGCCCCGTCACACATGAGGCAACATACATGAAACCCTTCAAACCACAGATCTGTGATGATGCAATTGAGAATGTTGCGTTGCCTTGGATATTTGTCTCAATAGCATTTCTTTTATGTTCTCTAGCCTCATCATATGACAGAACGTTTCTGGCGAGCTGTAGCAGCGCCAGCTCTTCAAGACGAAAGGCCACGCCTCTCAGTCCCATTTCAAATTTGCTATTTGAATTTCCCCATATTATTGTTGATGTTTCTATTTCAAATAATTTATTGTATTAATATGCAAGGCTGATGAATGTCTGTTAAGTGGCCCTCTGGTCCTCATTAGCTTCAATGTAATGATGACAGGGCCACGAGTGAAGAACCATCTAGTCTAAGTCACCCAGGAGAAAGGCAATGTCTTCATGTAGTGACCATGAGAAACAAACCCACAATCTTTAGAACACTATTCGTCCCAGTACTCGTGTGTAAGGTGTGTCTGAGGAGCGGAACACAATGGTCAAAGATATTGCATGTAATTCCCAAACGTATTCATGATACCTGAGCACTGAGAGAGCGTCTGCTATCATATCCTTCCAGAGTCACCAAATGTAGGGTAAATGTATCACTACCTACAGTACACTGCATTTATTGTGCTGGGTTACAATTCCTACAACAAAAGTTCATCCACAGCATCTGTAATTGGTTATGAACACCAATTTTACAAGCGTTTTTTTTTAAGCCAGCAGGGTCTGTCCAAACGCAGTCTGTTACAAATGTTAAAAGTGGGATTGACATTTTCTGAAAAAGCCCCATCGATTCACCTTAGCTATGTGTTCGCGGATGACACACTCACTCGGCCGTTTTCACAGCAGGAAGTCAACCTTTGGCATGATGGTAATGGCTGATGCACAGGCTTGCTACACTTCCACCATGTGTCCTTGAAACAACTACAACAAACTACAGCCAACAACACAGAACTGCCAAAATAATCCTGGGCAGTTTTGTTAATCGTCTCAGATGCATTGTAAAAACAAAAATTTTATCCATGCTGACATTTTCTTAGAAATAATGCTGTTAATTGTTTTCAGGTAGGATAGTGCTTTTTAATTGAGAATTCCTCCACTGCAACTATACGCAGGGGACACCTATAGTGAGTTAAGGGCACTGTTGCATCGGAAATACAAGGCCTAGACCTCAACTGAAGGTTTGTAGTTTGAACATAACTTCCATATGACTCAAATCAATAGTGAAGTTATTGAATAATAATTTCTATAGTTTTTGATTTTCTCCTTTTTTCCTGTAATGCACTGGATTGAAAGATTCTTTTATATAAATAACCTCTGTTGATTTTGATATAGTTGTCCACACAATTAAAGAAATTAGTTACAATAACCTACAGAATATATGTTATCCATGCTTTCAAACTAAGATTGCTTTTAAAACCGCTTCTATTGCAAAGTAATGGAAAATATTTTTGGTTCATCCTCTCCTGTTGATTTCGAGATTGTCCCTATCTTTTGTTCCTTACAATTCAGGGGAACCCAAACCACCATTTTCCCATGAGTGCAGCTTCAAGATGGCCTTGCTCAGATTCATCCCCAAATGAACCTTTCATCCAGCCTGATTCACAGTAAAGCCGCTGGCCTGACAAAAATATTTAGCCCTGCCACTCTCCCAATATTGGATATGTCACCCTCCATTGCCTGCATCGTGGGCCAATGTCAAACTCATTTTGCCCATGGTTATTTTCTGTACAGAGAGCCACACAATAGCTTTGCTGGAGATGCTGTCTAGCCTGAGTGGAATACTAAACATAGGCAAACATATAGCTGCTCAAAATGGTAACATTTGTGTTTTTGATTATGTGTTTTGAGATGACTACTACTAACCAGGAACTTATTTCATCTTCAATTTCTGCAACTTCTAGGCTACATTAGATCAGATACTCAGATTTCCAAAAACATTCTTTGTATTACATTATATTATCTTTCATGTCTATCTATAACACCTTGTAACAACGCATTATGCAATGACACCTCTTTATGTAATAACTCGACAAAATGTAACACATTTTCACTTCATTATGTAATGACTCCCACATTTTGTAATAATTTGCTGCATTTTGTAATACACCGCTTGAACGCAATATGTAATAACTTTCCCCGCATTTTGTAATAAATTATTACATATTGCAGCGGTTATTACAAAATACAAGAGTTGCACTGTTTTTTTTTTAATGAAAATGTAATAATTTGGTGCATTATGTAATAACCAACCAAAAGGGATGTCTTCATTCATAAAAATCAATATAACATTATAAGAACAATGTTTATTTTATGCATTCTAGCATGAAAGATACTGACTCAAAAATGTATTTTAAAAAGATACAATTAGTTCAGTAGATTAGTAGTATTTAGTATTGGTCAAAACTACATTAAGCGTCATTGTATTCCTTGAAACTAAACTTCAGGGTTCATGGAGACATAGAAACTGCACGACTAATTTACTGACACAAACATCTAAATAATGGTACAAACAAATGTCAGGAGACACACTCACACACGCACACACATACACACACAGTTTTGCCATCAAGCAATCAGGATTATGTACATTTTATCCAGAAAAAAAGAGAAAAAATGTTTGCATAACAGAAGGCTAATATGGAACAGTAAATTCTTTCAAATTATTTATTCTCTCAATGTCCAATTATGGTATGTTTTGGCAAAAAACACATGCCATACTGTAGTGGTCAACAACACTTTAACTATGCTTAAGTGTTTAAGTAATTAAGTGAAAAGCAACCACAGCATAAAGCCTTAAACACTGATTTGCAGTGGATTTCTAATACACAAACAGTTCAGTTCTAACATGCAAAAACTACTAAAACTACACCCCACCCCCCCACCTATAAAGGGCCATAGCTTACATGTTAGACACACATATAGCCTAACAATAAATACACTATCTGGCAACTACTGAACTACATCTAAACTACGAACACTTGCATTGATTCCATCAGTCTTTGCACTGTTCTTTTAAATTCTCCTCCTTGATTATGCTGCAAAACCTGAGGTGGGCCATGTTCAGAATAGATATCATCCAGATGTTTTGCAATCTCTGAGCTACTGTATGTTTACCTTTTAATGGTCTCAGCCACGTATATCGACTAAAGACATCAAGTACAGTGAGTATGTATCTATATGTAAAACGGCCATGGCTAATCTTCCATTTTCCCATATCCAGGAGGTCAATCTGATACCGGTCCTGTACTTCTTTGGCCTTAATGGGTCTCGGAATGGGTTAATTTCCAAATCTAGCCTTGTGGAGTTGGTATTGTTTGGAGCTGTCCAGGATTCTTTGAACCTTTCTTTCACTTATTCCAGAGTATTGCTCGTTTAGTCGCTTATTCAGCTTTCTTGCACCTGATCCCTTGGTACCACCCAGCCATTTTTTTACCATGCCATTACCTGTAGACTTCAAAGCAACTGGTTTCCCGGCACACAATAATGTCTGTCCATCCTGGCTTAGAGAATAGAGATCTCTATTCCTCCACAGCCTCACTAGAGCATTTTGTTGCGTTCTTGTACGATAAGCTACAGGAACACTGAACTCTCCCTTTAGTTTCTTAGCTATGACATTCACTCACACATTGATTGCTGTTGTCCATTTTCCATACATAAACCCAGGGTACAGGTCACAATAATAGTTAATTGCAGATCTGTCAAAAAAAAGAGTTGTAAATGTAATTGAATGTATATCAAAAATTCCATTAAATATATACTGTATCATGATTCTTATGCTTAATAAGTTATAATATGTTGTAACTTAGATATTACCATTGTGGAAATGTGTTCTATTCTTTAAATTCTTTCTGTTTTGTGAATAAATGGTCATTTAACCAGCCAATGTAAACAAAGTGGATAAGAGACAGAATCAAGAATGTTGATTGTATTATTATTATTATTTTTATTATTATTATTATTATTATTATTATTATTATAATTCTTTATCACATTGTCTAATCAAATGTATGTAATACCTTCTAACAGGCCTGGTAGCTATTGCAAATTTTCTCTAAAATGCTCAAACTTACAAAAAAAAAAAACATGTCAGCAACTTCGTTTGCACATAAATGTGTTAATAAACATGGACATTTTTCAAATCTGTGAACTAGTCCTATGAATACATTCATATGATGTTAAACAGCGTGAAGGAAAATTAAATTTTGCTGACAGAAAGATCAATCTAATCTAGCTCAATCTGCTAGATTAGCTAGTGTTGTCATTGCTAACCAGCACATGGTTATTAGCATAAAGGTTTAGCTTTTATCTTTAAACTTTTAATATTATTTGAGAAGCTACTCTACAGTAAACTCTAAATGAAATAATTTTTAAATCTAAATCCTGCTTTGCAGAGAAATAACATTTTATTCACACTCAGTATCATACCTTTCAACATGTTGCCTTTCAACTAGTAGCTAGTGACAGACACTACAACATACAGTATTCTCCCTCTTCCAAGTCAATGCAACTTTGTGTTTATGTTATGTTGTGTTGTTTACACATTTTTCATACACAGTGGCAATTCAAGGTGCTTTACAAAGATTCATAAGAACAATGAATAAATGAATAGTGGTGTAGGTAAATACAGAAAATTAAGTTTAAAAATGTGTATGTGGCTATCAGACATCCCTTTTGGTTGGTTATTACATAATGCACCATATTATTACATTTTCATAAAAAAAACAGTACAACTCCCGCATTTTGTAATAAGCACTGCAATATGTAATAATTTATTACAAAATGCGGGGAAAGTCATTACATATTGCGTTCAAGCTGTGTATTACAAAATGCGGCAGATTTTTACAAAATGTGGGTGTTATAACATAATGAAGTGAAAATGTGTTACAATTTGTTGAGTTACTACATTATGCTGTGTTATTACATAATGCGTTGTTACACACCTTTAGAATCAACAATGTAACAAACCAAAATCCAGCGTTCAAATCTGGTAAAAAGCTGAACAACAACATGGCACAAAAGTTGCAATGCTGGTGCTCGTTGAAATGTAATTTTTTTGCAATGGAAGGGGGGGGCATTTACAAGACACGTCAGATTTAACATCGACGATGACAGGTTGGCCATTGAGGTAATCCATTACTGACTCCAATAATGGAGACATTTTGCCTAGCCCTTTGAAAGTCTCCCCCCAGGGGGAGAGGCAGGTAGCGATAAGAAAAGACGAATGGCTGACAGTGGGCCAAAGCCTGAGTCAGAGAGACTGAGCGTGGGTCTTCAAATGATGTGCCCCCTGCTGACACAGCCAGCCTTACTCATTTGCATCCGACGCTGTGCCATCGGGTAAGTCACAGGTTGATTACGACGCCTTGATCAGAACTGTAACCCCAAACAATTTTGTCAGTGACAGAACGGTTGCATGGAAACTCAGGCAGCAAACCACTGTATGAACCGACCAAACAGGATTGAAAGGTTATCTTTCTCATCTCTTACAGAATCCACCCCATCCACATACTTGTTTGGAAGATAAATGTATAAACTATTTTGGTATCGAACCCCAATTTACCGCTCAACATGGGAATTTTTCTTCTGTTGGGATACTATCACCTCAGTTTTTCAAGATTTCAATTGCATACTCCAGACAGTAAATATAAAGAATTGATACATTTAGACAGTAGATAATGATAAGTGTGGCAAGTTTACATATCATACATTCTTAATTTGTTCGTGTTACAGTGTCAGATAAAACGTGAACATGATTACCAAAGAATGGTAACCTAAAGAAATCTGCTAAAGAATCTAACTAAGATAGACGAGGATTTTAGAGACAAGTTAGAGAGACTCACTGGAGACATAAAGCGACTGAAAAAGCCGGTCACAGCGGCATGACAGTGACAGGTCACAAAATTGTAGAATTTATGGTTGAGTTGCAGCTCATGAAGCAAAATGACAATTACACCCACAGGTATCTCTATGGGCAATAACGAGCAACATTAATGACAGAAGCATCAATTATTTATCGGGGGCTGAATTTCTTGTCGAAAGAGGGAGGTGAACATGTTATTTGTCCACAAAGAGGAATTTGAGAGACCAAAAGTTTGAGGCATGTTGTGAGTCAGACAAAAAGATATTTTAAATGATGTAATTGGCAAAACCAAAGTTGGCAATATTTGTTGATAACCTACTATCAAACTAAAATATGTTATGGAGAAATAACCTATTCAACAAATGATGAGGACATAATGGCATATGTACACGTCTAACTTTGAGTAAGTCAAGCTAGTTTTCCCTCAGTGAGGATCTAGAATATTCTAAAACCAATGTAATGATAGATGCAGAAACAGATACAGATTAGATTAGATCCTCGAAGCTCACAATATGCAGGTTACAAAATCCCAAAAGGCTTGGATAAAAAGACACAGATAAGGATATGTATATGATAATATTGATACGTTTCGTCATTTAATTTGTTTCATACGAATAAAGTCCCAAATTACAACATTAAGAAAATTCTGTGTTACAATATAAGGCCCGACATTTCGAACAGACAGTTTTCAACGCTCCACAAAGAGGTCGGGGAGGATCTGAGTCAGCACTCTGTACCACTCAGCCTGTTCCTGACAAAATGATACCAACACAATTGTCTCGGCCTGCAAATGGTAACATTTGACAACCGTCTCGGCCCCCAAGGCTTTAAAGCTATCCATCTGACAAAGTCTAACACTAAAGGTTACCATGGGTAACCATGGATCAGGATGACTGGCTGTGCTGCCCTTCGGGACAACAGGAGACGGAGTCTGAACAAAACGCGCTGAGACAAGAATCAATCCCCGCCGGTGCCGTGGGCTGCGTGTGGCGTGACAGGTGAAAAGAGCGGAGTTCGAGTTCTTTTTTGTGTAACTAATTGCTCATGAGGAAAAAAAAAGCAACCCTTGATGTCTCCGCTACCCAGGACCATGTGAGGACTTGGGACTCACTTCAAAGCTGCTGGCTATAGACCACTCGCTGGGAGGGCGGGCCACTTCTCAGGCTGCTGCGCGCACCCACAGACACAAGGCTGTCAATCAAGTGGCTGGTGTCTAGAGAGGGAGCCTGCTCATTTAAAGATCTTCATCCACTCTGTGAATAATATCCCCAGGACGCTGGTGTGGTGACTCTCAACCAGGGGGAGGGGGGGGAAGGAGGAGGGGGGGGCAGGGGGGTGTTGGAGAGAGGTGCCGTGAATGACAATAACACCACGAAGCAGGGGAAGAGAGAGAGAGATGAAACGTGAAGTCACCCTCCGCTGTGTCTTCTGTCATCTGAATTCTGGGTCACACTGAGATATTCATTTATTTATTTTTATTCCGTCCAACACTTCTATTCAAAGGGCCGGAGTTTTTCATATCGCTAGTGGTTACGGTGCACACCCATTGTTCCCCCCGGAGATTAAACCGTGAAATGTCAATTTGAAATAAACTGTGAGAAAAGGCATTAAATGATTCAGCCCATAGAGGCACAGTAGGGAAAATGAATGGAGGTGTTGAAAGGGAGAGGTGGGAAGAGGTGGAAGGCAAGGGGTAACGGGGAGGCAGGGAGGAGGAGATAAAGACAGGGTGTACCGACGTGTCTGCCGCTGTGTTTGTTTGGCGAGGGAAGAGGCATGCACGGTTGGAACTGGGAAAGCATTTAAAGGAATCAGGACATGGCAGTCGAAATGATTTTTTTCTTTCAGTTTCTTTGTTACATCCGTTCTGTGGGCAGAAGAAAAGGAAGCAAGGTGTTTCATTCCAGTACATTTCCACTTTGGGCAGTGTGAGGGGCCAACAGCGATCACACTGTATGGGGCCACAGGAAGTGTGGGCGCAGAGGGTTAATGAGCCAGTCTGTCCGACCACGCCGGCAAGCGTTTTTAGGGGACCAAAATTAATTACTTGTGACAAATACAACATCGCTTGGCAGGGCTGGCTTTTCTGCCGCGCGGCCTGTGAACAAAAACATTTTTGCAGCGGGGGTATATTACCCATGACCTCACCTAATCACGGCCCCTCTGCATGCACACATGGATGAACCCATGCACACACACGGACACACTGAAACGAAACAGGAGAAATGTTATGGGATAATTCACCATGGACTAGAGCAGTTTCTCCTTTAAAATGTATTTTTCTTCTTCTGTGACGTCATTAGGGTGGACACTAGGGAGCCAGCAGAGTGAAAGTAGAGATCGACTTTGTACACAGAACATATCAAAATATAGTAAACCAACTCTAGAACATTTACATACAAAATAAAGATAATAAAATGGAATAACAGTTGCTATATTATTTTCTTTGCATACAGTGTACTTATTTCTGGTAAATAGGTCTTTTTTTTCTTTCTTTTTCATCTGTAAGACTGTCTCCATAATGCAATTCACTCTATTTGCCCTTCAATCAAGGCCAAGGTCTGCAAAAAAAAATTTGACAATCTCCACAATAATTTCCTAGGTGTTCTTCCACTCCAGATGGCTAACTTGCTGGAATGCTTGAGGTGTTTTACGCAGTGCGACTGGATTGTTGGAAATGGTAATGAAATAATCCCACCCATCTACTAGCATCTCTTCCACAAGCGGTACCATGATTAAAATGACATGTTTTAGTACCCCCGTTAGCGCCATATCGACCCCATTAATCAACCCTGTAAATGCCATTTCTTTGTCCACACCAGTTCAAGTTGATGAACTACTCATTGGCTCCATGTGCTGGGCAAAACGCTGCGTGACGGGGGGCAGGCAGAATTATTAAACTAATAAAGAATATTACGTTTTTAATAATTAAGATTATGCTGGCTTACTACGTTTATTGTTCCTTTTAGACACAGTAGCTGCATTATATTGCATACACATTAAATATGTGATGAAAAATCACATGCACTGTTTGAACATTGGCTGACACCTGAAATGTTGAACTTAATTAATTTAGGAGGAGCCCATCACTCAAAATGTGAAAAATGTCAGGGGCCTTGAATCCACATTCCTATGAAATGTCAAGTATCTACTACAGACACAGATGTATGGGCTATCAAGGTAAGCAAAAATGCATAATCAAAGTGTTCTAATCCAATTTAACTGGTTAGACGAACAGGTATCCCAAAGCAGAATCCTAAGCCTTTCCCATGATTCATAGCTTTCAAAAATATAATCCACGGAGAGAGTTAGCGAGGGAAGCTTGGAGAACCTGAAGAATTAAATGAGGTACAAAATTAAAATAACCTGGAGGAGGGAATCCGGCAAGGCTTCAGTAGATACTGACACAACTGTCAGCCGGGCCCCGCTGTAGAGCAGCTCCAGAAGAGAACTCCAAGGGTTTTCTGCTCCTTCTCGTTGTCACATTTGGCTGAGAAATTACGAATAGGGTTCACTGCGCCTTCACTTTAATAGTCAGAGCCTCACAGAGAAGGAACTGAGATAAATGACCCAGGACTCGGCAGCGCTTAATTGATTATGGTTCGAACCAGAAAGAGTAAAACTTTCTTTGTGGAGCGAAACAACACATTAGTCAATGGAAATAACACTTTCCTTGTTGCTTTGAACGTTAAAAATTGTAATACAGTAGTTTGGCAATAGGATTTACAAAGTTACGGGGCTGTTGCCGGCAGGAACTCCAGTTGACAATTTCACATGGCTTCAATAGGAAAGGATGATGCCACTGACGTTGCCTCAGCCAACCTAATTAGAAGCTAACGAGAAATTAAGAACAAACTGTTCAAATTCAAGTTTATATACTTTGGTCAGTCTGCCCACGTTGAACTGGTTCTTTCTGTAATTTTTGTTTATTTGTTTTTCTTTTTTTATGTTCTACCATCACAAGTCCATATACATCTTTGAAAGCCACTAAATGGGAATAGAAAATGGTTTGCTTGAGGGTCGTTGCCTTCAGTATATGAGTCCAATGTTTGAGAGAAACGGTCCCGTCACTATAGAAACGCTACTTGAACATCATCGATTCAATGGACATTATGAAGACTAACTGCTGTAGTTTATCCAACACAGACAAAAAAGAAGAATGAATTCTTCACAATGGATTCTTATCCGACTTATAAACTTATTTCTACATATAATGCAATTAGGTTGAAGTTTCCTCGTCTTTGAACTTTCCAAGGTTATGAACTACTTTAGCTTCTATATGATAGCTAGTGTGGACTTGCACATTGTACACTGAATCACCTGTTAAATAAACAGCGTGCTATTTTACACGGTGGTTGAAGCTGAAATAAACATCTTAAAGGGTTTGTTATTTTTCCATCTACGTTTTTTTTTATATTTTCTCACATGAAAACAAACAGTCTGAGAGACAATGCACAGTTCCGCTCTCCTTCCATCAGATGACACCTGCTTGCCAAGAGAGCGGATAGCAGTTCTGCAAACGAGGTTATATATTCATTTTCTTGGCAGTTCATGGCAGAAGAAAGTCCCACATTTTAAAGCGTATTCACAATAATTTAATTACCTCCGAGGTGGTCTTTTGGGAACGACACTTAATTGAAGATATTAGTGTTTGAATACTAAATAAGCTCTGGCATAAATTGCCATTAAAAACAAACTTAGTAGGACAGGCATAACTATGGCAAAAATAGACCCAGATGCTTCAGATGATATGATGGCATCAAAGGACTGAGTTGATTAAACGGAGTCACATATCATAGCTCCTGTGGGGATTGAGGCTAGTGTTGGATTTAAATATGAATTTGCCCAGACGCTTTAGTCATTGAGCTATATCACTATTTCAAGGGAATCTTGCCAGGATTAGCTCAAAGATGACGTTGTAAGGTTGACTAAGGTAGGAAATAGCAAATTAAATTCCTCGTAAAAACATCTTTCACCTGATAGGCTGATGCAATGTTTGTGTTTGAGCAGGTATGACATTTTCCCCCAGCCCTATCCATTGTTCTGTGCACCTACCTGAACATAGCAAAGCGATTTCCCATTGGTCAGACAGTCTGTTGCCTTCAATTATTTCTGCAACAAGATCATTTTTGTTTAGTTCTTTATGGATCTCTGGAAATGGGATGTTGTCAGGAGCTCGATCACTTGTCTTAGTCAGTTTTGTCATGCTAGAGAAGGACACCCATCCAACAAACCCATTAAACCGTAAACGAATACAAAGCATGGTGAATAAAAGAAGAAAAAAAGACTCTCCACAAGATGTTTGAAGAAGACAAAGGGTTTGATAGCCATTGCTCAGTGGAATGCCATCATTCTGGGCTGCTGGGATGTCACAACATAGCAAAGGGAGCATAATGTATTGCTGCACCATGATGGAGAGTTGGTGGGATCTGATAGCCTATAGGTGGCCCAAGATTTAAAAAAAAAAACACCATGGATCCCATTGAATCACACTTAGAAAAAGGGCCGAAGAGAATGTCAAAAGCATCATTCCTCCTTGCACCACAGGGATTTTAAGTTAGCCATGTGTTCCTCTGTACAAAATGTGGACTTTGCTTGGTTATAATGAATGTATTTATAATTCTGAATTACAATTAGGCTCAATTATAACTGAAGTTGTACATTGATCAGCATTGATCACTATAAATGGACCCTGAAAAATGTAAAGAAGTCAAGACTGAATCGTAAATTGGGTGAGTAAAATAGGGGAGTGTATGTAATATTACAAACAGACAAATCTTAAATTCTCACGATTAACAGATTAAGGCAAGGTAAATAGCGAAACTAGGAGCTATTTAATTAATCATTTGATCCAAGCACAATGTTCTCAAGTATTGAACGCTGAAGGTGAGACATCTCTATTTTGTGACTATGACAAGTTGCCGTGGATGTTTCACATGTTTCACAACATACACGCAACTTGTATCTCTTCAAGTTGTGACAACACTTCAAGGAGGGTGACAACACCCAAATGAAAAAAAAGACAACACTCAAATGATCAGGCGAGGCAGATATTCTGCTGTGAATCGTAAAAGCAAAATGTCCTCGTCATTATGCCAATTAGCAAGGAAGGTATTATCACATAATATCACATGTAAAAAATTTTTTTGAATTAAGTTGATCCCCATCCATGATCCAGCACACCAAAAGTGAAAGCTATCGTCAACTTGGATATTTAACAGGTACAACTGACTTTTTCACAAGTAGACACTGCACAAAAATCAACCATATCACCTCGTGGTATTTTCATCCTTCTCTAACCGTTGGAACGTTCAATTTCCCGAGCACAGCATACTTTCTCTATTTAGTTTGAAGATTGTGCAAGGTCACCCCTAGTGCTAAGAAGTAACGCTCTTTCTGCTGATATTTATCTACAGTGTAATTCCTTCATTTACTTTTCAGCAATAGCGAATTAAAAGTGGACAAAAGCTCAAACCTAAGAGATCATTTCCTCTGAGATTCTCTTTGAAAGCAATCAAGCAGTTAGTATTGTTGACCGTTGGCTAGAGTCGAGCACACACACTTAACCCCAGTCCAAATCACTCTAGAGGAAGTCAGACAAGGCAGACAACAGCTTATAAGTTTACAACTAGTTCTACAGCGGCAATGACACTTCTCCTGATTGCTTTGGTTTCATCAGTGTTGGCTTCTCGTCCTTGGTTACACATTGACTGCAGGATTGATTTTTAAAATGATCAAATCACTTAAAAAGCACTACAGAGCAGGTCCCAGTCTACATCTCTGAATTATTGTGTCCCCTGGCCTCAGATCTCACAGGTCTTCAGGCCAAGGCCTTCTGGCTGTTCCAAAGGCTAGGCTGAAAACGCAGGGTGACAGGGCTGTCGCAGGCGTGATTCTCTGGTTTGGAAATCGGCTTTATAAAGAAAATGCACTCACTAACTTACTACTGATTACTTACGTTATGTAACCTGACCAGCAGTGACTGTATGTTTATACAAAAAGAATATTATTTTTATCTTCAGGCCTGAAGGAATTGTTATCACTTGATAAGGTAATGAATATTTTATAACTCTTCTTAGCTGCTGGTGTTCTCTTCCTCTAATTTGACAAATCTATACATTTTTTGTGTAGCTCTACATAATTTGATAAAAACTTAAACAATACATTTGACTATTTATCCAGATTGACTGAACATTAATAGGTCAATAAATACAGACATTGTGGAATTTTGAAGTTTGGACACACTTTCCTGTACAGTTCAATGGGAAAGTGTGTCCAAAACTTTGACTGGTGTGTATATATATATATATATATATATATATATATATATATATATATATATATATATATATATATATATATACTGTATATATATATACAGTACTGTGCAAAAGTTTTAGGCAGGTGTGAAGTCTTTAAAGCCATAAAAAAGATATATATTTATTTTATATATTTATAATATAAAAATATAAATGTGAATATATATATATTTTTTTATCCATTCATGTAATACAAAGTGAGGGAAAACCAAATCGGTATCAAAACAACATTTGGTGTGACCACCCTTCGCCTTCAAAACAGCATCCCCTGCCTAAAACGTATGCACAGTACTGTATATATATATATATATATATATATATATATATATATATATATATATATATATATATATATATATATATATGTGTGTGTGTGTGTGTGTGTGTGTGTGTGTGTGTGTGGCCTGTGTCCCCAACCCCTGAATACAAACAATACTGTCTACAAACACTCAGAAAACAATTGTGTTACAAGTCCAAAGGAAAGCAAATCAGTTCAGTCAATGCCTTATTTCTCTGTCACTGTGTGTGCTGCTTTAGGGGGGGAATAATGGCTTCTAACGTGTTGGCCTCTGTGGCAATCCACACAGAGACTCAGTTGTGTCTCGGAACAGATCCTGGTTGTCAGGGAAAACCAAAGCCGCTTTTCTGGGCGCTAGCTAGCTTCCAGTCAGTGTGAGGTGATTACTGATTAGCCCAAGGAAGTGTGTCTCTTTGTGCTGGGATGTTCAGCGTGGCGGCGAGTACAAAACCAGAGGCTTTTGAGTTGACTGCTTTGGAGAGAGCAAATGGTGAGATGGTACAGCTATGCAGCCCCAACAACCATCAAGAAAATACTTCTTTTTTTTTTTTACTTCCTTAATCTTGTTCCCTTGTGGACATTTTTCCTGGATTTTGTTTGTTTGTGTGTGTGCTACTAATAGTGATATATTTAAAAAATAAACTAACAAAAGAAGACAAAAGTAACAATTACACTCTGGTAACTTTTTCTGAAGGTTGATGTATTCAGCACTTTGTCCTTCAAAGCACATAAGGATATACGTGTTGCCATTTTCCAAAATTATAGACCTACTTGGGAAAATATTGTCTTCAAGGGCATTAATAATGGTGCACAAAGCATTATGCCTGAAAACTATTCCCTTTCGGTATAAAGGACAATTGAATGATAATATGTAAATGTGTACAAATTTGTCAATAAATGTGATATTTCGGGGACCTTTTATTTACAGAGAGGCATTGCACAAGGTGTCATTTGTATTTAAGTTAGTTAGATATCAAATGATTTATGACTGTGACAAATTTAAACTAGAGTATCTGCATAGCACTACAACATATCAACCAAGATTGAACCTGTATCTAATTGTGATTGGAATTGGGATAATATAATAAAACACTACAGACCATATTCAAACCTCATTCATTACAGTAATTAGTCACTGTACTTTGTCAAAATTGTCCACATTATCGAGCGCAAGACAATTTACCCCCTTATGAATAATTTATGCAATAAATCTACTCTGACCATGGGACAATTTCTGCAAATTTCAATGAATTTAATTTCAATGAATTTAAGTTAAACCAGTTACAGTATACCAAGGATAGACAGATACATGAATGCTTTGCCAGAGAGAATTATTCTCTGCTTACTTGTTTAGCAAAGCCATGAACTCAAACAAATCCAAAATTTTGTAAATGTCAACTCACTAAAATGTTTAAATTTAAGTGCTCATTATCTTCCACTGTAAAACAATAACAGCAAATGAATGCATAGTTAGTGACTTAAATAATAACATTGAGAGTGATTTGTTTGAATTATATATTTATTAATAATAAATCACTTAAAATATGGACAATATAGCTTGAGCAATAAAAGGTGCATATGATAGGACTATGTAGGAGTATCTAGGAAGATACAAGTGTATAGTTTGCCTGTATCTCAGCATAGCCCATTCCTTGAGTTTCCAATTGAGATGTCAAATGCTTTGGAAGGATGAAATGCAAATCTTTGGTCTCAGGAGATATTACGCAACTTGCACCTCCTATTTCCCAGAGTACATCGCTCCTCCTTAAAATATGCTAATTCCAATCCAGATTTAGCCAGGGAGCTGAGTGATCCAATTACAAAGAATGGCACATTATGGCTTCATCCTCTTTAGCCAGATGTATAGAGCTGCATGTTAGCATAGCATTAGCATTTGCAGCGCGTTTCTGTAATGTGCTGTGTTGTCTGAATTTTCTGCATGTTTTTGAAATGCTGCACGTGTTGTCAAATTGATGTAGATGTTTTCTTCATTTTCTTGTGTTTCGTCTATTTGCATGTGTTTTCTGAAGCTGCAGTGTGTTGGTGTCTCAGGGCCACTGTACGAAAAGCATGACAAAACACTGAGAATTTTCTTTTTACTAGATGACAAGTCTATATAAAAAAGATTGTGTGTATATATATGAAAATTGTTGTTTTGTTAAGTTGGCAATCTCTTTAATTTGTCCTCTGTTTATTTTTTCAAAAAAGCATAACCTTCTAAAAATACATAAATAAATAACAAACAAACATCAAAAAGGCAATAATTCTGTGGGCTGGTTTTGTGAAGAGGACGGCAGGACAGAGAGAACAAGAGAGGCATGTTTGAAGGTTTTAGGATGCTGACGGGGTGCCTTGGACCATCACACTCATCCCGCTGTGACACTATCGCCCCAGTCAATCTACAATATGCTGATTCTATCATAATAAAGAAAATTGTCTAAATCCCAGGGGGAGAGGGGCCCTAATAGAAAATAATTCTGCCCTTGAAACACTCCAGGCCTGGTTTTGATTAGATGATGCTATCTTTGTTTAGACTTCACCATCCAGGGCATGGCCATGAGTTCATATATTTAATTAAAATACCATTGCCAGGCAGACAAAGGGTACTTATCTGGTAGGTGAGGCCCCTGTCCTTTCCACCCTGCTCTTAATTCAAAGATTATCAGGGTTGATTGGTACTGGAGGTGGGGCAGGCGAAGATAGGTGGTGGTTGAGTGTAAGGAGAACATTGGCTTGTCAAAGGAGTGACTTGTCCACCTTGACTGGAAGCCAGACATCCCCAGGTGAGTGGCACCGGGTCAACACACAGAATTGGTCACCTGCATGCCTCTGTCCCAATTTCCAGTCCGTCCGCTTTCAGACATGAAAAAGGTGGTCGCCACAACCTTGCCCAAGCTACTACTCTGACCAATGTGAGCTCCGTCTTCTGAACAAAATAAAGGGATTTCCTAATCCTAATACTGTTAAACATTTAACGCCTGCAAACCAGTGCAAAGTACACTCGATCCCAATGTCTCATGACACATATACCAAGGTTCATTTGCTAAACATTGTGTTACCGTGTTGCTGTAGAAGCAAAGCAACTGCTTGAAATACCCCCCAGTTACATTGTGGTGGTGGATTGCATCTCTGTCGGGGTGTTGACCCGGGAAAGCTTTCCTCCAAACTTTGAAATAGTAATAAAAATGTGACACATCTTGTTTAGTAACCTTTGGCTGTGGTGCATGCATACACAACCACCTCCCTCCCTCCCTCCCTCTCTTGTTCTCTCTCTAGTCTCTTGGAAGTCATTAACAGCCTCCTAGGTCTCCGAGCTCGCCTCTGGTGGTTTGCGCTCGACGAAAATCCTCTCCCAAATGAACTCACAGGGGGGCCACCTCGCCGCGTGTCGCAATACCTGTTTGCCTGTGGCACAGTGAGCCCGCCCGCTCCCCGGTGGCACCCAGTAGCGACACGCTGATACATTTAAGGGCCAGAGAGGGCCGCGCTGCAATGCCCAGTGGTCATTAAACGAACCAGCAATGTGACATTCTGAGGCATGTTTATGAGTGAGACGGGTGATGGGGGGGGGGGGTGGGGGGTACCTTAAAGTGCACTAAACATAATGTGGCATCAGAGACGTCGAAAAGGGGGACTAAGGACCTCCAGGTGATTGGTGGGGAAAGCAGTGAAATGTTTGTTATTCGACGGGGATCTTAAAACTGATTGGTCAAATGGTTTAGAGGCTACTAGGTGGTAAAAAAAAGAGAAAAGAAAGCAGAAACATTTCAAGCAGAAAGAAAAGCCGAATATACGTTTTTTGCGCCGTTTCATGATATCGTGATCTCCTTGCACGGTGTTATTTGATTTTGCTACGGAGCAGGTAATGCTCGAGGGTGCATTCTATGGTAACTATTGGTTCGTTTCCCCAGCCTCTCATTAGTACTGCTTACCCTGGAAGTCCTTCAAAAGATCCCTGGGTTTCAAGAGCTCCCCAAGTTCAACGGAAGCCTGCCGCGGTCGCACACTCCGAGGGCCACCAATGGCAAACATTGACAAAATCCCCCCTATCTTAAATCAATGTTATCTCTGCAAAAAGGGTAGGGGGACAGTTCCTTTTATGTGCCAGGGCTGTCATGTTGTCCCAGCGCACAAAGCCAGAGATGACATTGCTTCACCCTTTTTTTTTTTTTTATTCTGCAGGGCATTCGCCCATTGATTTTCTTATTGGGAGGAGGAGGAGGAGGAGAAGGAGGGTGGGGGGTAGAGAGATATGAAATGTTCTATTTTCTATATCGTATCTTCCCTGTTGTACACATGACCTACAGGTGTTCCGAAGCACTTGCATGCACATCCGCAACAAGCACACGAACACACACGCAGACACGAGATGATACACATCTTTTCACGACTTCCCGCATGTGCAATTAGATGCGCCTACGTGTTACACCCCCCCCCCCCCCCAATTCAATCTCTTCAGCTGGACAGTCCACAATTCTTGAATGTTTGACACTTCACCCTATCAATTATCTGGTTGGTATGCTTTACTTTTTGCTTGCTGTTCATCACACTCATGGAAAGCTTCACAGCATCAAGGCCACTGGATAGATAATGCAGGACCCCCAAATAACGTCGATAATGAGCCGTTGGCATTAGGACACAATAACTACATGTCCCTTTCAATTAATACTCCATGGCCTTATAAGCACACTAGAAAAAAAGCATCATTTAATTTATCATCAATTTAAACCTTTTGAGAAAGTTTCCATCCAAAAATAAAATTAAGCTCTTGAAGCAACTAACTAAACTGTACAGTCACACAAAGGAGCTCCAAGTGGTTTTCCACTGGCTTTGAAGGGCAATAGAAAGCATGTAACATGCATGTGACGTATCATGAGTTCATATTCAATGCACAAGTTAAAAAAATTATATAGAATGGTTTCAATGAAGTGTAGAGAGGCAATGAATGAGTTAAACTAAAGTGAAATAAAGTACAAGAGGATTGAGTGAGTGAGTGAGTGAGTGAGTGAGAGAGAGAGAAAGAGAGAGAGAGAGAGAGATAGAAAGAGGTGAAGATGAGGCCAGCGGGTAGTGGACAATGTCCTTCCCTGTCAACAGCAAGGATATCTTCAGTCACACGGATTGTCAGAGGGACTACCACAGAGGATTTTCTGGGGGGGATTTGAAAGTTAAAATGAGCGATTTTACAATCACATGCATGTGTTGTGGCAGTGTGCAAAGTGTGGGAAAACAGCAGACAGAAACCTTCTTGTTTTGTGAGCCCTAAACCAAAGACACAGTGTAAGGAACATATACAATATACTTTAAATGTGGATATTATATTCCCCAATACAAAATATGAAACACTCCCAAAGAAAATCCATTAAAAATACTTCCCGTTTCTTGGGTTACCATAGGCTCTGTGCTATCGGTAACAAAACAAAGAACCTCTTTACAATTACAGCTGTCACCAAGCTGAACAAGAAACATACAGCACTTTAGTTAGTCAACCCTTACTCTGACAATTGAACTGCTTGAATCAATATTCTCACCCAGGTCTTGCTAAGCGGTACAGTCCCTATATCCAATAGGCGGTATTTCACGAAGCCGTGCACGTACAAGTAACTCAATCGTACAGCCGTGTGTAAGCCTATTCATGTTGCTTTGACGTCGTTAACATTGCGATAAGTGAAACGCCACAAAGCTATTCCCTCACACACCCAAGGTATCAACTAATAACGCGTGACCTAAATGTCGCCGATTTACTGAGAAACAGCGACCGGCCGCCAGTGTCTTTGCATTCATCACCATCTGCAGCAAGAACCACGTCAACATGAACCCAAAGCCCGAGCACTCCAACCCCGAGCGTTTTCTCGCTCCAGCGTTTTGTGCTGGGGTAGGCATGAACATGGAACGGCAGTGGGGGTAGGGGGGGATTCACAGAGGTTGGGTAGTGGCTGGGGGTGGGGTGGGGTGAGGTTGGGGGGGGGGGGGGGGGGGGCCACAGAAGTTGGGTAGTGGCTGCCCACAGAGGTTGGGTAGTGGCTGTGCTTATGAGCTGCTGTAATGACTCATTAATAAAGTGGACGGAGGCCTGCGTCACTTCTTCACGACGTTTCATTAACTCGCGCGATTTGGAAGTGCCAGTCAAACTGACACTGCAGCGAGGGGGCCATAGCTCTTCTTCCGGATATCTCAAGAGGAGCTTTAGTCTCATGCATAACCATGGGGGGGGGGGGGGGGGGGGAAGTGGCACCCACTACCCCCCCCCCCCCCCCCCCCGCCTGCTTATTGTGGCGCCCGGGCGGTTATAAGCGGAGACCTTACATCCCCTCGTAATTTTCACCTTGACTCGGCCATCAATCACTGCGGCCAATTGATGAATCAGGGCTCTAAGACCTCCATTTTCTTTGTAGAATAGGCCATCCCTCAATGACCAAACCTTATGGAAGTTGCTGGGTCTTAAACACTGCTTATCATTTAAATAAGCATAGAGCTACTGGCACATGCCATGAAACCAACGTTAAACCAACATAGAAAGGAAGTACAACTAAGGAGCACTATTTGCATCAAGACATTACATGTACGATACATCGCTCCTGGGTATGTAGGCGAAAGGATCCTGTCATTTTATCACTACATGATTCATGATCCACACAAAAACAAAAATGCCTTGGTTGGAACTACATGGTAAATCTTAATCAGTAATTTATTTGTTGGCAAACAAGTTTCACTGTTACAACAAATATTAGTTATGAGGTCATTCAACTCGGAAACCAATACAAAAAAAAAAGAATAAATAAAAAGCAATAACCATACTCATAATCAAATGAATCTGTTCTGCAAAATTCTTTACCTTCACTTTCGATTTTTTGTTTTAACAAATAAATAAATGGATTTTCCCCTCGAAGAAGAAAAAAAGAACACTTTCCAGTTGTTTTTTCTCACTCCCAAAGCTCTTTAATAAGTAAAACAGCTGTCTTTCTGTGCCTAGTGCTCATCAATATTCAATTTGTAATTTTTTTTTCTGTGAAGAACAAGCATCTTCTAAATAACAAGAGCGTGTTGGGTGAACTTTACACCTGTCTGCAGGACATCTCCTTCTGAACTTTTATGGACACACTGTACTCCTTTTCCAGAATCGCAAAATCTTTACACAGTGAAGGAAAATCAAACTGTAAAACAAAGTTGGTTCATCAAAACAACGGTGGTTACCTTGCCAGAAAGAGGATGGTAAGTGGTCTGTTTTGTGACTTTTTTTTGTGTGTGTGCGTAATTTTGTTTTTGATGTTTTATTGTTTCTCGGTAAACAATGAAAGGTAAAACAAAAACAATGCTCATACTGGGATCAGAAAGACCGGAAAACAGCACGACAGAAAGGAAATTCTCCTATCCACTACATTTACAGAGACAAAGGTTTGATTGGAACAGAAAGCATACTATTATGTGCAATGCTAGTATCTGTACAATTACATAGAAATATCTCATAATTCTCTGTTATTAGTTGTTTTCTCCCACTTTAACAATTGTTATTATTACAGCAAACGAAAAAAAGAAAAAAAAAAGAAAGGAGGATTTATGCTCTAATGCATACACTAAAGAAGTCCTTCATGACGGTTGTTTCAAATCCACTTTCTTTGAATTGCAGAAACACTTCAGCAAACAGAATGTGCTGCAATGCACCAGAGAGGAAGAAAATCTTTCAAAAAGCCATTATGGATACAGAAGTATAATAAAATAATCTTTTTTGAATTCCCGTTTTGCACTGGTTTATTCTACACATCAAGGAGTAGTGGGAAGTTTTTTTTAGGCCATTTGTAGTTCCTTTGGACTGTCAAAATGTATTTCAGGGCCCAAAATCCTGCATGAGTCTCTTCTCACGATGACACAAAAAATCCATCAGTCCTTACAGCATTTGAGCCTCTCGCCATAGAGAAATGCCACATCAATAGAATCCACAGCGTCCAAACCAAGTTTTTTTTCACATATCACCCACCAAACAAGAGGGATTGGATATTCCGTTTGTGGACGGTACTAGTGACACAACAGAGTTTTCTGCTTCGGTCTTCTGGACACAGAATAAAAAAAAGGCTACCGCTGCCGACGACTGATCAGCACAAGGATGGATGAGGCGGCGTGAAGGGTAGGGAGGAGCACGGGGACAAAGAGGAGAGGAAGAGGGGTAAGGTCAGTATGACTCTGTGGAGGCCTATAGGCTGGTGACCAGGTGCGAGGGCTCCTCGGGGGCCTCCTCCTCCGGGGATAGATGCTCTTTGTTGGGGGGCATGATGAAGCCGTCGCTGCTGCCCCGCCCCAGGTGGTAGTAGGAATGTAGCTGGTGCAGGTGGTTCCGGGAGCCCAGGTTGGGCATGCTCTTGTAGTAGACGTCGTCCACGCTGGCGTCGGGGCTCTTGGCTTCGCCGTTGCTCTTGGCGCCGTCGGCGGCGGCGGCGGAGGAGGAGGAGGCGCTGGACAGGCCGGGCAGCATGGGCATGCTGGTGTACAGGGAGTCTCTGTTGGGGTGGTGGCAGGGGGACGAGCCCTCGTCCTGGGTGTGCTCGTTGGTGAGCAGGGGGAAGAAGCTCTCGCTGTTCTCCTGGGGGATCCTCCGGCGCGACGAGGACGACGTCGCGGCCGCGTTGGCGGAGGGGAAGGGGCGGTGGGCCGGCGGGAGGGGCGGCGGCGGCGCGGCCGAGGACTGGTGCAGGTGGTTGTGGAGGCTGTCGGCCGGCTGCAGCAGCGGCGCGTGGGACTCCTCGCGGATCAGCTCCAGGCCCAGGCCCTCGTCGTGGTGCGGCCCGAAGGAGGAGTGCTCGTCGAGGCCCAGGGCCACGTTCATGCTCATCCCCATGCCCAGGCCCAGGCCCATGCCGTAGCCGCCCTCCTTGCCGCCGTTGCTCACGTTGTTGACCAGCTTGTTCATGAGGTTCCTGTTGTGCTCGGCCGAGCGCTCGTGGTTGTTGAGGTAGGACGGGATGTAGTTGGATGTGAGTTCTTTGAGGATTTTCTTCTCCAGGGTGGTCTCCTTGTGGTTGTAGCCCCTGTCGATGATCTGGACGCAGTCGCTCATGTACTCGGCGCTGGCGAGGCTGTAGCTGTTGCCGTGGTTACCATTCAGTGGTAGAGTATCCATGACACTTGTATCCCGGGCATTGTTCAGGATTCCCTCTGGAATGACAAACATGGGGTGGGCGGGGGGGGGGGGGGGGGTGGGGGGGGGGGGGGGGGTGGGGGGTCAGAGTTTGGGATGGGAGAGGGCTTGTTTTAGAGTGGCAAAACTGACGAGAGATAATTAGCACCATTTTACTAACCCTAATTACACCCATTGCAAATAGCCCTTTGATTTTCAATACACGGTGTTAGCCCTGCACATGCTGACTCAGTAATGGGCTCTGTTGTCATTACCGTCACGTTGACCCAGTAAATGTTTCAAAACAACTCGTTATCCACACGTTATCCCCACACTATTCCGCATGCTTACCTTGTAGCCTCCTAAATACAAATGTATTTGTTATGAGTACATTTAGAACATTACATGTACTTTTTTGTTTTTTTTGTTCAGCATTCCGTTTCAAAGTTCAACATCTACAAAGACGACAAAGACTGTGTGAAATTCGACAACATGTAAAGCTTACACACACAGGACAACAAAGAAAGCCATGCATTTAGTTTTTAGGGAGACACAAAATAGAACACGGTTTACAGATTTGGACAAAAGCAATATTTAAAACAAAATTGCCAAAACATACGATGAACATAAATTTGGATTACTCAAGCTTCTGGGAAAAAGTTACGATAAAAAATTGACAAAGAAAGGCCTTTCTGTTTTCTTGTACAGACAGAGTGGTAGTTCCCAATCCTAAAAATTTCAGTGTGTACGTTATGCACATTTTGGAGCAGAAGGTCAAAGTGTTGTTAAAAGTGTGTTTCAAAATGTTACATTCCAGAAACATTTCTTTTGCTACATGATTAAGGCAAACCAAAAACCTAAATAAAAGTGTATAATTTAGCATTCAGGTAATTCATTAAATGTTCTTAAGGGAATATCATGAGTTTAAATGTTTAATTTGATGGCAATCAATGTGTCAAATGTCTAACTGAAATGGGAACGTAGAAGTGGTTTTGCGCTCCTAGCCCAAAGGGTGAAGGCCCGTACTCAAAAAAAAATGCTTTACTTCCAAAGGAATGAGGAGTTCCCTCAATTCCTCTTGTTCAGCATAAAGTGAAAAGACAGATAAAATAAGCCGAGATCAATTACATTTGGTAAGCAATGTTTAGTTTGACTCCCATACTTGTCTCTCTGTAGGGCTCTTTAAGGGAAAGCATGAGGAAGGGAAAGAACAAAGAAAGCACACGTAAGCAAAACCGACAGGTACAGCTAAATGTGCACATATATGCTGATGACACACTACGCAATGATTTCTGGAAAACGCTACGAGTTTAATGTGCCCACGTGCAGTGTGTCACAGTTCCTCAAGACATAAGCCAAAACGACAGCATACTCCAATAAATACGTGTATTGTTTAAAGCCACAACTTCGTTGAGTGAGTAAGGACTGAACGATGGTAAAGTATCTTTATGGATACTGGGAACAGTAGGAAAATATATGCTTTGTGTGTGCTTTATTTCAAGAATGTGTATCTAGTGCCAAAGACGATATACAGTATACATCAACATCAAAAATCTTTTAAAAAACAAAAAACATTGTAATATGTAAATAATTAGTATATATAAATACTATATACTAAAATACTATATATATATATAGTAAAATCTTGGAACTAAGCATAGTTGCCATCTACTGGGTTTTTTATACGTTTTCTTATTGTAATTAGGGTCCAGGTGTTCTATTTAGCTGTTTCAAAGTCCCATGCATTAAAAGAAACTGAATAGAACAGGAAATGTACGATTTGAGCAGTATTGATCACATGAAAATATACTGCGTAGTTGCGTGACTCACCCTGCCCACCCGCTCCCAAAAAAAGATATCCATCTAAATCATTATTGATTGAATAAACCAACTAAAAAATATACCATAAAGCAGCAACCAAGAACAGTAACTAGTGATGAACATAAAAATAGACAGCAAGCGGAGTAAAGATCGCTTCAGCAGGAATTTCATAAAAGGTTTGTTTGGCGGTGTATCCGGCTCCAGATTGTCAATCCCACCCGAACTATTACCGTTTTTGTTTCATTCAATTATTGAAATACATCCCACAAATATTTCCACATTTTACTGCGCATGCCAGGCAAGCAAGCATGAATGACTTAAACACATGATTCGTGATTTGTGACTGAATCTCATGCCCCAATCAGAAGCCACCATACACCTCCAGCCAAACCGGCCCACAGATGAGAACATGGTGGGACTTTTTGATTAAGGCACATTTTACTATTGCACATAAAAAAAAACAGCTAGTGCAGTGTTTCCTTAACCAAATCTCCGGTAAGAGTCCACTTGGGTGCTCATCAGTGTTCCAGCCTGATGTTATTAACCCATCCTATTCAGGTCCTTAGAGACAGCAAACGCTTTAAGGTCCTGGACAGGAACACAAATGTGCACCCCCCCGTGGGTCCCTCATACGGGTGTGAGGTTGAACAAAGACTGCTCTAGTCACAATGTAAAAAGGTAATGAAAAGAGGCTGGCACACCTTGCGTGTTGTACATGCCCAGAGATGGGTTGTTATAGACAGCCGATTCCCCAAGCAATGTGTTATAGGGATTGTTAGTGCCATGAGGACGCAGGAGGGCATTAGATATAAGATGGTTAGCCATAGCCCCTGCAGCAGCCAGATAGAAAGAGGGACAAAAACACAGGGGATGAAAGAAAAAAGGGAGAGGAGGAGATAAAGAGAAGGGGGGGGAGAGAGCGAGAAAGAGAGAGTGAGTGAGAGAGTAGACATTTCAATCAGGCGGATGCAGCTGAACAATGGCAGCCAGTAACATTCAAATGATCACGTGATCATTAGTGGGAGGGGTTTTACATAGGTGGTGGCAAAGCTTGACTGACATGACCAATATGAACAATGGTTTATCTAGATATTAGCAGTGGCATAACATAACTGGTTATTGTTAGCATAGGAATTTTGATCAATCGAACAGAACACAGAAGCTAGTACACAAATGTCATCACACAGAGGGCATGTGCCAATAGGCTCTCATTTGACTGATCATTACAATTTGCAATGTGATTCGACCTCAAACCCTTCTGCAAATATCTGTGGTATGAGCCTGCAATTAGAGTGAAATCTTGTTTTGCCGATTTTCTTGGGTAGCGTTTTTCTTTTATAGCACCAAAACCGATTAGAATCACAGGCCCTTCTCAATCTGAGGTGGTGATTACAGTGTTTTCCGCTGGGCTGATTCTTTCTGCCTTTCACATTTGCAATACACAGTACAAAAGAGTGGTGTGAGAACAAAGCCTCCTTTTGTGTTTGTCCAATGGCCACGTTCTAACCGAGGCAGCAGGGACGCCGGGACGTGACATCAATGACTCATAGAGCTGACTGACCCCCCCCCCCCCCCCACACACACACCCCCCCACGACACTTTTAAAAAAAACGTCTTCATCTCAGGCTTTTGATTTAGCATAGCTTTTATAGACATAACTTCCAAAATAGGAGGGGACAAATAAGGGGACATTCTCCTTAACCAAAACAGAAAAGTAATTTTGTGCATTTACACGTTTTCAGTAAAGTACAGTTACCGCTAATTATCCTGCAAGTCATGTGGATACATCATAAAATGTAGATGGATTGCTTTTTTGGGGGCAATCGCCCCATTCATCAGGGTGCTTATAAGTTATGTATTGTTAATGCTATTCTATTAGTGATTATTTTCTGTTTACTTGCCATCAAAAATATTCAATCTAACATATAAAGAGGACTAACAAATGTTAAGAAGGTGCATATGCCTACACCGTTTCAAGCTTTTTAGCGTGCCATACAGTATGTTCCATGCCAGAGGGGGTAAATATTGCTGGGAAAGAATCTTTTTGTCGGAGGCGGAAATATATGCCAATTATTTACGCTGCTACAGTATAGTGCCCTGTTCTTTCGCAGTGCTCTAAAACTGTCAGAAGGAGAGGAGGAGAAGGACGAAGAGAGAGAGAGAGAGAGGGGGGGGGGGGAGCAGAGATAAGCCACTTCTATAATGGCATATAACTCTTTGTTTGACGCGAGGGGTGTCTGCAGGATTGTTCAATGGGACCATAGGGGTTTTACAGCTATTGTTAGGGTCCATATTTCCTATACTAAAACTTGGTTATGGTTACAAATACATTTCGTTGTGTTATATGTCATATTTCAATTATGTTCACAAATTAAACTTCATTCAGACTTCCTTTTCAAATTGTGTTTGATGTGGGTATTAATATGGATGTGTGTGCATTCATTAGCTTATTGTTTTGATGTTTCCAGCCAGCTCTTTCTTGTTGCTGTTGCTTTCGGTTGCTCTAATTAAAGAGCCTTCCAAAAATATCAGACTCTTTTGAAATGATAAACAGCTCTTTCCCAACCCAGATCTCCACTTACGGTGTCGGTGTTTGATAAATTGGACAATTTCCAAACCATACTGATTGTGTAGCAATAATCGTGAGTGAAAAGAAAAATTGAACGTATGATCAGGTTGATTGCCCGCGCCCTCTCCCTTGAGGCGCGAGGCGCCACGAGACCCGTGACAAGAGGATCTCATCACAGGGTTGAACGGGACAAATCAGCAGGAAAATCTCTGCTCCTCAGCTCGTAATTCCATAATAACAACACAGACGTAGGTGCGAACGGCCCTATTTCCATCTGTTCATAAACACTTGTGAATGTGCCACGCGACATCCGCTGAGATGACAGATCATTCTCCCTGGCAGACGACGAGCTTGTCCCCCCCCCCCCCCCACATCCAAACCTTAGGACTGAAGAGCAAGTTTAATCTATCCCCTGTATTCCTTTCCTCTGCGACTTGTGACAGATCTATGCTGATCTAATGTAACCCATTGCCCACCTCCCTGTACCCCCCCCCCCCCCCCCCCCCTTCCACCCACCTCACCTCTGCTAAAAGCCGCGCTACGGACGGCGCTAAGCCGAGTGTCTAATTATTGATATCTCGACACTTCCCTCTCGCCGACGAACATCAATCCGTCATCATAACGACGCATTAGTGTCTAGGCGAGTAGGGGCCCGGAGCAGATTTAGAGAGGGAGCCGTGCGGGACACGGGGCCCTCCATCACGCGGCCCCCATGTCTGTCTGTGAGCGACGGCCGTGGGAAGAGAACATTTTTTTATTTTATTTTTTTGCTAATGCAGATATGATCTAGGAGTCGGGAGTTATTGGTCCTCCTAAATCACGAGAATCGCCGCAAGTCCAAAATAATCAACAATGCTGTTTGGTTACAGTTCCCTTTCTTTTTTTTTTTATAAAATGCAACTTTTTTTTGTTTGTTGTTAAAACGTAGCAATATGCGGACTGCTTGTAAGAATTCCTATTAAATACCAATTAGGCAATTAAAAAGCTACAAAACTTGAAATCAATAAGAAAATCCTTTTCATGCTTTTTTCAGTTCCTGCAAACCATTTCTTTTGTTCTCTTTATTAATTGACTTTTATTCAAAAGCCAACAAAAAGTGTCATAGATTTTTTGAAAATACAGGACCGTACCGAGAAAGAAAACCAAATGATTGGATTGGAGCTGGCGACTGTGTCAAATAAATGTACCCATCACAAACATTTGCACTGGTGCAGACATTGTGCAGCGTTTGCTCACTACGCACATTATCCAAAAACATCCCACTTGAGTTATAGACAACAGCTTGAAACAAACTGTTTGGATTTACTGAGACCCCCCTTGACTTCTTTCTTAACCGACGTGTATGTTAACTACTCAACGTACCGCGCTATCTATGTCGGGGGGCCTGTGTCGTACACGGTCATTGCAACATGCATTCCCCAAGTGACCGTTTACCTCTGTTCAGAGACGCTGAGCTGTTGATGTCACCTGTCATGAACGAGGACTCGGTCTGTTTCCTGACGGTGTCGTTCCACATGCGACGAATCCGGCTCTGAAGAGAGACACAAAAACAAAAACACACTCATGTTAGCTAGCTGGTAGAATGAAGTTGTGTAGGAGAAAAAAGCCTAAAGGAAACCTGCACAAGTGTTGCCTTAAGTCATACCCCATTACTATTATTTTTCTCAAACAAAGTCAGTGCTTCCCTACTTTGCCCCTTGTGACCTCATATCGAAAATTTAAGTGAATTGAAAGAAGTAATTTTTTCCCAAAAAGCCTTGAGCTATTTCTTCTTTCCTATTATCTTCTTCCAGTGTGAACCAGGGAGATCTATCCAGAGCTTGTGGACATTAAAGCCCACGTCTTTAGAAGTATTTTATGTCACATCCAGTTATAGAACAGGTAAGGGAATATGATGTGAATATGAGGTGCTATGACATTACAATGCCTTAATTACATTTCTGTATGTCAACACAATTCGAAAAAAAGGCATTATACTGTCTGGAAGACAACCATGAACCATATGGAGAGCATACACTGTCACTTTGCCGTGCCCACGCTAAGGTTGAACGAAGAGCCAATGTGGAGAGCAACGATGGGAGGAGAGGAGGCCTGTTACCTGGGAACCCGTGGAGTACCGTCCTGGGGTGCGGGACGCCGCGCTCTTGCCTGAGCCGATGGAGCTGTCCACGCTTTTACCACTGCAGCAATGGGTCCGCAGGCACTTCCCATACTCTTTGCGCACCTATCACGCCACACACACACACACACACACACACACACACACACACACACACACACACACACACGTACACAGAATGTACAACAATAAATAACATTGATGAAGCCACAGAATACATGCCCCCCAAAGAAAGCGTCTGTCGCCTGGACAAATCCCATTTCATTTTCGAACACGCTAGAAAGGAACGACTTGCCTTCTTCTGCAGGACACAGTGGAAGATGAAGATGAACATGCCCTGCAGGGAGTTGAAGATGGTGAAGAGGTAGGCCATCACCACGGTGCTCTCGTTGACGTACATGAGGCCAAAGGCCCAGGTCAGACCGAGCAGGCAGAGCAGGGCCACGGCCCCGATCACCCAGGATCTGTACAACACACCAGGAGGATTTGCGTTAGCCCACGAGAGGTGGTTTATGTCAGGGGGGCGCGCCGTGCGCCGAAATGAACAGGGAGTAGAACTGTTGTCGGAACTGGCTGTGCATACTCCTTCAAACGGGACCCTTTGTCATGAGAGCTGCAGTCTGACAGATGTTCAGCTTGTACACAGTAAAACCTGCCGCCTCAGAGGGTCAAAGTGAAGTCCTTGTGGGGTTAGTAACTAATCCCCATACAGTTCTTTTCAGAGACAAAGAACAACTTTAAACACCTAACTATGATTAGATCAAATGCATCTGAATTCTGTAGTTAACTCTCCCGTTAGCTATGAAGAGTGGGGATGGTGACAACTCCAAAGTGAAATGCAGAAACCAAAGGAGGGCTGGCCAACAAACAGGCAAAAAGACCGGGAAGCAGACGAAAGGAAGGGGAGATGTTAAGTGGGAAATCGACAGGAGGAAAGTCTTCACACGTCGAGGAACGAGAAACAAATTAAATGGCATTCTGTTGCTCTCTTTTGTCGTGCTTTCTCCTTTGGGATACCAACCCTTTTTCACTTGTTCACAAATGCTTCTAAGTGATGCATCCATTATATGTTTCAAAAGTAATCAACAACCTCGTAAACACTCCTTAAGAATATAAAAATAGTGTGTCGATTACAAAATACCACACGTAAGGGTGGTTGTAGCTGTCGAGAAAGGGCTGAGAAAGTGGGAGATATAAAGTGGATATGCATTCTACACTACAATCTGCAATAGTGTGTTAACTGGAATTCAATTCACATCTGAATTCCCTGAATACATTTAAGTCACTAAGACAATTCTGTGTCACTAAGAAAATAAGGTACTGTAAATACACAAAGAAGAATGTCCTGGGAGCTTTCAAATGTTATCCTCCTATGAATGTTGTTCGCATGTTGTTATGCAGTACAGTAACGATGCAACAACTTCCACGATGTTCTGAAATCATCATGTTCATCCATTTAATCTTGTTTTGCTCATGGCCAAACATAAGGTTTTAAAGGCGCGTTCACGAGTGATGTCTGCATAGCGGGGACTTGCGATGCGACTGACAATTCCGCAATACATTGTGTGCATGATTCACTGAGGCAGGGAGGTGACTGGGGTCTGGATTGTTCTTACAGAATGGCAAAGTGACAATGTCAGATTGGAATGAGAACCCGTCTCTCTTTTCTTACTTGATATCAGGTTCGTAATCCTGGTAGCTGCAATAGGCAAAAATAGAAATCAAAAAATCAAAAGGGCAAAATTTAAATAAATCAATGTTTTTTGGGGGAGTCATTTTTGCAACAGAAACAGTGACATGAGTGGAGTAAAACACGGAGATATGAAAAACTAATAGAGAATATGGTTGATTTTGGCTGCAGGAATAAAGTATAACTCCAATTAATAAAATAATATGTATGGCATGCTCTACCTCCAAAAATATATAGGCAGGAATCCTTTTCTTGCAAATTGCCGGCACTAACATCATTATCTTGGTTCATGCACACCAGTCTCCTCCATGAATTTCAAAAGGCCTTGCCATTTATAAATGGGCCAGGCAGGTACACAGTAAATTAATAATGAAATTGCTGGGGCAACCATTAAACATCATTTTCCCAGGTCTATCTTAATGGCCTGTTGGAGAAGCCACTTCATCAAGATGATTGCCCCCTGAATGACCAGAGAGACACAACCCCCTCCAAAAATAAATACTGACCATGCACTAGAGACATTCTGGTTGGAATTTGGAGTAATATATTCGAGATATTACTGAGGCAACTGAAATCTTCATAGCTTTCTTTGCGTTTCAGTAGAACTGTAAATATCTTGAGTATTCTGCCTATATTACCAAGATATGAACCTTATTATATTGCTCATCTGGCTAACATTTTGTTAAATAATACTAGTTGTACAATCTAAGTCACCCTCTTGACAGTCAAGACACCTCCTGGCAGGGTATACACCGACTTAATGCATGCGGTAAGTTAAAAGTGAAAGACGAACACGAATAGAATTCCTTTCAGTATTATACCCAAACGGTTCCCACTTCAAGAACTCCAGTGACTCCTGCAACGCTATATGAATACGCCCGCGATGACGCCACTTAAGCTCCACTATTCCAAAGGTTCCGCCATAGAAAAAGGACCACTTGCACTCATTATTAGGAAAGAAGTATGAAATGCGCTAGTTAAAAAAAATCTAGGAGCTTTGAGGTGAGAAGGGTTGCTGCTTTCTGTCTCAATTTGCGATCAAATGACTTGGAAAGGTGTCAATTTGCAGGAGTTCATGTGCATTCAGAAGTAATTGGGGCACTGTTGCAAATTGCAATTGCAGGTTCAATTGAGCATTCGATTTCAAGCATTTGGGTTTCATACACCTGTGTTGGGAAGGGCAAGTTTGTTCTGTTATATTTTAATACCTATTACTCAATTAACAGTAGAATACAGTATCTAATGCAATAAAACAAATGAAAAGCATCTGGAAAATAAATAGCAAAGTAAAGGGGTATGGGACTAGATGAGACATTCACGTTATTCTAGCAGTGTTACGCCTTACCAGTGCCATTCCACAATCACACATCCATCATAATAACGGTAGCTGAAATGAGGAGAAAGAAAGAATGCAAAAGACACAAAACAAAATTGTTAAACGCAAAACTTAGAATGGTAGGGCAGAAAAGAGGAACACGCAGTCAAAACTTGTAATGACAAAAGCGGAACGATAAAAAAAGACATGCAATTAGAGTGCAAGATAGAGACGTATCATTCACAGTAAAAACAAACCGATGCAATCTGAACACAAAGTGTGACATCAAACAATGTGACCAGAACGGAAGAAAAAGTACAAAGCAGAAAAAAAAAAAAAAAATTATTCTCACGGCTATGGCCAGCCTATTAGAGCCAACTAAGACCCGTGACCTCATGCATTTCACTGTTTCGTAATACATCACGTTTTCAGTCATGGCACTGCAGCAATAAGAACTAAATAGACTTTTAGAAAAGGATTAAAGCTTCAAGATGATGTGAAAATACCAAAAAAAGAGACCGTAACCGAAATCCAACATGTTATTTGGCAATTGTTTGACAGCAAGCAGGCGCACAGCTAAAAAAATATCGATGTCAGTAAATCAGGTAGATAAATCTTCACTTGTAGAACCGAACAGATTGCAGCAGAAGTTCGTGACCTCTATGGTGGTTCACGTGACTCACTGTCCACTGGTCAGCTCACTGATTCACTATACGGGTTGTGTGATGAATCATTCTATCTATCCACTGTAAGACGGAGGTCAACACATGTTTGCAGACAAACAAAGAAAAAAACATCTGACGTCTGTAATAGAAATAAAGAAGTTGTTCACTGCTCTTCAACTATCGACCTAGAAGAAGTGTTCAGCTATTTCAGTTCAAGAAAGAACCTAGCATATTACTCCCGTTAAACATGGCATTTAAAAACCAACGTGTCCTTTCGACACTGTCCAATCTCACATTGCCATGCGACAGGTTCAAACCGGCCAACTTAAAATCACTTGACGACTTGGTAACAATACAACTCCACATAATCATGATCAAGCCCAAACCAGTAAAGGTTTTACATAGCATTCACTTCACTAGCCAGCCAGGCCAAGGTCCCTGCCTGGAGTTGGCCTGAGAACAGCTGCGTGGAGCAGAAGAAGGAGCCCGCCATGGCAGAACCCTCCTGATAGCCTCCTGGCCTTCTCTAGGCGTGTTTCAGCTACTCCATTATCATTCAGAGAAGTTGATGCTGGGAGTTCACAAAGTACACATCCTCCGGCAAACTCGTTGCATTGCTGGAACAGCTACAGTACCAAAACAAGTTTTTCTGCTCTGTACCCCTCTGTTTGCGTGTATGCATTTGTGACAGTGTGTGAACCATTGTTTGGGGAAACTCAACAGACCATACGAATGAGTTCAAAACTTATATCAATGCACATTGCACACACAAATACTATATCTTTGAGATGGAAAGTAGGTGTATGTGTGTGTGTATGTGAGAGAGAGAGACTTAGTTAACAAACATGAATGTGTTTTCTTTGTGTGCATACCTGTGTGTCATGAGCATGCCTATGAGTTTATGTATTTCTACATGCACATTTGATATACTGAAAGGTGTTGGTGTGTGTGTTCCTGTGTTAGTATGTGTGCATGCTTACTGTATAGGGTCAAATCTAAAGCATGTGTACGCATGTCGGTCCGCGTCTGCAAAGACAACCAGAGCAGAGCAAAAGCCCCCCCCCCCCCCTAGACTGTCACTAGTTAGCAGAGGAGCAGCTCGCATCCCAGCCATAAAACAGACTAATGTGACCAGAGTGCCTTGTAAAAAGGCTGAGTCATGCAGTGATAGCGTAGAATTTGCCCTGATCCATCAATCCCGTCCCCCCGCGGAGAGAGCGAGCTCTGACGCGGGCCGTGTTTCAGCGAGCCGAACACGGGCAGCTACCACGTCGTCTTCGTCAGTGAGCTAAGGAGACACACCTCAGCAAAGTCAAGCACGCAACGCAGCCTCTTTCTCCACTTCGGCTGGAGTTCGAGACGTGTCCGGTTCTCAAAGGTCACCTGTTCTATTGTTGTTTTTGAGAACACGCGTTTAGGATGAGGACTCATTTCTGTTCACGTGATTCATTTGAGTATCGGAGCAGCACACAAAAAAAAAACATGCCGCATCCTCCTACCAGTGCCCTGACCAGTCACTGCCAATTCACCTGGAGTCGGTCTGTGTGTCCTATGTGTGTGAGCAAGACGTAATATGTTGGGTGAGCAAGTCTGGCGCAAATTGGCTGCCGTGGTATCACTCAGACGGAGTGTTGTGTTTGATAGCTGTCGGTCCATTTGTTGTTCGTTCTGTGGTATTAATTGGCGACCAAATTGTGTAAAGCGCTCTGAGCATCTAGAAAATCGCAAAAAACGAAATAAAATGAATTTTTGTTATTATTATTATTATCCACAACAAATTCATTTTCAAAACTGTGCCTTTTGCTCCGTGCCACTCGTAAACAGTCGGGCCAATAAAGCCCCGGTTTTATAATGCCATTCATAACTCCCATCTCAGAATGGCACCCGGAGCCCCGCGCCTCCGGATGAATATTCATCTCCCGCACGGTGACGACGCGACAACGCCGGGTTCGTTCCGGCAGATTGTCTCGTGGCCTTTCCCACCGCAGACAAGCACGCTCTTCAGATAATGACGAACGCCCGGCGGAATACCTGTTCCGATTTAACCCTGCCGACGCGACCTTTGACGATAACGACAGCCGCGCAACCGGAGGGGCCTGGGATCCTTCCGGCCTGGCCTGGATGTGTGCGTGCTCCAAAGGTTATCAAATACCAACGAGATGACCGAGGCTAAGGCTTTACGTTCAGGAACTCTCACCCCCGGGTGTGGTCAGAGCGTCGGCTCACAGAAGACGCTCGCTGCGTGAAAACAAATCGAGCGCGATGAGACCAAGGCGACGCGCCAAACATTCCTCTGTTAAAAGAAGCGATGGTCTATGCAATTTGAAATGTCCTGTCTAATTACAAAAGCCAAGTGAAAGCCGACTGACTCTTCCACCTTCGAATTGACAGTGAGATGTTCTTACTTGATGTTGTCCAGGCAACCGGAGTCTGGTTTTAAGATGGCCGTGTGATGGAACATCTTGTAGAGCGCGATCCCAAGGAAGATAACGTTGAGCTGGATAAAGAGGCAGGGAGAGGTGGAAAGAAACAAAGAAAGAGCAAGAGAGAGCAAGATAAATGGAAGAGATGTATTTTTGATGTCCTTGTAATGTGGTTTGACTATCTTTAAATCATGGCATTTTATAGCGCCTCCCTGTTGCCCTGTCAATTGTAAGGTCGGAACTAGACGAGGTTTCCCACTTTATTAAATAGAGCACAAAATCATCCGAACGTGATGGAGGCACCCCAGAGCCCGCTCGGGACAGCTGGATACAGCGAGAGTTGAATCGGCCCTGCTGTTCTACAAAGCAGCTCGACAGTCGCAACTCCCCAAACTAGCGGGGAGTTGTTAACCACATACATTTCCAAGACCGTTGCGTCCGCTATCGCACAACTTTGAGCAGAAGTGTGCTCGTGGTAACGACTGGGCCACCTATCCATTTGTTCGCTCTCACTTTGTGTTTTTTGGAAGGCAGATCCCGGGTGAAAGCAAACGCTTTCATAGACTGAGCCATGGTGGTACTCTAAGTAATGTGTGTGGGGTGAGTTCCAAAGCATCACTGCGTCAGACTTAGGGAAACTTAGGAGGCACGGGAGACACACTGTCAACGCGTTTTCTCTACAGCCCAGCCCCATGAATCAGCGAAACACATCGTGGTCCCTTTTTCAAACTGGGTGTAAAGATCATTACTCGTTAAAATTTCACCAATTACGCCGGTGAGTTAATTAATGCCGCGCCGGGCTGCCAGTCAACAATCAGCTAATTGAGGAGGTGGCGTGGGGAGATTAGGCGTATCGCTCATCCACTTATCTGTCCCCAACTCGATTCCTCGGGGGGGGGGATTGTACTTCCAGCCATAGACGGCTTTTCAGTGTGTGCTGGTAACGCTGAGAGAGTAGAAGACTCACCAGGTATATATGGCACAGGGTCGCATTGTGCGAAATTCCCCCGAACTGGAGCGTGAAAGAGCACTGTGCACGTTTCGGATTCTGATCCGAGTCGGGCATCTGGGGACCGTACGAGTGTCTGGGCTTCGTGACTGTCTGTGTTTTGACTTCTTTGCCCGACATATTTGCACACGGGCTGAGAGTGCGCGCGTGTCTTTGTCTTGTTCACTCACTTAACCACTGAAACGGACAACGCTGGCGTGTGCATATGCCTCCCACCAATCCGCGTGACTCTGTTGGATCCGACTTTCTCAGTTTTTTTTTTTTGTGCCCGTGTGATTGACACCGTCCTGGGGCTGTCTCTCCTGCGCTGCTTCAGGAGGGGCTGGGAAGGCAGCCCTCAGCCTGGAGAGTCACACTTCCGGGGGACCGAATCAATCATAATGGCTGGGCGGACGACGGCTCCGGGAGGGATCGCTGAGTAGAGTTCCTCCTCCCTCTCCCTCCCTCCCTCTCTCCCTCTCTCTCTCTCTCTCGTACCCCCTCTACTTCCCTGCGCCTATTCAACGCGCCAAGTCGTGAAGCGGACCCGCGTTTCGCCCAGCAGCCCGCTGCGCGCGCCATGGTACCGTAGCGGCGCGTCCCGCACTGGCGTCGCCGCTCCGTGTGCCGTGTCGGGGGGAGAGGGAGATAAGACGGATGCAGAGGGGGGGGGGGGGGATCTCCGTGGCCCATTAGGGCCGCTGACCCGCAGGGCTAAGCAGGGTTAATGAGCACACGGTGGCGGCGGTGACTTACCATAATGATCAAGGTGGCCGGCCCTATGAAGCTCCAAATGAAGTAGGTGTCCAAGCGAAGCCAGCAACTGCAGGGAGAGCGAGAGAGAGAGAGCAAGAGAGAGAGAGAGAGAGAGAGAGAGAGGGAAGCAGGGTGAAGATGAAATGAGCGGAGAAAGAACGAAAGAGGGGAGGGGGCATAAGAAGAGATTGATGAAGAGAGTGAATGTGAAATAGAGAGCATAATGAAGTCACGGGGAAAGAACGAAGACAGTGAACGAGACACGGAGAGAGAGAGAGAGAGAGAGAGAGAGAGAGAGAGAGAGAGAGAGAGAGAGAGAGAGAGAGAGAGAGAGAGAGAGAGAGAGAGAGAGAGAGAGAGAGAGAGAGCGAGAGAGAGCGAGAGAGAGCGAGCGAGAGAGAGAGAGAGAGAGAAGCATTTAAAATTCAGCTCACTGTACATAAACGCAGAAGTTGAAGTGACACAGAAAACGAGAGGGGGGGGGGGGGGGCTTTTGAAAGTGTCACAGACAGCACCACTGATGCATGGCAGGGAACAAAATAGTGTATGACCAACCACAGACAGATTCTCTGTCCGTTCTCTGCTTTTGAAAAGCAGGGGGAAAAGGTTGGATTCCCATTGTAAATGAGGCAATCCCGATTGCAAATGAACCTCATAGATAATGTTCATGAAATATTCATTCAATTAGTTTGTAATTTAATTTCAACCAGTTGCGGAAACATGGAGTACTGAGAAATCAAATTGACCACACATTCTAAAAAGGCTCTGAACTCTCACCGAAGTGTCCACGCACTGCAGTGTTGACAGATGGACCACTGTCTCAGCCACACAAGTAGTTTCAATAACGCAGAGCACTAATTTGGACCCACCCACGAGGACCTAAAAGAACAGCCTAGGATGAAAGCCGATGCTGCCATCATAAAGGGTCTCGGAGAACGACCTAAACTGAAGTTGATTCATTATCCTCGGGATAAATTATTAATCATTTAATCGCTGCACATCCGCATGAGGCCGTACATTTTTGGCCACCGGAAAATTACACTTTCTCCTGGGGATGTCAGTCACGCTGACAGAAAGTAAGAGGAGGCGTGGGAGGGAATAAAGGGCCATTTCATAGCGTTTCAAAAACAGGTTGAAGTGAGGGGGGGGTAACACCCAGAGGGAAAGGGCACTCCATGAACGCGACCCCGCTCGCTTAGACCTTTGTCTTCAGATGCGTTGAAATCTTGCAACTCACGAAACGTCCCCCGAAACAAAAAATTGACAAAGCCGTGGAAACCAAAATGTCTTGTCTTTTTCTGCTCCACTTCAACAGAGAGCAGCCGATGTCTCCGGCGTTCCGTCGGCCATCGTTTCCGCAAAATAGGTGGTGGCCTTCGGCTGTCAAACTCAAGTGCGCGGGTCGAAATCCTACGCCGTGCGTCTAGCTCATCTTCAGAACTTGTGCTTGTGCAAGAAATAGAGGCCGGCACTTCGAAAGGAGAAGGAGAATACAAAGAGACAGCAAACATCGACTGGTCCTTTGGTGTTTCTGGGGACTTGACACCTCCCCTCCCATCGCCGGCATCACGGGAGAAGGTGAATTGGAAAGAGCACACACAAAGACACACACACACACACACACACACACACACACACACACACACACACACACACACACACACACACACACACACAAACACACACACACACACCCACACACTAGCATATACACACACACACACACACACGCACGCACACGCACACGCACATCCACTTCAGTTTTTCGTCAAAGGCTTCCTAAGTAGTCATTATAAATTATGCTGGGAGCGCTATTGTTTCCTTCTCCCCTATTTTCCTTGTTTCCTTTCTCCCTGGATCACAGAAGAAACAGTTTAAAAGAGGAGGAGGGGAGTGAAAGAGGGTATTTGTGTTTCTTTTTCCTGAAGAGTCCCAACGTGCCTTCGCGCTCCCGTCACGTCGCGGTTACGTTTGGCTTTCCCGAGCGGATCCATTTTTTTTTGGGGGGGCGCGTGGCGCCTTGACACAGTGGGGCTCGCACGGCCCCGCTCCCATTCCCTTTTGGGGAACCGGGGCGATAGGGAACAGGAGAAGTCAAAGCGATCCATACCGGCCTTGACAGAAGCAGCGCTACGCCTCTGCCGCGGCGCCGATCTCTTCTCATCGACTACCCGCACGCTGACACACCGACACACAGCGAGAGTTCACACATCGGGTTCAGCTCCAAACCTACTCGCGTGAAAAGAAATGCACTCCCGAGACCTAACAAGCGAAAGGAGCTATTTTTTCCTTCTACATACGAGGGGCTCTCTACTGTGCGTGCGAACAACTTGTTTTAACTTTGGAGCTTTGAGTTGAGGACTAAAACTCTACAATGACAGTATGAGGAGGTAAATACACCTGTATGGACTTAAGTGTGACCTTATCTTTTTAAAGCGGATCTGATTTACAGTCCCACTCAATTTCTACCCACTGTCATTTCTATTCTCCAGACTAGATTCTTCATACTATACTTATACTAAGTTAGTCACCAAAGGTAGGCAACTTGATTTGAACTTCGACAAAACCTAGCATTAACAAAATGGTGGTATCCACGGTAGCGCGAACATTTTTAAAATCATTGAATAGGAAACTAGAATAAGCTTTTCAGTCCGTGTGATGACTGGGCCCTTCTTTCGCTTAACCGGCCATTCAAATCCTCAGGGAACAAAGCATGTCAAAACACAACACAAAATGCTCAGTGTTGTGCATGCAAAAAAACTTGTGGTCAGTGTCACCTGACACACACTCCGGCACGCTGCCTGGGTGGCCATTTTGATAGAGTAGGCTAGTCAGACGTGCTCTCCTGATCACATGGCTATTGATCAAATGATTCCTATTTCTTTCGAGGGGAGACTGTGCGACTGCCAAACCCTTCCCTTTGCACCCAGCGTGTCACACTGTGTGCCGCCCCCCATCCCTCACGGCTGTGTGTAATTGTTCCACCGGTGGCCGGGCTTTAATTATTCACATGATGCTGAGGCTCGGGCGGTGGCAGCTATCGCCTCATTCATCACCAAGAACTATGGGTCTCGCTGCCCACATACATAATGTCCTAATGGATGGTTGTGTTTGTGTGTGTGTGTGTGTGTGTGTGTGTGTGTGTGTGTGTGTGTGTGTCGAACTGTGCGTGTGTGTGTGCGCGTTATTCTTATTGCATATCTAGACTGTGTGCATGCATGCTCAGACAACACGGGAGGTTAGCGTGTGTGCGTGTCTGAGTTTGTGAGCGGGGACGTCGACGGCAAACATCTCGGATGTG
Organism: Galaxias olidus; assembly: GCA_026901105.3. Lineage (NCBI taxonomy): Eukaryota > Metazoa > Chordata > Actinopteri > Galaxiiformes > Galaxiidae > Galaxias > Galaxias olidus. Next base: position 65,605 of record JAPMUY010005588.1, read on the forward strand.
AACCGCTGACGCCTGGTTCTCCTTAAATCTGAGATCGGGTTCAGATGTGGCCTGGAGAGAGGAGTGTGACTCCGGCTGGTGCAACGGTATCGTTCCACAGCCTTGCTTCGTTTTCCGAGGGGGCCAGCACCGCCGATGGGAAACGAAGGCTCCGGTGTCTGAGGCAAAAAGGGAAGAAGGTATTACCGGCTCCACCATTCTCTCATCCTGTTCAGAGCCACGCGACCCTCCTCTCGCTTTCATTCTCGCTTTCTTTCTCTAACCGTTCGCCCTCGTTTCTCTCGAGCTGCCTATCTGTTTTGCCCCTCGGTGCAGTCGTTGGTGTGATTGCTGAGAGCCTCGGCCACAATGGGCTGACATTCATACACCTGTCCTGTGACATTGGCGTTCGTGTTGATCACCGTCAAACGTTAAACACTGTAGATCCATTGAAGCGTATGTATAGGTGCATTGAAGTGTATATCAAACATTATTTTGAAAATACACGAAAGAACACAACTATTTTTATAGTATTGCGACAATATTTGTTAAATAGGTCTATATTATGTGTAAATGTAATAATCTATATTATAAAGTTGGAGTTAACAAGCAAAATCACCAAAAGATGATCAGAGTAATGTACCATACAAAATAAATAAAACATGTATTCAAATTCAGCTTAGAAGTTGGAGTGCAAATCCTGTTCTATTGAAGGTCTATATTATGCGTAGATTTAATAATGAGTATTAGTAGGCAAGACAATCTAAGTGAAAACCTACCTAATAAAAAGAATAGCATTTTCCTACTTAATGTTGAACAAATCCAACCAAGTACAGGGTGCCCCACTGGTAGATTGCCCTCTAGAAAATGTCAGCAATATACAGATCCGTAAGACAACCAAAACAGTGGACTCTCAGTGGACAAACAGCGTGGCAGACCAGAGTGTCAGTGGAGACGGGCAGTGGAGGAAGTGCTCCCTGCCGGGGGTCTGCTGGAGCAGCAGCACACATAACCCGTGAGCTGCCTGTGCACACACGACCCACTGAGCTGCCTGTGCACACACGACCCACTGAGCCGCTCTTTAAAACGCAGCCTTTCCCACAACTGCATCGGTTGCGTCAAGAAAAAGTGCCAGCTACCAAAACCCGTCGTTACACGGAAACGGTTTCGAACCGTTCGCGTGTAAAAAATAAATAAATAAACAAACGGCTTTCGCCGTTTTGCACGTAATAAAACGGCCTGGACCCATCTGCAGACAACATCTATCTTGAATGGATTTTTTTTCTACGGACTTTTTCATTGGATGAGCGGCCGGCCAGTGACGTCCGTCCGCGTGGGTGGGGGTTCCGCGTTCCTACTCACACTCGCTCGGTGCCGTAGCTGCGGTAGTCCACGGCGGCCGACACGGCCACGATGAGCGCCGGCACGCCGTAGCCCACCAGGTAGAAGTAGCGGCGGCGCGAGTGCTCGCTCTCGAACACCTCCACCAGCATGATGTACAGCTGCACGCCCTCCAGGAACATCCAGGTGAACGCCGCCAGGAAGAAGAAGTGGAGCAACGCCGCGAAGACCGCGCAGGCGATCTACCCGGAGGAGAGAAGAAGGGAAAAAGTAGAGGGGGACGGAGGGACAGAGCGAGGGAAGGAGGGGGAGAAGGGGGAGACGGACGGAGGAAGGGGAGGCAGGAAGGAAGGTGAGGAAAAAAAGATGAACAGTGAAAAAAATCAAGCTGTTAGTCAGTTGAAACGAGGAGAAACAAACACACTGGTTGTTCTTCAAATGGTTGCACAATGTGTCGATGGTATTCCTCATGACCTACGAATTTCAATGAACCATTTTGAGTGCGAGATGAAAACACAGACAGACATTAGAGCTTATGAGGGTCAGTCACCCTGTAGAGGATCCCCATGTCAAGTGTGAACAACAGCCTATGGCACTGTAAATCTATTGAACAAAAATTCTCATGTAATATTTTCTTTGGGTATGAACCAATATTTGAACCTATTCTTGCTTCTGCCTTTTCAGGATGTATCTTTGCTTCCTGAGCTGAGCTTTGTTAACCACTGGTGACTTGGGATTGGCTGGCTGAGAATGCAGACAACAAAATGTCTTCACTTATTTCACAGTCACACGACATGAGGAGCGTGGTGTTCCCTCGTACTAAGAGTCCATTTGCTTCATCTCTGTTTCCTAAAGGGATAAACGGTTACTTATACGCATGCGCTCACACACACACACACACACACACACACACACACACACACACACACACACACACACACACACATATATATATATAGACCACTGACATAGTCAGGGTTCACACAGTGAGCTTTAATTAGAGTGTGCCTGTTGGTGTGCGTAGTGTGTGTAGTCTATGAGGCATTGTTTAAACATTGCTAAATCATCATCATCATCATCATCTTCATCCGCTTTGTCCGGGGTCGGGTCGCGGAGGTAGCAGTTCCAGCAGGGCATCCCAAACTTCCCTTTCCCGGGCCACATTAACCAGCTCTGACTGGGGATTCCAAGGCGTTCCCAGGCCAGTGTGGAGATATAATCCCTCCACCTGGTCCTAGGTCTGCCCCGGCCTCCGCCCAGCTGGACGTGCCTGGAACACCTCCCTAGGGAGGCGGTCAGGTGGCATCCTTACGAGATGCCCGAACCACCTCAACTGGCTCCTTTCTACGCAAAGAAGCAGCGGCTCTACTCCAAGTCCCTCACGAATGGCTGAACTTCTCACCCTATCCCTAAGGGAGATGCCAGCCACCCTCCGGAGGAAACTCATTGCTAAATCAGTGTCAATTATCTAAAATGAGTGTGCGCATGCACGCACACGCACACACACACACACGCACACACACACACACACACACGCACACGCACACCACACACACACACTAAAAGTAGACTCACTGTGCCCAGAGGGCATGACTCAACCTGGTAGCAGCAGCGATCAGCTCTTAAGTGACACGATCCAGCGGCGGCCATTAAAGACACAGGCAGAGTGTATCGATCGGTCTAATCCAGATTATCCCTAGCATTTAGAGATCAGCTGGCTGCACTACAGTACACCGGGGGTGTGTGTGTGTGTGTGTATGTGTGTGTGTGTGTGTGTGTATGTGTGTGTGTGTGTGTGTTGGAAAGACAAATAGCATGAGATGTGTGTTTTGAGCAGACAAATAGCTAAGCTACATGATGAAAACACAAAAACGCAGGATAGCTTGCCAAGTTACAATCATGAAGCCATGGACACCCTCAACACAACTGAAAGCACTTGCAAAACATGTCTGTTGTCATGTTTGCCCTTTACCATGTAAAGAGTCTTTGGGTTTTAGAAAACTGCAACATATAAAAAAAGTATTACTATTACTATTGTGATAGTTTTGCTTAAGCAGGTCACAGCCCGAAAATAGTAATAGTCAAATTACACGTCAATGATTTTTGTAGCCTGACTACTTGACATGCTTTGCATTGTAGGCAAGAAGAAGGTTATGTTAATAGACCCTCTCTACAAAAGCCTTCATGTGCATTGTTAAAAAAGCTTTGTGTTAAATAATAAAATTCATTTATTAAACGATTTCCTTGGTGCATTTGCTTTTCTTACATTGGTGTGTGTGTGTGTGTGTGTGTCTGACACTCCTTTGATGAATTACTGTCTATAGCGCAGATGGCCATCAAAAGATGACAACGCCGAGGGTGGACTGAAAAACAAAACTATAGATGAAGTCCTTTCTCGTCCCTCTCTTGGGTAAAACGCACTCCCAACGCTTTCAGCAGCCTCCCACAGAATTTCAAACACTTTCCTCCACGAAGCTCCCGTCCGCTCCTATGGCGAACCAAACGACGGACCCCCTCGACGCCCGCTCACCGGCTGGTCCACGCGGTTGATGCCCACCAGGAAGAGGGACTCGGCGACGAAGAGGCTGACGCAGAGGTTCTTGTGGATGGTGTTGCGGTCGCTCTGCAGGCCCCGGAAGAAGCAGAAGGTGAAGAGGCTGATGAGCAGGCAGACCAGGGACAGCAGGATGCCCACCCAGGTGATCGCGTCCAGCAGCATGTCGTGCACCGGGTCTGTGTTCTGCAAGCGGGGGGAGAGAGAGAGCAGAGGGACATCCTGAGATTGTTTTAACGGCCTGAAGCGGAAGCCCCTGCTTCTAAACGTATCAATTTAGTCATGGGTTCTAAGCAAAGATGTCATGGATACTTTCCCAGAGGTTTGGCAAAATACTGTGGGTCTGTCATGTTAGTCGGAAGCATACATCGAGGGCTGTAACTGTGTATGGCATGTCAGATAACTACATATTACATACAGAGCACGTAGGATAGCTACACAGCACATCATGCTGGAAAGAGGTCAAGAAGAAAATAGGCCATTTGCTGGTAGGGGGCCACGGAAATCCGGTATACATGGGTTTTATTTAGGTATTTCTTTAGAACCATGAAGTTCAGAAATGGACAACTGGTGGCCCCTCAGGCAACACTATCTATATGGAATCTACTGACAATGGCAAACTGCCGTATGCAAGACATAGTTTAATTCCAGTCTTGATACTGTAGAAACTTGCCAAATAAACATTGACATTAATAGAAAAGATCTTAAGAATGTACCGCAACTTCAGAGACTAACACAATATGTGTCACATTTTGATGTTGGTAAGCATCACACAATGTTTACGCTCGCAAATAAAACCCTAGCTAAACTAACAGATTGACACTAAGAAAAGGAACAGATGTTCTCGACCTATACAGAGCCAGAAAGTCCTGGTTCAAACAAAAACAATGGCAAAGTGCAATCACGGAGCTTCTGGATAACAGGCCACACAGCCAGGGGGCCACAGGTGTTTGATATGAATCATTAATGAGTTGGGTTGAGGGAATAGAAAATGGATGCCATTGTCCCCGTCTATACAGAAACAAAGTGAACAGCAAAAAGGGCCACAGGTGTCTGAGGATGACACATAGGGAATTCCATTAAGCCTCAACATGGTCAATCAGTTCCATTGTTGCCTTCAGTTAATGCCCTCTTTTCAAAAAGTAATTTGTCACCATAGCCACTGCAGGGCAGTAAAAGCGGAACCACAACAATAAATATAGGCCGATGTGCAGGAGATAAGGACCCAGTGTGATTCCACTGCAACCGTCAAATATAATTTACATCAAACCATAAACCCAGCTACATGAAGTGTGCCCTGAGCACCACTTGAACGAAACCAAAAAAAACAGGAAACCCAGTGAAATAAAGGTACCAGCAGAATACCCATATCTTACCAGGCAACATAGCAAAAAAATATTTTGAGTCTGCGATGGTGCACTTAATGGATCCTGTCTACAAGGAAAAAAAGAATCTTGCCCTATGATGGCCATTCATGTTTAGTTTTGCACGGCTTTCAATGTGCATTACCGTACAACTGTGTAAATAGGCATTGTGTCACCTCGTGAACGATAAGGTTCTCCCATGGTTTCAGAGTGATTCTGAGGTATGCGGCGTCAAAGTTTCCCCATCTCACCTGAAACACAGGTGTGTTCAAAAAACATGCCGCATCCTCCTACCAGTGCCCTGACCAGTCACTGCCAATTAAACTGGAGTCGGTCTGTGTGTCCTATCTGTGTGAGCAAGTCTGTTGTAATATGTTTGGTGAGCAAGTCTGGCGCAAATTGGCTGCCGTGGTATCACTCAGACTGAGTGCTGTGTTTGATAGCTGTCGGTCCATTCGTAGTTCGTTCTGTGTTATTAATTGGCGACCAATGTGTGTAAAGCGCTTTGAGTATCTAGAAAAGCGCTAAAAACGAAATAAAATGAATTATTATTATTATTAGCACTCACATTTTGTATGACTAAGAAGCCCACGTTTCTTTTTGAAAAAGTAACACCACACACACATGTACATAAACACCCTAGCATCAAATACATGTTACATCCTCAATTTTGTGCCAATGCCAGATAGAACCCTTACAATTCTAATACCACAATTTGTAGACTGAGGCCAAATAGGCTTCGTCGGGCAAACTAAAGTGAGGCTATCTGCCAAAATGCTATCGGTGCAGTTAAAAGACCGACGCATAACCAACAGTTGTGGTTAATCACTGTCACTGTTGAACATCTATACCCACTTTAAGTAAAGCTGTAAGACAGCCATGTCAAAAAAGAAGGGGAAGGCATGACACATCCTTAAGAAAATGTGTCTTTTATATTGGGAAAAAACTGGCAATTAAGCATAAGAAAGACACATCCTAATTTATTAACATAGCATAATTACTACACACAAAAGACTTTGGTCAGCTTCTAAAGCTGCCTGATTTCCCAGCGGGATTGTCGTCCTTTTCTCCCTCCAGTGGGTTTTGACTTAAAACAAGTGATTTGAAAGAAAACAGCCTCTCGCCTTCATAACCGAGGGTCTTTGCAGCGTGGATTCGACGACCATATGGGTGGAACTCGACGTTTCACGCCTCGACTCTGCATGAACGCTAATCAAGTGCACACAGGTGACACGTCGACACCGACGACTAAGCGCTCCGGGATGTAAAGTGTCAGGGGATTTTTGGCATCCTCACGGATGTTCAAGCCGAAGCTGTTGTTCCAATGTGGGGGAAGGGCCAGAGGGAAGACCAGGTCACGAAAGAGACAGCATGAACATCCTGCCCCACCACGGAGGACTGAGACGGGTAGTATTATCTATGAAAGTGTCTTGTGTTTTTCATTCTCTGTTCTCTGATTCCAGGAGAGAGTTCTCTCCTGTAGCTGGTGTCTTGAGGCCATGATATACTACCGCCACCGATTGGTGACGCTGTTCCCGGGACAAAAGATAGAAAGATAAAAAAAAAAAAAAAGTCATTTAGACATAATTGACAAGGTTATGCAACAAAAACTCTACCATTTTGTTAGTCTAAGACTAGCCTAGCTTGCGATGCAACAGAGCGCAAACGCACACACCTATTTGCTTACACTGTGAAATAAACAACATTCCATACATTCCCCTCTTACAAAACAGGTCACCGTATTTTAAATCACATTTCAACCACTGTCAGCACTTTCCTCCGGGGGTTGAGGCAGCAACGGGGCCCGGGCGCGACGCAACAACATCTGAAGGGGAGGAACATCCACCGGTGGCAGACTTATCAGTGGGGGGAAGCCTCGCAGGAAGTATTACACAAAGGCTTGCTTAGCCCAGCTAACGTTCCAGCAGCGAGGGAGAACAGATGCTGATCATTAAGAGGCGGTGGTGGAATAACAGCCTCGAAGCCCCGCAAGCCTGGGGAGCGCGCCTGTTTGATTTTCCTGCCTGATGAGCCGATATGTATACATGAGAGGGACGCCGCGACTCACTGTAGAGCAGTGGGTGTACAGTGTGTGTGTGTGTGTGTGTGTGTGTCTGTGTGTGTGTGTGAAGTGGTTCCTCCGCATTAAAAGGGTGCCTAGCCTGTGGGTGGGAGCTGGCAGAACGTGTGTCTGTCCGTTCAGAGATGTCGGCGTGTACTCACTGACACACTTGCCTTTGGATGGCCTTACAAAGGCTGGCGGCGGAAGCAGCCCATTTTAAACTGTGTCCCGGAGCTAGCGAGCTGCACCACAAACTCCATCCGTCTCCCGTTTCAACGAGAGCCGGCTGGGTTGGACAGAGGGAGAGGGAGGAGAGCGCGTTCACACGGCAACGATGGATTCATTAACGGGGGGGGGGGGGAAATACCTTTGTTTCGGGCAGTGGAGAATTGGCCAGGCCCAACCCCCAACCCAGGAGGGTGTGTGTTGGGTAAGGAGCTGGGCCTTTTCAGGGGCTCGTCAGGGAGGGCGAATGACCGCTGGCCGAGGCGCCGCTCCCCCTTCCTCTGGCAAGCCTCCACGCCGGGAACACGGGGGGGGGCCCCTGACGCGGACAGGCGTGATTTCCTCCGCCAGGCGCCAGGCGCGCGCCGCGAGGACCTGCGCCTCCGCCACGCAGACGCCGCGCTCGCTCACTCGCTCGGACGCCACGCCGGTGCCGATCCCATTTGTTTTCTCCAATCTCTCGCAACCCAAAGTTGTTGTTTTTTGCTTTCCACTCATGAACTTCCATATTTTTTTCCCGTTCTTCTCTCATTTCAGACGGACGCCTCGGTAAACGGGCCTCCGCCGCCGGATCGGTTCCCAGGCAACGCCGGGCCAGGGGCCTCTGGGTTGCCATGTAAGGGGGGTGGTGGGGAAGTGCAGTGGCTGTGTATCCACGGCCAAAGCATCCCGCGGCCCACGCTCCGCCGTCGCAGCGGACTCACATTATATCACCTCGTTCAAACCTAATTACCCAGGTGCCCCGTGTCCAATTTGGCATCCTTTCTGCTGCACTCCGGGGACACGCCATGGCGGACAGGGCAAGGCGGCGAGCGAGGCGACAAGCGTCACTCCCCCCTCTCTCACACCCCCCCCCCCCCCCGGTTCACGGCAAGGCGCCGCATAGCCGCCGCAATACAAAAGACGTAAATCTGCCCTGACGCCGGGACGGGGACGGCGGGCTCTGAATGGTGAAATGTGGTGGGGGGGGGGGGGGGCGGAGACCGCGGTATCGTGGTAAAGGATTGGAAGCCCCGCTGTCGGGTGCCCTGGAGGCAAGTTCAACCTGCAGCGGGGACCAGGATTTACGAGCCGCGGTGGATGAAGAACTGTGGCGGCGAGGGGGGCATGAATCAGAGGGTCCTGGGCCATCTGTCAGCTACAGAGGGGCACGGGGGGGGGGGGCAGTGCGCGGTGGTGTGGGGTGGGGCCCACATTCAGCATCCGTGTCACACCAGTGTCATTCCAACGCATTCCTAGCCGCGATAACCGTGATGCAATGCCAGAGTAGACCTCGTACGTGGCTCGCGTTGGACAAAGCATGTCTGCTGCCCTTTCAACACAGCGATTCATCTTTGTGAGTAACACAACGGGAATCATCCGTTTGAATATAAATCAACTTCTAATGGGAATGGCATGGAATATGTCTAGCGTTACTCAAAACCTACGCGACGCTAGCCAGTGAGACCTCGGGCCAGCCAAGCTGAAACATGAACTTCGTGCTGCTCCGACCTATCAGCCAGCCAGAGGATCGGAGAAGCTCCACTGGGACAATGACAAATGGCTCGCAAGCATCCCCCCGTTCCATCATCCGCCGAGAGAGAGGAACCCATTGATTTATACCTGCTGGTCGGAGGGAAACGGTGCCACTTACAGGTAGCTCAATACTACCCCAGGGCCCCCGCGTTAGCGCACATCACCAGACTAAGTAATGGCCTTTGGGTGGAAGGGGGCAGGTCTATCTTTCTTGAGCTTGCCCAATGCCTTAGCCCCCTATTTAACAATCGCCGCCTAAGGCCTGCAGCTATCTGGGCTAATGGAGGGGTGGGGGTGGCGGTGGGGGGGGGGGGGGTTGCTTGGATTCAAAAGAGAGGGTTCGATAAGGTAAATTTACCTCGGGTACCTGGGGAGAACAAATAAAGGATTCATAGGTTTAAAGCAACCCCTTTGCAGAATATTAAGTACAGCCTCTTTGTTTTCTTGTTTCCAAAAAAAGTAAGATTTCCAAGAGGAAGTGGCTAAAGAAAGTGTTTTGGTTTGTGTGAGGTATCTTGAGAGCGTGTCGAAATAAGTCTGTAAAAACCTTTTCCTCCCAAGTTAAATAGGTGAAACACGGGAGGAATTAAGAGTTATCTTGGTCCTAAAATGACGGATGTGTTTTGGCTAATTTACATTCTCATTTGAGCTATCTTATTAAAAAATAAGATAGCTCAAATGAGAATGTAAATTAGCCAAAACAAGGGGGGCAAATTTCTGTATCTCCCTTCTAAAAAGAAGGGAGATACAGAAATTTGTTGGGAATAAAGGCGCGTTACCGCGGCGCTAGACATGGCCCACAATTAAAGATGGTGTTTCGTTCCCCTACTGCCTTTGGATTAAGAAAATGGTTGTTGTGTGGCAGGGCATACAATGGTGACAGTAGTCCATCATCATATGTGTACCATATGTGTTCGCTCACCTGGGTGAAAAAGACGACTGAGGTTTGGTGGGGTTAGTTGAACTGTCTCTCTCTGGAGGACAGCGGTTGAATACAACATTTCAGTAATTTGGGGGTCACATCCATGAGAACTATACTCTTGTGCCAGGTAATCACTAAAAAAGCAATTTATTATATTTAAAGTTTGTTGGACATAAAAAAATATTTTATGTCAGCAGGGTATAGATGTATTCCCCAACCCTAGTGTTTAATAACCGTTATTAAAATGTCAAGATGAATTACCCTTTTTTAAAAACATTTGGCAGAGATCAAAGATTTAAATTAAGTTCATAAAGGTAATTATTGATTCAACCATTATGAAAACCACAGACTGTGTCTCGTTGAGTTTAAGTAGATGTTTTTAGCACAGCATGCTTCTGAAATTGAAATATACACCCAGGTTCAAAGGTATTACATGAATATATAAATGTAATCTGGAAAAATGGTGTATGGTGTTAAAAAGTTCTTCATAAGTGTAATTTTAAAAGTTTATTTTTGTTTTGGAGGACTCAAAGTTTCTGAAATAATCATTACAAAACCCTTGAGTAGAGGCTTTTGACATTTGTACACTTTTGTGTTAGAAAATATGCATTATATAATGTAAGAAAATATGGCAGAAATAATTGTTAAAAAACAAACATATTTGCAAAGAGATGCTCCTTTCTAAATAGTGCTGGACTACTACACAGTACACCACAATATGTACCCACGTGTTTTGTTTTTTAAAGTAAGCACATAAACCAGCATTGACTGTTTATAATTAAGGCAATCAATTACTCCAATGATGCAATGCCAAGGTTCATTTGGGGTTTTCACGGGTTTTGAAGCTTGATGATTTATAGCAAAAAATGATTTACCGATTTACTGTAATGGTTTAGATAAAGCTAAGTAAGGCTGAAGCTTTAATGAAGGGACAAATACGGTATTTTGTATTTATTACAATCCAAGAAAACACACATACATATATACAATTGTTATGAAAATACAAATAAATATGGCCACAATTGGCTCTCCCATGGGAATATGGTAACAACGGCTGGCCTGTGACGCTCCTCAAACAGTCGAGTTGGAAACGCAATCCCTGCCTTCCCAGGGTGAACGTACAACAGAGCTGTGATGGAGTAACGACACAATCTGTTGCTATAGAGACAAAACAACATGGTCACTCCAACGGCCCTCTGATCCATCACCTCTCTTTTGCAGTGTTGAATCGTTTTTCCTTCACACTACGATGTACCCAACCCGGGAGCCATTTTTCCAAACAAGCTCTCTTTAAACTCACCTTGCAGAAAGATAGAAGAGGAAAATAAAAGAAAAAAAAGCAGCTGTCGTTTGGAATGGGGCACTGTAACTGCATGTACTATCCGGTTACCGACAAAGGCAACACCACTAGCATTCCTGTGGTTTCTGAAAGGACAAAGATGACAAAGTGCTCCTTTCAGTCTAATCTGGTCCTGGTTTTTCACTCCCCTCTGTGTGAACAGGCTATTCTTCTGGGGCTCTATTCCATACTGTAGACTGGAGGGCCTACCGAACATACTACTGGTCAGCCCAGCTGAGTTACAAAGAGAGACTCCTGCCCGCATTAGGTTATGTTTTCCAGCGACTGTGTGCGTGTGTGTAGATGTTTGAGACTTTATGTGTATATAATGCCAACGATCCACCACCATTCTCTCCCTCTCCTGAGAATTGACTGTGACACAGGCACTCACAATGCAATGCCTCACAAACTACAGACCCATTTTTTACTTGACGAATATACATTTGTGAATGTACACTGCGTGCATTCATGTGTGTGGAATGAGAGGTCCCAGGGCTTCGATTGCGCTTAGAGCCCTTCCACTAAAGACAAGAGAGAAACTGAGGGAGGCGAAGCAGGAAGAGAAAGCACAAGCAATAATGTCTGACAGCAACGTGCCTGTCAAACCTCCAGTGTCCATTTTAACTGTCCGGTCTTAAGGAAGGAAATCTGGTAACCCTTCAAATCACACACAAACCAGCCCCAAAGCCAACTATCCAACCACCATTCTCTCTCTCTCTCTCTCTCTCTCTGATTGTGACACGGGCACTCACAATGCTCTGCCTCACAAACTGCAGACCCATCTTTTACTTGACAATTTCCACATCTCTCATTGTGTTCTTCCCTTCTCTGTTTGCTCTCCTTTCCTCTCTGCTTCGCCACACTTGCCCATTTGGTTTCTCCTGTTCTCCGTGGCTCTCCCGAAGACTCAAATGCAATGAGGCACTCAGCGGTGCATTCAAAGAACACTGCAATCTGTTTCCCCAGGTAAGCTGGCACTTAAGACACGGAATGTAAATTGTGCTTAGATTCAATACATCTTTTGCTTTTGCCCACCGCAAAACATTCTTGAATTTAACCTGTGAAACAGTCAGCGGGGGGAACTTGGCAACGTGAACACGTCCAGAAGTGAAACGAAGAAAACAAAAAAACAAAACGCACGACAAGAGAACGTGAAATTAACAACCAAGCAGCGAAGCCGATTTGATTTGGCTCGCACCTGCGGAAACGTCCTTCGCTGTCACGTACAAAATAAATAAAAAATAAAAAAATAAAAAAAAGACGCAGCGTTCAAAATAACCGGCCCGAGACAAGAAGCCATGTTCCATTCTGAATGGACTGGGTGGTCTTTTGTTCACTCACATTCAAAAGTGACAGAACGCTCCCGAACATCGATGCACTCACAAATGCTCTTAGGCTAACACGCTGTGTGGGCAGTGAGATGCATTTGTATATGGGCCTAACACTTGAGACTTTGAAAACTACTTCACCCACTGCCGAACGCTCGCGGTGAATGGAGGACGGTTAAGGTGGATGGATAACACTTTCCACTAAGTACGCCACGCGATAAAAAAAAAATATATATACTTCATTCGAAAGACAGACTTTCATGGGCATTTTCATGGACTGCTGAGGTCGCAGGGAAGGTGGCCGCTACAGCGTTTCAAACGTTATAGTCTTCTCATCATCAAACACTAAAAAGACGACTCAGCCCAATAGACTGAACAGCCGGGGAGATCACAAAAGGCATTCGGGCTATACTGTTATCTCTCTCTCTCTCTCTTATCTCGTTCATCAGGAGATCTATTTAGGTCGATGAAATGAGCACATATCAATCACAACTTAGTTACGTAAGTGCGTAAGAACAAGACCTTACCTTGACCTCCACGTGGGCCATCAGCACGGCAAAGTTGGTCAGGTGTGTGCACGAGCAGGTGGTGTGGGTCCTGTTGGTGCCTAGCAACCGGCAGTCCTGCGTAGACCAGTAGCCTGTCATGGTCCGCTTGGAGTAGCTCCAGAAGGAACAGTTGGGATTAAAGTTCTCCTCGGACTGCTGTGTCAATAAGGATAAGGGGGTAAGGGTAAGAAAGAAAAAAAAAACACACCAATTAGCATGACGGAATCAGAGACCATGAAGATAATGGGACAGGAAGCACGTTGATCAGGGAATGATTCATGGTTCGGGATGTAAGCCTAAACTCTGGCTGGCATCAAACCCCGTTGATATGAATTCATTCCGGATAATCTCCCAACCTGGCAATGCTCAATTTCTACCTTTACTCTCTTTACAGGCGAGAAGTCCTAAAAATAACCTAATAAATGTCCTTTGCTGTTGTGGGTCCTATCCACTTTGAGGTGGGTGTGGCGGTTGGCGGCTATCTTAATGCGTGCAAAAAAAAACGCAGAGTCCGCTTCATTGTGTTTTTCGACCTTTTGCCTGAACACGACAGTGGACTGCCACTACCTCTGGCTTTTCCCTCGAAAGGTCTGTGACAACGGTGTGGCTTCTCAAACACGCGAAAGAAACGGTGCGCTCCAAACTAATCTGAATACATTTTAGGAGTCAGTCACACGACAGTGAAACCATTCGGGCAGCCGAGCGCGCTCGTCTCATCACGCAACAATTACAGTTTGGTAATTAGTTCAAGTAGTGTCCTCAGAGGAGGTACATTTACCGCTGATTGAGCTATCCTTCACACTGCCGAGTGACCTAGGGTAACATGCTCCATGGGAAACCATTCAGGATGACCTTCTGTCCCATTAATGACTTTAATTAGTCCATTAAGTGCTGGGGCAAGGAAGCAGAACCATAACTGGAGGACAGGGCCGTGATCCAAACCTCGGTGTTGGAAATTGAAGGACGTGGACAAAAGAGCAGGGACTTGGACTTGAACAAGTGCACGGTTCCTATAGCGCAAATTTACGTTTGAAGGGCAAACTGCTCTTGGGCTACACTCAAAACATCTCATATGCTTTTTGGCTGACGCAATTTTAATAGACCTTGGCAGTACACTGTGTCCGGGGTCAATTGTGGGTCAAGTCGTCCACAGCTGTGCTGTTTACCGTGACCTCCTAACGTGGGTCTTCTCATTCATGGCATAATGGAGAAATAAGAAACTTGTTTTCTGACCTTTGCTCTGCTCACTCCCAACGTGCACCTATAAGAAGCCTAGGGAGCCATGTGCACGCATCCAGGAAGGCTTTCTTTTTATTATAATAAGTCTTTCTGGACAACTGAAGGGTAGGAAAGCGCCGGTGCCCCGCCATTATTCTTCGACATGCAGCAGAAGGGCCCCTTTCTGTGAACTCCAAATCAGGCGGAGGGCTGGCAGGTTGCGGCAATAACCGGGCTGACCTCGACATCTGACATTTCCCCGTTTCATTTTGAAATCCGCAAGCTATCTCTATCTCGGTCTCCGGTTCTCATTTTCTCTTCTGCCTTTTCTCTTCTAGTCCCCCGTTCTGTACAAGAAAGCTCCCCTCCCTTACAAACAAGAACCGAGCCCCCCCTATCTTCAAAAGTTTCTCAAGGTCTTATAAATCTGGCCTAATCAGCACTTGAACACACTGAGCGGATGTTGTGATGAGAATAATGTGCGAGGAAGATAATTGTGTGTTTCTTTGTGTTTAATGGAAGGAGCATTTGTTATGGCACCCTTCTCTGACTAACAACCCTCCTGAAACTCCCATTTCATCTTTGATGTTTGTTCCTCAGGAAGATCAAGACACATAGGTGGGAGGGGAATTATGGAAAAACACCAAAACAAAGATGCACTCTCTACCCTCAATTTGTTAACAATGCAGATTTCAGTCAGGACAATTATTGGTAATGCTCATTTGATGTGCCAAGTTATTGGGTTAATCCTAAAACAACACTTTTGTTGCTCTTTTTCACTATGAGGTTTACCTGCAGATGTTTGAGAGTGAAAATGACAGGGTTGGACAGGTAGACTTTACTGGAGTCTTTGTTGATGGCTGCCGTGACGACCGGAGAGTTGACAATGACAGAGTAGTTGGTGGCCATGGCGTCGCTGCCTAGCTTCATGCTAGCGTTCTCTGTAGACAGGTAGGCGCCAATGTGCTTGTAAAGGACAAAGGCGATCCGGATCTCCCCTGTGAAGTACACCCAACGATTCGGTATATTTAAACCACTGGTGCCACAAAAACGGCAGAAAAAAAAAGCTAATAAAAAGCAAAAGCAACCTTAAATTGTTATTACACTTTCCAGTTTCACTTTTCCATGCAGACAAAGAACATCACAGAAGCTGGTAAGTGGACTGACTTCGATTAGGACATAGATTTCATGCGGCATGGCTTTTAACAAGGGGTTTTACGGTTAGCATAACAGTCTGGGATGTTTAACTTCAGTTTTAAACGGCCAAAAATCTGGTGAAGCCATTTCAGCCAGTTCAAACACCTACAGCCAGCGTTTGTGGGCCTCAGCTCTCCCACCAATAGGAAACGACACAGGTGTCAGAGGTGGCACAGGACAAATGGAGAAACAGCCTCTAATGGGGAAGTTGATGTCATTCCGCAGCCACACGCCATGGTACAGCCGTATCGCCTGCTCTGACCCCCCCCCCAAAAAAAAACAAACAGTGGTTCTCCTCGTCGTTCGTTTCCACCGGCGCTCTCGCTTCGCTTTCCTCCCGCCGTCTTTAAGCGTTCCCGAGTGTCAATATAAGAGATAGTCCCCTCCCGTCGCGGGAGAAAAATCCCTCACTCGGATGAAAAGAAAACAATTTGCGCGCTATACCTCTGGAGTGATGAGAAGCATCAGCTGCCTGGGCCATAATGATCCGTCAGTGCACTGCCGGACCTCAGCTTTCCTCACCAAGTCGAGAAAGACGAGCAGGCTTTCCATTCAGGTCCCCTTTGCATGAGGCATAAAGTCCCCCCCCAAAAAAATGGGCAGGGACACTCCTGCAAATAGCTCTGCACTGTGCATAATGGTCTCATTTACAGAAGGGAAGGCAGCGCTTGACTGTAATTAACTCCCCATCTAGGGAGCTCCCAGCTCCTAAATGAAGTTGGCAAAGAGGCTTTGTGCTTTGCGCTACTGTATGGGCAACAATAGTCGTTGCAACAAAAAAAAAAAGAAACAAAATGTAGTGGCCAGAGCCTGAAATGCTTTCCTACAACCAAACAAGAAAGGCTGATTTCTTTTTTTTAGGATTCTCATTCTTTGGTGAGTCTGGTTAGTCACATCAGAAGCAGCTTTTTTGCAATTATATCGTTCCTAAACACTGAACAGCAGTGCTCACCAAATTTGGGTTCACTCACCATTCCTCCCATGTTGCTTCAAGGTGCTCGCCGACAGGTGGATGGAATTCCCCTGGCCTCCCGTCTGAGGAAACTTCAGGTCAGGTAGGTTCCCCTCTGTGCTCATCCTGGCCACCTCCAGCTCTGAGTGTGCGCACACACACACACACACACGCCCACACGCACGCACGCACGCACGCACGCACACACACACACACACACAGAAACCCAATGTCAATTTGTTATCAAATATACATCTTGAAAATATTTTCTATTCTGTCCTTTTTACCTTTCCCCATGTTAACCGATTTCACATGGGATTATAATGAAGGTCAACAGGTACAACATTCAGATATGAATGGCTCTTTACTGTAGTGTTGTCAGGTAAGAACCTTTGTCACAAAGAACAAAACGTTAGACCATATCATTGAATATGGCGGTAGGCTATGCTTCACGTTTGGGTTGCGTTCACTTGAAAATCCTTATCTAACCTGTGTGAAGTCATGAAAGCCTTGAACCTCAGGTACAAACTATTACACGACCTCTCTGTCCGCAAAACAGTCTTGTTAGATCCGAATGAAAGACGTCAAGAGGGTAACATAAACAAAAAAAAATTAAGAGTGCTTGATCAAAAGAGGGATTTTACACCTTGTTTTGGAAACATTCTGTTTCTCCTTTTGCATGCGTCTGTAGTTCGAACTTCAAAAAGGTTTCCATGAATTGCCCCCTTTATCGTTTGCGGTGGCTTTCCTCATCTGTACCAGATTACATTCATTAGCAGCCCCCTGGGGTGCAAAACAACAATACGCTGATGCGTTTATTTTTAAAGTCTTCTTTTGAAAGGTTCTACCACATGCTTTCAGGTTGTCTTCACATGGAACCTGTAAGAGTTGAGGTGGTAACCTCAGCGTGCTGTGCCAACTGTGTGCCGGTATGCTGCTTCAGCCCCGAGGAGAAACTAGCCACGCAGCGTACGGTAGCGTCTCTCCGAGAAGCCTGACACGAGCGATCAGCGGAGGAGATGGAGACCGATGAGGGAGACAGCCGGGCGTTTTCGCTGCTACAGCTAAACAGCTGTTGTGTCTGAGGCGAGAGCCTAATTTACGGTTCAAAGACTCCAGCGTCATCCAGCAGTGGTAAACGAGCTGACAATGGGCGCCAGATAGAAACATGTCGTTTTGGTGTGTAGCATCTATGTTGCAATACAATTCCATTTGATAAAAGTTAGAAGCGGTTGTGCTCTGAATTCACTCTCGGGATGCACGCTATTACTGTTCTGAAAGAAAGGCCTGCACAATCATAGCCTCACGGGGAGAACTTATACCGCAGCAGAGCTACAACTATGCTTAGTGATAGACTGGATGCTTGCTTCTGACTAACCTTAGAAAATACATTCCACTTTGAGACCAAATTAGTTGGCAGAAAAAAAGCTGCACTGCTCATCTGTTCCTAAACCTGATCTTCCGAAGGTCTTGTTGTAAAGAAAGTGACTCGGATTATTCCATTGATCCGTTGCCTTTGTGGTCTTCCTTACTGTAGCTGAGAATATACCCATAGGAACAGCTACCACTGAGGAGTCCAGACTTGCCTTAAAGTTCTAATAAATGAATAATTACTTAGAACAGGGCCTGGCTAGGCCAGTTAAAAAGCTTGACACTGGCTCTGCAGATATACGGCGGCAGCAGTAGAATTTCTCATGCCCCTGGGCTGCATTAAAAGCTGGTTTCAATAGCACACTAATGGGCAAAGATCTGCTGCTAAGATTAGCGGCTAGGGAAACCTGCATAGACAAAAGATGCAGACAAGGTGACACACTTTGTTTTTAGTAATAACGGAAGTCACAATGAAAAAAGAACCAACAAAAAAATGCACTTCCACGCGCACGCACGCACGCACACTATCATCAAAAGCTGATGCTTTAAGGGCCTCAATAGTAATGGACTGAACCAGGGGATCTGCTGTAAAAAAAAAGTTAAAAGCCACTACCTGACAAACTAAGTAAAGCAGCAACTAAATGCCTATTAAAAATGTCACCTCTGGATGATTAACCTCACTCTCGCCACAAAGGACATAAAAACACATCCACCTAGAAGGGCAAAGCGTGAGGAAGGTGGGGTTGCTATAACTCCCACACGAACAGAAACCTGAATCCCTTTACTATGCGGATGAACCGAATGCCAGATACAATACATCGTGATGTATTTACTCCCATTAAGTTTGCTTTCTTCTTTCCGACTTGGCAAACCTATATCTTAAGGTTGCCATGGCAGCAGGAGCCTAAAAAAAGACTAACTGTTGAGAAATTGTAACAATATCTTACCATAATTTCCTGCATAGGGGGAGCTTCTGCCGTTGTTTTGTTCAGCCTGTTGCTTTGCTTCTACGATTAAAAATGTTGTGTTTGGGCTAACGGTTTGAAACGTAAACTGCAGATTTTTTGAGTCTACAATTCAAGAGCAGATGTAGCTGCCTATGGAAAGAATTTGTGTCATCAAAAAATCTTCCCTTTCATCCCCAGGGGTGTTTGCGTCGGCATGTGTGTGGGAGTTTGGATGAGGGGAGGTGTATGTGTGCACAAAATTACAGTAGATGCATAAAAATGTAAGCCTCTGCAAAAAAATTGTAGCTAACGGCTACAGAGATAGAAAATGCCAGGAAAGATTCCACATTAAACTGATATTAATAGCAGACGGTATTCCCAAATTTCTCGACTTGAACTTGCAATGACCACCATTCTCTGTTCCACAATACAGGTTATTCAGACAGAAGAAAAAAAATCGACATGACGAGAGCCACCACGATTTAAGACAATAATAGCATCTTAAAGGTGACCGACAATGGCGAGGTGACCAATTCACGAGCAACCTGAACGTGCCTCGTCTGACGTTTAGTGGCTGACCTTTCCTCTCACTCCAAACCAAAGTCTCAGGGGCTTTTCCTTCGATATTACAGCTCTATGGATCAATGGCTCAAAGATTCATTTCATGACCTCCTCATAGGGAAGGGTAAGACTACAGACAGATGGGACTCTTAGAACATACGTGAAACACAGACGGATGGATGAATGACATGTACGGATGTAGAGGTTTAGCGTAGAGTGTAGCATAAGCCGTAAACACCGGATAAGGAGAGTCTTTTCTGCTCTTTCGATACAGTAGCTGTCATTGGCATAAGTAATATTTATCCCAAAGCAACTTGTTGACCTATTATATAAAACTTTTGTCCAAATTGAGTCCCTAAGACAACCCCAAAATATGTAATTATAATGTGATTTTGTTTTGTTTTTGAAAGGCACTATAGGAAAATCTAATTTTTAAAATCTAATTTTAATTTGACATCCCTATTTTTCCTCGGGGAAACACTGCACAAGCAAACTCGATAATCATGTTATTCTGAAAAATTTAAACTACAAAAACTGATTTTATTTTCTTAGTCACACAAGAAATAAGGATAGGACTGCTTAGGTTTAATGTATAATTCAAAGATACGGTAGATCAGCTTTCAGGAATGCCCAACTCAGATGTAAGAACATCAGTATATTTATATAAATATACAGGTAAAAGTACGTCCTTATAAATATTGCATTGAATCATGAAATACTTTACTACCTTGAAAGGATTTGAGATTTGACAATCAAACCAGCTCATGTTTTGTACAAATATATATATGAATATGATTGGTACACATGCATGAATGCCCATGCATATAGACATGCCAACCTTGTGCGCACACACAAACTGACTGTTTTAGTTTTTCCATACTTCTTGCTTGTGAGCACATAATTAAAAAACATATTTTACTCTTTTGTAAAAAAAATTAACAATGCACTAATTTATGTAAAACTACTTTAAAACTAATCAAGTCAGTCAACAACTTAAATAGTTTGAGACAGTTTTGTTTTGATCAAGAGCAAAATAACAGTTTTCATATCCACCTAAGTTCAATTTAATCGTCATAGTTTTAATCAGAATTCAAAAGTCTGAATGATTGGCATGCGTCATTGCTCTACCTGATATCAGTTCTCCTCACTGCCACGATAGTGAAAACATTCTACCTCTCATAGGCAAAGTTTATAAAACCGACATTGAATCTTAGATTTTTTATTTTTATTTGATTGTTTTAATAAGCGTTTCAGATTGTGACAATTCAGTGATTTCTTGAAACCGTGCATTTGTGCATGTGTGTGTTTCTAAGTGTACACGTGCGTGTCTATGTAACAAAAGATAGAGCGATAGAGGGGACAAAGACATTGGACAGTATACTCACGGATGTTTTCCGTGTTCTCCTGCACAATGTCGGTTTTGAGCAGGTTATCGGCCAGCACGAAGGCCCCCTGCTCCACTGTGTCCAGCAGCATAGTGGCCGCCCTCAGCTGCTCCCCAGTGCTCAGGTCCCTCCATGCGGGCTGGGCCGAGGGCTGGAGCAGGTTGTTCACCGTCTCCACCATGGCCTGGAAAGACGAGGAATGGGTGTTAACAAACAGAAGCTACACTGCAAACACCAAAGCATGTTCAGGAGGTCAGGCGGAATGGAATGTTTCTTAGGTTTAGGAATGGAATGGTATTTGTGTTATGGGTCTGCAATTGGGTTTTTGCACAGAATCATTTGTGACAATTAGACAATTTTGTGTCATTGGTTAGCCAGAGATTTCCTGTAAAAGGTCAAGGTCAATCCTCAGTAACTCTGACAAGGTATTGACAAAAGGCCTTTATAACAGGAAAGGCCTGTTTGTGTAACAACCTAAAACAGTTTTCTTATGGTAAAATGTATGTTAATTAATTAACGGTTCAATCATTTTGAGATCCTGTATTTGGATTATGTACCAAACTGCACATCTTTTAAATACGCTTCTTATCTTGTTAGTACGTTTAAAATCTGTCTTTACTGAAATGACTGTCCCAGTCTGTACATATTTGAAAGAGAATGTACATGTTTTTCCCGAATGGCTTGCAGAGAAGAGGCATCTTGGCCTTAAAAAAACAACTCATGGTCATCGTCCTCCAGGACTGCACTCGTGGCCATCCTTCACTGGACCCCACAGCTGAAAGGAAAACCTCAGCTTTCTCGTCTAGGTTTCACGTCTCAAAAACAAAAGAAATAGTTTGATCCTATTGATGCTTCACCTATTTTCTTAAGTCTTAGGGGGTTGCAAGTACATGTTCTAACAAACACATATTGCCCATTTACTCCAGAAAAAAAAGGCTTACAAAAGAGACAATCGATCGTCAAAAATAACTTCATTATGAAATAAGTCGAATTCTGTGTGGAGGCTATGGTTGAAAAATATTTGAGTTGTTGGCTACTCTGGAATGCCAATCAAAAGAGTGGAGGAGAGAATAATTAACCTGTCTATTACTAAGCCACATCTCTCAACAACAATGACGCGGCCATCAAGCCATGCATGACCAGAAAGAGAGAAAACGTTTAGCAATTAAATATTTAAAATAACAATGGCAAGATTTATGGATGCAACACTAATTGTTCAAGCAGAATCTAGTCAGCTTTTTGGCTGTGTTGAAAAAGAGCGCCTATTGTTAATATTTAACCTCTTTATTACTAAGCCAAATCTTTCGACAACAATGACAAAACCATCAAGCCATGCATGGCAAGACACTCAAGAGAAAAACTGGAGCATTTAAATATTTAAAATTACCACAACAAGATTTATGAATGGAATACTAATTGGTCAGGCAGAATCTAATCTTCTTTTTGTATGTGCTGCTACAACGTGCAATACAAAAAGTACAATAGCAGACTATTGTCCACGAGGGGTTTACACAGTGTTTGTAGTCACTCATTTTAAAATCCTACCAGAGTTTCAAATTGTTAGCAGTGCTTTTTTGAAAAGTGTTCTTTAAAATGCAACTGGGAAGGAATAAACGATCCTTTCAGGAATCGTTGCATGCTTTGCTATTAGTCCTCTTTCAACACTAAATTATATCTCCAAGTGTAATATTGTATGCCACAATTGATTGTGAGTGTGCATTAGTAACTGTCTGAGGCTGTGAGAGAAAAGCCCTCAAGCCCTTTTTGAAGGGCAAGGAAACTCTGCAAACGCCACATATGGCAACAGCACTCTCTCTTCCCCGCGGCTAGGTTGCGTTTTTTTTATCAATGGGCTATGAAAGGGAATATGAATTTCACAGATGACTTCAGAACAGCAGGGGGAAAGCAACATCCGGCGATGAAGAAAGCAACCGTTAGAGCTGTCCTAGCGATTCACATTTTTTTTTCTCCCCGAGATCATCACGAGCGAATAACAACCTCGCGCTAAACAAAAGTGTAAGAGAAAGCCCCCAATTACAGAGCTGGCTACGTCCAGGCGATAAGTGATGTGGTGGAACGCAAACTCGCAGAACATATCAGAGCGAAGGGAGTGCAGACAGAGTGGAGGAAGACTATTCAACCGTGTGTGTTCAACTCACTGGCAGGCCGAGATGAAGGGAATATCAAATAGCACCAGCTGGCTGTTCCCTATGCATAACGAACCCTGCACGTACGCAGACACACACACACACACACACACACACACACACACACACACACACACACACACACGCGCCGCTGTCTCTTTTTTAAAAGCAGGCAGACAGGCGCCCAACTTTGATGTAATTATTCACTATCTGCAGCCAATCTTGCATCACACCTTTTGACATTAGCAGAG
The DNA here is from genome assembly GCA_026901105.3 of Galaxias olidus. NCBI lineage: Eukaryota > Metazoa > Chordata > Actinopteri > Galaxiiformes > Galaxiidae > Galaxias > Galaxias olidus. The sequence continues at coordinate 88,811 of JAPMUY010005588.1, forward strand.
CAGCCGAGGTTGATTTGTTCTCAATTAAGGAGCTCTCTTTCTCGAGGCACTGGCATATATTCCTTTTTTTTAATCATTGCCAAGTTTTCTTTAAATATTGAAATAATGAACGTCGTCATTGGAGTTTTTTAAGATTTGTGGAATAATTTGCTGTGCCACTGGGCAAACGCTGTCCAGGCTAAAGACCAATCAGGAAAGGGTTATCAATACTATCAATACGTCAAAATTGAGAAGAAGCTATATTGAAACAGATTAACAAATGTAATGTTTTCTGACCATAAATGGACATTTAATCTGAAACTGGACATTATCCCATCAGACTTTGCTTGACGGAGGACAGCGTCACGGGCTAGTCATCGGACATATTCTGGATCCACGCCATTGGATTTTTAACCAATCAAATCCTCCATAACACAATGCTCCATGTGAATGTTAAATAAATTGTACACATACAAATACATTGTACGTGCACATCGACTCAGAGTGTCGCTGCTTCATATGAGGAATACGATCGGTGGGACTAGTAAGGAATGCATCAATTATTGATGGGAATGACATAAGTACAGAAGCCACCAAGCTCGGAATCTCTCCCCACTTGGATTTTGTTTACACAGTAGCACAGACACTACTAAGAGAACTTATGAAGTCAGATAACTAGGTCATAACCTTGGTAGTATGTAACAAAATATCCCTGAGTACTGGTGCTGGAGGTAGTGAGACAACTTAATTCAAATCGTTTGCCTACGCCCCTCCCACAGCAGTGTAGCACAACCAATCCTGAAGGTCACCAAACAAACTGGATGCTGAATTGAAACCTAAACCCTTCATCCAGGAGGTTGCAGTTCTAACCAAACAAAACTGAGGAGTGTGTGTGTGTGTGTGTGTGTGTGTGTGTGTGTGTGTGTGTCATTTTAGTGGCGTGACTCCCACTCTATCTGCACGTGTGACGCTTTTGAACGTGCAACAACACAGCGGACTTCAAAACCGTCTCTGTGAAAAGCATAGGGTCTCAGGGGGATGGTGGTAGGGTTGAAAGGAAAACAAAGGTGAGTAATTATGCTTCACATTACCAGTCTCGCCCTCAACCCTCTTCACGCAAATGAGACACGCGGTATACCCTTGGAACCACACACACACACACACACACACACACACACACACACACACACACACACACACACACACACACACACACACACACACACACACACACACACACACACACACACACACACGTTCCCTAGCGCCGCCAACACAAAGGCAGCAAGGGAGACGGAGCTGGGGTGAACGAGCCCTAGCAGAGCGCCCACAGTCAGTCTAGTGGAGTAGCAGTTTGATGCCATACTGAAGGCACACAGCTTTGCTCAACTGTCTGTCAAACAAAACACACAGACACACACACACACACACACACACACACACATACACTCCCACACACACATATACACACGTTAGAGAGCGCCGAGCTATGCCAAACTCCCAGGCACCACTGTTAAGGGTGTAGCTATTTTCCCCTATTCGTATTTCCTCCTCTTGAAAGATGCCTGCCACCCAGGGAAACCAATACGTCCTGCTCCTAACAGATCCAGGAAGTGCTAATCGTCAGCCTACCTTATCGCGGGAATGCAAGAAAGGTGCATGGTATGTCGTGGAAGAAGGCGTTGATGTGTATGAGTGAGTGTGCGTGTTTGTGTGAGTGTGTGTGTGTGTGTGTGTGTGTGCGCGCGCGTTGGTATGCATGTGTGTGTGTGTTTGTCGATTGATAAAATGAACTCATGGTCTGGGAAATTGATTCTTGCTGAGTTTGAACATCCAGTGTTCCTCCTCTCTCCCCGACCGGATTGGTTGGCAGGGGACAGGGGAGGAGAGCGGCCGTGAACTCCCTCACTTTTCCTCCCTCCCTTCCTAACCCTGCCCTCACTTTTCCTCCCTCCCTTCCTAACCCTGCCCTCACTTTTCCTCTCACCACTCGTTGCCTCGTTTCCTCGCTCTCTTTTCACAAAACCTTTTTTTTTCTTCACTTTCTTTTTTTGTCTCGTCTTTATTTAATATCCCTTTCTCTAGTACAGCAGCAAGGCCTCTAAGAGAGCACGCAATTATTTTCCCTGGTATGTATCCACGACATTGCTTTCATGGACGTACATAACATCCACCACGGTCTACAAATGTGTTCTGAGGCTCGTTCGGTCACGCTTGTCAGTAATGTCGAGAAACGAGGCGCGGAGTCGTGGGCTTGTAGCACGGCTTTCATCCTCGGGGCGGCTAGCAGTGTATATCTGCCGTCAGGGAGGAAAGAAGCAGGCAAGATGTAAACTGAGTCAACACGAACGGAAAGATCGTCCCAAGGTCAGCCTCGGGTGAGATCTTCAAATTTGTATTAGAAAGAAAAAAACAAAACCTTTATTCTACACACAAGCCAGTTGAGATATAGATATACTGTATATATAGATAGATATAGATATATCAAATGGACGAACATAAGCTGGCCACTGTCATCTTTGACCGTGAGCTGACCCAGCCCATTTATTGTAACTCAGCTAGAGCCCTGTTGGACCCAGTAAACCCCGGGGAAGAGGGGGGCGAAGGAGAGAAAAAGAGGCTCTTTATGAGTATGCGGTCATCCTAACAAGCCTCATCTTTTAACAAATTGGCCGGCCGTAAAATTTTTATAATCTCATTACATTCTTGGACAAGGCGACCCCCTTTCAGTTCCACCCGGTTTGAGGTCGCCTCACACTGCTAAACTCTCCCTACTCGTCAAAAGGATATGAGGAAAGTGGGGAGGGCTTCGGACGAGGGGGTCATTGGGCAATATCTGCCCGTTACCCGGAATTTTATGCTGGATTTACGTTAAGTGTTAAGAATATTAAGAAAGGCAGGATAATTCCGGCCACATGATTAATCCCCCGACTCCACTTCCAATTTGCTGGAAACGTACGTTCAATGGGGGGGAAAAAGGCTTGTTGGTGGAAGCCATTTTGAACTGGCAGAGTGTTTGACTTTGGTGTGGAGCAACGGGGATGTAATGACTGTAATTGGACCACCACAGTGTCAAAGTCCATCAACAAGATGCTGTTAATACACCAAAGGGATACCAAAAAAGCCTGCTCCCATTTTGATTAGGTCTGCTCAAAATCAAAGAGTACCAGCCCTTTATGTTTCCAATAGAGGAAAAAAAAAAAACTCCTGCTGGGGAAATGGAGAGAGTATGGGATTTGCAGTGTTTTCTCTTTGTAATACGTCAAAGCCAAAGCTTGTTTAAACAGTTTCCGACCAGAACAAAATATGACACGCTGCAGATATGACAGTTAATCAAGAAAGCGAGACAGCATAAATCAATATTCTGACGGGATTTCATGACTGGAGGCACGCATATTGTGGGTACACAACCAAAGAGCAACCCCTCAGCTCTGTGTATTGAAGCCTCCCTTAAAATGATCTCTCTTGAGATAAAGATCTCTTGCTGCTAAAAATTAATGATAAACCCTCCGTTAAAAACGAATGGGTAGCCTTTCTTAGTCTGGTTTTACTGATGAATATTATGTAAGATTGTTGTTTAGTCTTTATTCTTATTTTACCAGCAAAACAGCATCTTTAAAGTAAGATAATTTCTGTATTTGACTAATCTGTAATATGTAATTCAATCTTTAATTTCCTCTAGACCAGACTGCAATTTAGCTGCAATTTAGACCAGACAGCCGCAATTTCCTCTATTGTCGTGTCAGTACAAAGACTTGTTACTGCTTGCAGCTAGTGCAGAATTCAAAGCCTTAACAAGAACAAAATAAGAATCTTTTTACCTCTTTGCAGTGACTTTCTCTAAAAGTACTAATTATTATTTTTTTAATAAATAAAACCACCTAAAAACACCATTTTATAAACTACCTTTAATGTCAAGCAATTGTTTGAATTTTTCTCTATTACAATCTTTCTCTTGTTTTTTTCTTTTAGCAACTGTCGCTTATGTTAGAAAGGTAGAACAGTATACAAAAAAAATATATACAGACAAGAAAGCAGACAAAAAAAAAAGAGTATCATCCACCGTGAAAAAAACGAGACGATCTCCTTCAATCAGCACGATGAGACCCTCTCCTCTGCTCTCCAGCAGAAACCAAACTGAGACCCTCTCCTCTGCTCTCCAGCAGAAACCAAACACCTGTTTGTCCTCCCAACTGGCAATTAGCGACGGCTTTTAACGACCGCGCTGCCGCCGCATACCTAATCACCAATCGCAATAACCTGCACTGTGGCGCCCGCATCATCAATCTTCTCCCCCCAACCCGTTCGCACTTTTAAGTCATCTATTCTTTTTACACCTCCCTCCGCTCAGTTGCCGGAGAGCAATCTGGCCTGCGTTTTACCATCGTACCTCGTCCCTTTCAATGGGGGATGATTCCCCCTCCCTCCTTGCACTGACAGAGAGGAGAGAGGCAGGTGTTGCCTCCATTTGTTTTGTTTCTCTCCACTAATCCCACTTATGTCCACCACCAGGGGGCCCGTTGGAGAAAACGTTGCTGTGATTTCGCTAATCAATGGACATCCCTCAAAGCCAGGCTGGCACGCACGATCAATGTGCGTGTTTACCGAAGAGGGCCCGTGTTGCTCTATTATTCCGGTTTGTCGAGCAAAAAAAAAAAGCATCTCGTCTATTTAGAGGCCGTCTACCCCAACCGATCAGGAAGTGACACGTGTACCCGGGAATACATGGACACACTACGAGGGCGTGCATGTTCTCATATGCGACCAACCACACGCACAGAGCAATGTATCCGCTTCGAGAGCTAACCTACCCTGAATTGTTCCCTAACATGCTTAGGAGCAGATTCTTTTTGTGTACCCTTGCAAGTAGACATTATTTCTTTGGCATCATCACATATCTGCACTTCTACATGTTTAAGTGATGTAAAACATGCCAGGAGAAGCATAGAAACATCAGGGCAATCGAAGCACATGTTGGCTGCCGTGTGTGTTGAGAGTATGTAAGCAGGCTGGTGAAAAATAAACAAGTCTTGTCTTTTAAAATTGTGGGATTTGAACTTATCAACAGCGCTTTCAATTTACAGGAGAATCGAATAACAGCTACTGACATTCCCTTGATATTAAAACCAACCCAAGCTAGCATGAGGGTCTATAAATCCGGACACAAGCATTATGCATCCAAAAAATTCATAACAGCCCACTGTGAGTTTTAGCTCTCATAGGTGTTGCAGAGGTTTGAAGCAAATGCTGTTATGCAAACAAGTTTAAACAAACAACGAAAACAAGACGTAAAACGTTTGCCATGAGAAAACTGAACACTATCGACATCACGGTCAGACCTTTACGTTGAGCTCTGTAACATTTCCACAAGTTTAAAATTAGAAAAGAGTCATGCCATAGCAGTCAAGTGGATTTTTGCCAATTTATTATAGCTGCGTGCAAGAAGGTTACGTGGCAAACCACAGCAGTGCGGGAGCGTAGGTTACCGAAGAACCCTTTTTCCATCTCTCCTCATGAATTATAAAAGAAGCCGTGCTAAAATTATTTGACAGTTACTGGCATCCCGAAATTAGACTGGCGTTTGGAGCAGCGATAAGCGCAGCCACGTTTTGATCAGAGGTGTGGGTGCGGCGGATGACGGCACACACTGTTTCAGCGTCTTGAATTCGGGTCGCACACGGGCAAAGTGGACTCGGCAAAAACGGCACGTCATCTGAAATGCAGCGTGTGTTTCCGTGTGGTTGTAAAATTCTCTCGTGGTGTAAATAGACGACCGGAGACGTTTCATATACACGGTCAGAGCACCACGGATCGGTATAAATGCGTTGGCAACCAAAGCATGCAGGGCGCACACATGGACTGGAAAGCAAATGAGGAATAAATCCCTTCAAATGAACTGGAACATAAGAATGCGGTAAACATTACACACGTTGACCTTTTGATAAGAAAAATGTCCAACCTATCACGCCAGCCTCAGCGAAAACCGACAGCCATTTGCATATTCCTATTTTAGTTATCAAAGGGTCAAAGTTCACAGCGAATGAGAAAGCAGGCCTCGTGTTAGAAGGAACACAGAACAAGAACAAGTGACAATGGAAAAAGGTGAACGATGGGGAACATATGGGTCACAAAGAAGTCAATATACCTGGACGTAAAACCGGCATGAGCGCTCTCGTTTCTGCAGCTGCAAACCCCAAACCCCCCAAAAAAATCACAAGTTAGCAGAGGATAAAGATCAAACACAGTAGAAATGTAGGATGGATACCAATGGATCTGCTGCTAACAATGGAACTGTGACTTACTCATTAAGTTTAGCCATTTTACATAAACAGTTAAAAAAGAATGTACATTAATTATGCCCTCTCTCAGAAAAACTCTGTTGAAAATGTTACGCTTAATTAGCACTGAAATATGAGCCACAAAACCCAATGGGAATTGACCGGGGAGACATTGTTACTCTTTCAAGTGGAGCGTCAAGGTTACCTTTTCTGTGTTCTATCAGTAAAGGGGATAAAATAAACCGTGGGGGAACTACTTAACCTGGAAATCTTGCCACTGCAGGAGGAGCGGTACTACTAAAAAACAGTTTAACATACTTGAGACTGACATTACGAGGTCATAGCAAAGAAGTACTATGGATCAGAGTGCCTAAATGTATGTGTTGTGGTAATTATCTGTCCGTTACTTTGGTGCCAACTAAAACAAATACAAACAGAATCCTTCTAAGTAGTCCAGCGGTTAGCTTTGAGGCCACTTTTCCCCACAAAAAAAGGAGCCTATTGCTCCACATCAGAGTCCATTTTCTTGGAAGTTAGCCCGTTAGCGCCATTTGCAAGCTCTCCTTTGATCATGAAAGTGGCACAGATCTCACCGTTTGCCAACTCAATCCTCTCTTTGTCTGCTGCCGAGGGAGAGCATCGTGGCTTTTTATACAATCAAAGGCATCTTTAATTCGATTAGCTCCTCACAGATCGTCTCGAGATGATTGAACTGAGAAGTAAACCGATTGTGAGTAGGAGGGAGTGCAGCAGGCTCCTCTCAAAGCCAGCATGGGAAGTGAGCTGTACAGTCTCACCCGAACCGGAGACCTGGTATAAGAGTTATAGGGGATTCCTCCTATGTGTCTTGACCTACATTCCTCTTTCGGAAACTCGCGAGATAATGATGAAACGTTCTGAGTCACTCTGCAACGAGCCTCTGCACCTTATCTCCATCTCGCCGCCAGTCTCTTTCCATTTAAATGAAACAGCTTGGCTTTCTGCCGACCTCGTGGATCGTCACAGCGAGGCGAGACCGTTGGTTGCGTTCCGATACACTTCCTCTTTTACTGGCAGTAACCAGCGACATTTTTCTCATTTGAAGTGTTTCTCTTTTATTCCGTTTTTTGCTAATTCTACAACTCAAAACGCTACCAAGCGAGTATCCAAATCCTCACACGGTCTTCATGAGTTCAAACTTGCGCGTCAAGGTTTTCTTCGTTGGTTATCACTGCCATGCCTCTCCCCCTCATCAGAGGGAATTGGCTCTAAAATCTCAATGGGGACATCTGTGTCTGCAGCAATAAAAAAAAAGGGGGGATGGAAAAGCGATCCGGGAACAGGTGTTCGTGTTCCACTACAAGTGAAGCCGCTCGAACAAATTAACGGCTGACATTTTAAATTTCACTGATGTTTGCTTTCCTGTTGGTTGCTCAGCAGACTGAATGTATTCTTTTTGGTTTACCTTGCCTGGCTGACTCCAGTCGTGTCTGACTGGGGATTCGGGTATAATTGGATTAGTTTGGGTCTCCATAAAAAAAAAAGAAAGAGAGAAATCTTGGAGGATACTGCTGCTTTCTTCCCGTGCAATCAGCGGGTTCAGCACTGGCTTGTCTTTGAAGCGATTTGACACACTGCTGATTGTTGCTTCAAACTAGATAAACAAAAGTAAATACTTGTTATATTGATATAATATATCATTTTTATTTTCTTTTGACAGTGAGGGAAGAGCTTCAACTTTTATCATTTCTATCTAGTAAGCTCTAAGTAGGCAGGAGAGACACTGGTAGTTTTTGTCCATAACTGTGGTGTTCAGACATATCCATAACTCCGGTGTTCATCACTTCTATCATGTGGTTATTTCTTGTATGTTCTAATTGTCCATAACTCTGGTGTTCAGACATATCCATAACTCTGGTGTTTATCACTTCTATCATGTGGTTATTTCTTGTATGTTCTAATTGTCCATAACTGTGGTGTTTTATTTTGCAGGGAAAAGTGTAAATATCAGGGGGAGCAGTAGGAACTACTTACTAGGACGAAGGGAACATGAAAAATGCTATCTTGGTTGACGTTAAATCAATTCAACATGATATTCTCCCTTTTCAACCCAGCAGCTTTTACAACCACTGATCTGAATTGTGTGGAATGGGTGAAGCAATAGGTTGGCAACCCTAAGGGCAATGTTTATCCCATCTGTCAGCTTGTTTCAGATCACCGGTAAAAAAAAGGGAGGAAGATAAGGAGGAAGAGGCTGAACAATTCTGGACTGAACCACTGGTCATAATAGGGGTGTGACCTACCTTGTTAAGGCTGCGGGCCGCGCTATCTTTGCCCCCAGGGGTGAGGTTCCTCAGCTGGACGTCCAGCAGGTCCACCAGCTGGCCCATGGCCTTGACGGTGTAGGTGATGTCCCCTGCCTGTAGGCGACTTTTGGTTTGTTCCGCCAGCTCCCTGGCAATGACCGCAGCCGTTTCCCCCGCTTTGAGCTGGAGATGGGACAACGCATTATCAATACAATTTAAAACGTATTTAGTCAAAACAACTCCTTGAACAAACGAATGCTGTGTTTTTCTGCAAAATAACCCATTTTCACCCCCAAAGAGTATCCATTTGTGGTGGCAGTTGAAATAAAAAAATCTGATTGCAAGAGACAAAAATAACAGTCCTCGTCTCCCTGTTGTCCCGGCTCTACTGTGAACCCATTATTTTCATCATACTCATTCATACGCAAATGACAAATTGTAATATACAAACGCTGAGTGCTTTTACACAGGTTCTGTTTAGACTGTACACAGTTTTTGATTGGCCCACGGTATTTCCTGCGATTATAGGTGAGCTACGCTGCTCAATTGAATGCACACGAAGGCCAATACTGTATCAGGAAGCAATTATGAAGTCAACTGTGGAGCGAATTTCCCCCGATAGCGTTTCACCAGAAAGAAACTAACGGCTGCCTCTATGGTGGCGCTTTGGGGAACTGAAAAGGGAATGTCAGATGACGCAAGGAAGCCTGTCTGAGGTTCAGTTTGTCCGATACGTGTGAGCTGGTGTGATTTCTGTGTCATCTGCTTTGGCGAGCTGCTGTGGCAGGAGAGGGAAATCAATGGCAGTTTATTATTCCACTCCATCTCACTACGTCACTGTTGTCCTGAAGCAGGAAACATACGTTTGGTAGGTCACGGGTTTCTATGTCTCGTCTCACATTCGTTTTCCCCCCCACTATACGTTCCTTCCCATTCATCTTTTCTGACTTTTGTTCCTTCTTCCCCTCTCCTTTGCCCATCCTCACCTCTGTGTCTCCTTCTTTGCTCGCTCTCTCTCTCTCTCTCTCTCTCTCTCTCTCTCTCTCTCTCGCGCTCTCTCTCTCTCTCTCTCTCTCTCGCGCTCTCTCTCTCTCTCTCTCTCTCTCTCTCTCGCGCTCTCTCTCTCTCTCGCTCTCTCTCTCGCGCTCTCTCTCGCGCTCTCTCTCGCGCTCTCTCTCTCGCTCTCTCTCGCTCTCTCTCTCGCGCTCTCTCTCTCTCTCTCTCTCTCTCTCTCTCTCTCTCTCTCTCTCTCTCTCTCTCTCTCTCTCTCTCTCTCGGACACTTTCCTTTCCTCCACTCTTCACTTTTCAGTTTATTTGCGTCTGAAGCAACTCTCGGTACTTCTACGTCTTTCACAGTACTGTAATAACTTTCTTCGGGAAGTGTACCTACTTCTGTTCCAGAAGGAGAACTACTTTATTATGCATCTCCTCCAGCCATGGATGATTTTGTTTATTTGCTAATGAGACTCTTTGTATGCCCACCAACTGCCTCTTTGTTGTGAGTGTGAGTTTATATTTCCGGGCTTTTAAATTACAATGTATACCTCAGCCAAAGCGGGCCCTAACGATGTCGAAGAGCCCCTAGTTTGGTTTTTATATAACAGCTTTGTTTCTACTTTTTCATTTTCTTTCATGAATCACTTATGATGATGCTGGCGATGATGATGCTACATTGCTTTGGGCCAGCCATTAAAACAAAATAGCCCGGTCTAATAATTGAGTAAGCACCTTCTCTTTTTGTCTCTTCCAGATGTGTTGTTGGCTACTATTACTTCAACATAACGGCGTGCTCCTTCCTGGAGAATTGATACACGGACTGATAAATAGTGCATACATACTAAATAAAAAATAAATAGTTTTTTTTTTGTTTGGAACCTCGGTGAAGCAAAGTCTTGAATTGTTTGCTAACGCCGTGTGCATCCAATCTACGTAGAGCAAGCTTTCGATCCGTAAGCATCTGTTACCGCACGTGCGTGCGCACAGAAAGGGCTCTGGTCCACTCCCAGTACAGGTCCATCCCCAAATCAGACACCGCCCTCACTCCACCAGGGTTTACAAAGGGCCACATCGCTCTACATTCAGCGGTGGCGTTTTTTTCCTCACGTAACCGGAGATGAGACGAACGCTGGCCCCCCGCAACCCCACGCACTTTTGATTAATAGACGCATTAGGCGGAGCGCGGTGTCGGCCGGCAGAGGAAAAGCTTCGCCGTGATTTACTCGGCCATCGCTTGCAATCCCTGCCCGTGTGTTTATTAGCAGAACCAATTACAAAAGCCTCGATTGGGCGCCTTGGTGCCGCCGCCGCCGCGCGAAGAGTGTCGGCAGGAGGTATCGCACTCGCTCTTCATTCTATTCTTTCTTTTCATCCAACGCTCTCTCTCTCCCTCCCTCCCTCCTCCTAATTATTTTGTAACGAGCAGAGCTGTGGACACAGAAAGTGCAACTGAACTCCCTCCATCCCGCCCTCCTTCTCGCCCTCCCCCTCCCGTTTTTCTCGCCCTCTCTCTCTCTCTCTCTCTCTCTCTCTCTCTCTCGCTCTCTCTCTCTCTCTCTCTCTCTCTCTCTCTCGCTCCCATCCCGTCTCTCTCTCTCTCTTCCCATCGTTCTTCTTCTCTCCGTTTCCTCGGTCCTCTCTCGCTGCCGGTGTTCCTCCTAATGAGAGGAGCGGGGGGGCAGCATGGTGGCATGAGCATACGTGCCAGACAGAAGCCCGGGACGCCTGTCTCGGTGGTGACAAAGAAGGGCGACAAGCTCATCGCTCACGCCCTAATTCGCTTAATAAAGATTAATAACGCCTTGGTTCAAAATTAATCGATATTCCGCGCGTCGCGCCTGCTGTTTGCTAAAGAACGCCGCGACGAAAACGGATTACAGGTTTGTGCATCTGCACGAGCATGGCCAGGATGTGAGAGTACATGCACAGCATTGCAGACAAACACGCATGTTGATACTGACGTTGATGTTGAATATAAGCACAAGGGCCACGGACAATGAAGCTGGAGTTGACTCCATAACGAGCTCAGCAAAATGGCACTTAGCTGTGGTTAAAATCTGAACGATATCTGCCCACGGTGTTTTTGGATTACACCACTCAGTCAGTGGAGAGTACCCAAAGTAAAATTAATACAAATACATTTATAAAAATACACGCACGGAACATTTTCCTTCCACTTCTTTGCAGGTCAATTCTCTCTCCGTAGCCACAAACCGCCGTCTAGTTAATGGGCTGAGCTTGCACTGTGGAGTGGATCACAAGTGTTATTGCTTGCACGCCTCGGGGGCCTGTGAGTCTCAGCGAGAGCGTTTCAACCCCACAGCCCGCACCCCCTCTGTTCACATAGGCGAGCGGCGACTCTTCGCCATACGCCCCATCGTTCTGTCTCTCTGTGCACGCGATCCCATTATAGATTTAAGCACAGAAGCAGCTTTGCATGGTAACCAGCGCCAGGGAATAACAGCGCCCTTTGGGGTTATGGAAAACGACACAGAGCTGGAAAAAAAAGGCTCAGATAAAAAAGAAGCGGTGGAAATTGTACGACCTGCCTTTTGATTTGGACGTCTCTCCGTGTGTGATTTGAGTAAGTCTGGCAAAGTAGGTGCACTCAGTGGTCATTGGAACTGTACTGTGAACCATTTTGCTTGTTGCCCTTCCATAAGCCCGACCGTCTTCCAATCAAATGCACGAGCTGACCAATTCACATCCCAGGTGGGGGGACGAGGTCAAATGTTGAGTGCACCCTTAGTTCAAAGTCACGTTTGATCTTCCTTTATAAACTCGGGGGGGCGGGGGGGGGGGGGGCTCTATTTGGAGCACCCTATTTTGAATAGACTGCATTTTGTCTTCAGTGGTCATCGAAAGACCGGTGTGTATCCGTAGCAGCCTAAAACAGATTTCCTCTGGACGTCATGAAAGATACATTCGACGCATGAAAGATACATCTCCGTGCTTCAGTTGGACCTTGGGTGTTAGGTCGGAGATGCCCTTACCTTCTGGCTGATGTGGCTGACCCAGGGGGAGGTGCAGTTGCTGAGGTCAGGCCCTAGGGGGTCCCAGTAGCCATCCAGACATGCGTACAGAGCCACCCCTGAGGACAAGAGAGAGAGGCACACAAAAGTGGTTAGCGGCCCTGTAGAGGCCTCAGTTCCACGCAACATCACTAACCGGACCACGTAGGGCTGGTTAGTGTTTGTTTGTGTGTGTGTGAGTGTGTGTGTGTGTGTGTGTGTGTGTGTGTCCTGTGATTGTATGCAGATGGGACTGTCTTTTGGTTGGGCTGTTGAACCTTGCTACAGTGCTCTTTAAAGCAGTTTACTTATTCATCTTAAATAAGTACTTCAAAGGTTAACTTGGCTAATGGAAATATTCCTGTTTAAATCCAACAAAAAATGTATCACAGTAAAGTGTGGCTCTATCAAATCTACTGGTTTTACACTGTTATGAAGTCATTTCTGCAGTCACTAAGGTTACGGTCACACCGCATGCAAGAGCGGCCCAAATCCGATTTGCTCACGTGTGACTCAGGACTGTTTTTCTTTAGATCCAGCGTTCTTGCGTGTGACGTCTTTGTTACTGTTCTTTTGCGCATGCGGGTCAGTACAGGACCGTGACCAGTTCACACAGGAGTCTGATGTTGGCCACATTAAAAAACGAATAACGTGAACAGCCAAACCAAAAGACGGGATCTGAGCGTACGTCCGAATGGAGCGTTAAGACCCGCGGTGTGACCGTAGCCTAAGAGACAACAAGGGCGGCACGTGTGCGTCTCATAATGAAGCGCCAGGCGACCGTGTGTTAAGTGCGAATGACAGTTGAACTCCAGGCAAAAATACACCCAACAGTGTTCCAATTAAGTCGGATATCTGACACTTCATTAATAAAGGTCAACTCATACTGCCGCAGGGAGAGCGTCTCTCCACTGAGGATGATGCGGGGCGACGAGGGACGTTTTGCTTAAACAAAATGAATCGAAAAAGAAATAAATAAACCAAAAAAGTATCTTCTAAAAATCACGTGGCAGGCCGTCGGCACCGGATGTGAGACCGTGTCGCCGCTATCACGTTGACAACTCCCTTCAAATCAGAACTGCATGTAAACGCGTGAAGAAAAAAAAACGGGAGTTAGTGACACTTTGTCATGCTTTAAATGCTAGATTTTAAAATGGCGTCCTCTATAGAAAAAAAAAAGGCTTGTATGGAAGGCACTAGAGACAGAACGCCCTTGTCTGAGTGGGCCGGGGCAAAAGGAGAAAGGGGACAGGGTGGTGGCCTGGCAGACAGCTAACATTAACGGATCTCAACTCCGCCTGACAACTCATTTCCGTCTCAGTCCTCACCGGACTGCCTAACGTTTGATGGCTTTATCAGATGGGGCCCGGACCTGAACGAGGAGAGAAGGGAGGAGGGGGAGAGAGAAAGGGAAAGAGAAAGTCAATAGGGGACAGCAGAGAGAAAGGAGCGAGTCGGAAAGGGGAGAGGAGAGAGTAGTGCCAATGATCAAGACGGAAGGCGGAGAGAGATGGAAGGGATTCTATGAACCTTTGAGAGAGCGTCAGTGCGAGGGGGGGGGGATTCATACAGCCCGTCTCGGGCTTGGCAGCGAAGCCGTCTGAAGTGGCGACGGCTTTGAAAAGCGCGTACTGAGGAGGAGGAGGAGGAGGAGGAGGAGGAGAAGGAGGAGAAGGAGGATGGTGTCCTTCTTATCTTGTCGTGCTGCGGTTGCTCGAGAAGTCTCAACGGAACGCTTGTGTGGCCCGTTAATGAAGGGCGTATGTTTGCATGTGACAAAGGACGAGTGTGCGTGTGTGGGTGTGTGTGTGCGTGTGTGTGTGTGTGACGTTTGGGCGAATAAAGACAGAGCTCTGGCTCGACTGAATCAACAATTCAGCAGAAAGCCGAGACATCACTGAGACGAAGAGATATGACGTCACAGAGACACTAACACGGTCACTCACAAAGGCTTCACATTGACACCCTCATCCAAGTTGTCTACCAAAACAATAGCATTTCTGCGTTTTTTTTTCACTTTTCCAATTTGCCTTTACCACAGATTCTTTGACGTAAATGCATGAGAAAGCAACAGAAATGGGCATCACTGTGAATATGAACTGAGCAAAAACCAGGAAATGAACACGTTACGCAACAAAGAAAAATAAACACAAAACCCAAACGGAACACCCCGTGCAAGAACAAGCCCCTGGGTGGCTTCTAACCCAACTGGTTCAGAGGCGTAGGTCTAAACAAAGTCCCGGCTTCACAGATACTCTCTCCTACCCTTTTTACACGGCGAGTAAGGATGCCCACACGAGCTTCCGCTAAACACAATGGAGGGCCCCTCGCCTCCAAAAACAAAGAAGCGTTGGGAGCGAATTCAAGTCCAAATGGACCGGCGATGGCGCTGAGGATCTGAGGTTTGATTGTATTAACAGCATGGCTTCATTAGAAAACGCGCCTCCGCTGGGAGCAGATTAAGGGCTACGGCTCTTCATGCTCTTCGATCGCCTACTTGCCAGCATGGTAAATGGGGGAGAGTTGCTGCGGGTGGGGATTATGCTTCTCCCCGAGGCTCAAGACACTGACATAGCAGTCGACGCGTTCCTCCCTAATATCCCGGCTAATTGTTTCGGCAGTTAGCGTATCGCTCATCCTAAATAAGTCTGCCAGGCAATGTTTGACACCGCTTGTTAACAGAGACACTATGTCAGGTGGAATGTCCCTTAGCAGGAAGTATGACATGCGCTTGAATAGCATGAATGTGTGTGTGTGTGTGCGTGTATGTGTGTGTTTATTTGTCAGTTTCCCACGGAAAACACACTCGCCCCGCCTTTAAAATTCCGGCGTCGTGCGATTTACACTGGCACACGTTTAGAACTGCGGTACACTGGGTCTTCTCATGGACCACACCAAAAACGAGGGCTCCCTCTATCAAGGCAACACATTGAGGTAGTCCCTTACCTATGGTCCCGGGCGGGCAGGGCATCTTCGCCACCAGGTCCTGTCTGCTCCTGGGCCAGCTCACGTCGGCCATGACCGCGGGGTTGCAGTACTCGACGCCGACGTTGGGCAGCCTGGAGGAGGGCGGCGAGCGGCCGTCGGCGTCGGGGGGCGCGCCCTCCGCCGGGGGCCGCGGCGGGGCCGTGGTGGTGGTGGTGGTGGTGGTGGTGGAGGGACCGGGCCGCAGGGCCACGGGCGTGGCGGCGGCCGCGGGCCGGGCGGCGGCGGCGGCGGTCGTCGGGGAGGTGGACGCGCCGGTCGTAGACAGCGTCGTGGGCGTGGTCTGGGGCCGCGTCGTCGTGGCGTCCGAGAAGACCACGACCGAGGACGAAGGCACTGCGGTGGGGGGAGAAAAAAAAAGAGAGAACGTGATCGTGAGCGATTTCAAAAAACAAACCTCCCCCGTCTTTTTTGTGGAAAATCGCCACGGCCGTGATCGCAGAATACAGATGGGAAAATGAGTTGTGAAAGAACCGATTCGGAACGAGGGTCTTTTTATTCGTTTCTTTCTTCAGTCACGGTTCATTTATGTCTGAGGGGTGAATATATTTCGGGCAGTGGATAAAAAAAAAAGAAGGCAGGCGTTTTTAGAAGAGTACAATTTCTCCATCCCCTTAACGTATCAGTTTAAGAGACCATGGTTCACACTGGATCAATTGGACCTGGCAGGTGTGCTTGGGATGTGCATGCACTGTGTCTCAAACCCCTGCTGCTCACACACACACACACACACACACACACACACACACACCAGAAACTAAAGCACACAGAGACGTCGGTGAATGGGTTCTGCCAAGTCTCTCCTATACATGGGAGGGTGGATGCCGTGCTATGCTCCCCGCTAACAGCAGGTTTCTTGTGTGCAAACACATAAACGTAAACAAACAAAAACACACACATACATAGACACACGTACATAGACACATAGCCATGTGTGCAGTAACAGCACACACACACAAACAAAGACACACACACAAACATAGACACATAGACATATTTGTGCAGTAACAGCAGGTTTCTTGTGACTATAGAATATCCTTCGAACTTGTCAATAGGAGAGCAATGTCAGATCTGGGTTCGCTTGTCAGGGTCAGTGTCGGTTTTAAACCCTAAACAGAATCCCCTTTTGACAACTGCAAGATATGCACAGTGAATGCAGCTCCACGTAGTGTGTATGCTGATGTCCACCACAACAAGACACACACACACGTGGGGAGAGGGAGAATGGACACACACACACACACACACACACACACACACACACACACACATAATGAACTAAGTTCTCTGTGCAGTTTGGTTGGCACCTAGCGAGTGGAGATCCGGACGTGACACATCGGGCAAGCTCCCACGGGGGAAGATATTTTGTCAATAGGCGTTACAGGTTAACTCATCCAGACGTTTTCTGACCCTCAGGAACGATTAAAGACGCCCTCTGCTAACAAAAAAAATAGGGAGTTTTCAGTGAATGCAGCGTTCAGCATAGTTTTTACGATCAATAACGTGTGGGAAAATGGCAATAGCTTTTTGTTGTCGTAAAATTTCACGGCATAGCAGACTAGCATCGACCCGTCGTTCCTGTAGATTCACCCGGGTTGAGCCCTGGCGGCACCGACACCAACTAAACACGGCTGGACTCAGCGGTGGGCTGCGTTCGACAACTAAACACGGCTGGAAGCGGTAGGTGCCCGCAAATAGTAATAGAAAGATAATGAACTAAGTTCTCTGTGCAGTTTGGTTGGCTGGACTCAGCGGTGGGCTGCGGACAACTAAACACAACAGGACTCAGCGGTGGGCTGCGTTCGACACTAAACACGGCTGGCAGCGGTGGGCTGCGTTCGACAACTAAACACGGGGGAAGATATTTCGACAACTAAACACGGCTGGACTCAGGGTGGGCTGCGTTCGACAACTAAACATGGACTCAGCGGTGGGCTGCGTTACAACTAAACACGGCTGGACTCAGCGGTGGGCTGCGTTCGACAACTAAACACGGCTGGACTCAGCGGTGGGCTGCTCGACAAAAAAAAAGGTGGGCACAGACAACTCGGCTGGACTCAGCGCGTTCGACAACTAAACACGGCTGGATCAGCGGTAGTTTCTAGATCATAACGCTGGACTCAGCGGTGGGTTCGACAACTAAACACGGCTGGACTCAGCTTTTTGTTGACAACTAAAATGGACTCAGCGGTGGGGCATAGCACTAAACACAACGACCCGCGGTGGGCTGTAGATTAAACACGGCTGGACTCAGCGGTGGGCTGCGTTCGACAACTAAACACGGCTGGACTCAGCGGTGGGCTGCGTTCGACAACTAAACACGGCTGGACTCAGCGGTGGGCTGCGTTCGACAACTAAACACGGCTGGACTCAGCGGTGGGCTGCGTTCGACAACTAAACACGGCTGGACTCAGCGGTGGGCTGCGTTCGACAACTAAACACGACTGGACTCAGCGGTGGGCTGCGTTCGACAACTAAACACGGTTGATTAAACAGCTTGCAGCGGCCTCAAATACGACAAGCCGGTTCAGTATTCCTAACAAATAGAGTGCTGCTGGCTTTGTCAGACTCCTAGGTTGTCTAAAGCCAGTCAAATTGCTTTGACAAGGCATCTTGTTCAAACACAATCATTTAAAATAAAATGTCTATCTAGTAAAGCAATTTTTTACATTTTATTTATTAGTAAAGAGAACGGAACAAAAATAATATACAGGCATGCAAAATAAATAAAAGCTCACACAAACAGATAACTCGCATACACATATGCCCACACACTTTTTAGGTACACACTCATACTCCAACACAACGACATTTCCAGACACGTGTGCTCCCCCAACCAAACCTCCATTAACCCTCATCAACGCTAATGTGACATATAACTCCCCCCTCTACAGCCCTATGAAAATCACATGGACGCTGCGATAGGTATTTAACATTTCCAGCAGCCAGAGACATCCTCATTAACATCTGCAGCCACACATAAACATTCACATAATTCAGTGTCACGCCAAATGGCCCCAGCCATTGAGTGGATCAGATGGGCCTGGATGACGTCTACCAAATATCGCCAAGGACATCAGACTATTATACTAATTCATTCATGGGGATCTTATTTGTTTATTTGCTCATCCCTCTTTTTAAAGAGAGGTGATGAGTATCCGTCCCTATCTAACGTGAACACTTGCCAGTAGTTTCAATTTCCTGGAATCTTGGACAGTTAGTGAGGAGTGTGACCACTAGACTTGAATGAGGCCATCACGGAAATCAGATGAGGGTAACGCAGTCCCTTACCGAGGTCAATGGGGGTCCAGGAGCAGGGGCCCAGATAAGCAATAGTTAATGAGGTGTGCCGGGTGTCCAATTAGGATAAGGAAAGTACCGCTCTGGGCAAGATAGCTGAGATGGCAGCTATTACATTTAGCTGGTTGTTTGCTTGGGAAGCAGTTAATTAACAAGATACCAAGCATGATTTATCTTATCATATTTGTCTTACCCCTGTTTGTCAATTATATCAGTTTGTTTGATATTTTAAGAAGACCCAGGCTTTGGAATAGCTAACCCACACTCAGGGATTTGTTACCAAGGCCAGCCATTAAAAAATGAAATAGACGATTTTGTTTTCAAAAGCTATAGTTACAGCAAGCATTGTCTGCCTGTAATGGCACAATAATGCTAACGGTAGAAGTGAAAACACCCACCCATCCACCCACTTGCCCCACACACACAATAACACAAACGTACGCACACAATCGATAAGTCGAGTTTGACCTTAAGGAAACCTGTGTATTTTGCATTGGGCTCTTAAAAAAAGGACACCTGTGTTTTGTGACAGCTGCCACTCTGCCACAAGGACATTTCGTTTCGCTT
This sequence comes from Galaxias olidus, assembly GCA_026901105.3. NCBI lineage: Eukaryota > Metazoa > Chordata > Actinopteri > Galaxiiformes > Galaxiidae > Galaxias > Galaxias olidus. Next base: position 108,214 of record JAPMUY010005588.1, read on the forward strand.
GGAAGCTTTCTCATTCAATCTGCGGTGCAGCAAACAACCAACTCTGTTCGAGTTCACCAGCTTTGTAAATAGAACTTGGTATGCTCGTTGCAACTCGTCCAAAACCCTTAAGGAGCAGTGGATGCCTAAAACATTTTGGTTAGGAAATGTTAAATTGTTGTGACAAAAAAAGAACAAAACATGGCCTTGACCATGCAAGATTTAAAAGCTTCCCTTTCCACTCAGTCTCAGTGCAGTGTTCCCATTTCAGGCTTCAGTAAGTTAGTTCAACCTCTTAAGGGTGCAGAGCCATAGGTCAAGCGGATGAAGTGAAATATTAGCAGAGGTGATTCTATCACAAGACCAAGGTGGAAAAGATTGCTACAAAAAGCATGGGCTTGTCCAGACATTCTTCTTTATTTCAACTTGCAAGTTGGCTTATCTCAGTCTTATTTTAATGTTTCTTCTCAAGTGTGTACCCCTCTACTCATCGAAATTCCTCGTCACTTGCCACAGTCCAATTACGTAACATCGCCTCTCACACCACAATGAACAGGAAGATGTTGGAAGTCTCACAGCGTATAGCAAGCTTTAAACACCATTTTTGATGTCCAAAAGACACTTTCGGATGTCACCATTTTCCATTTTGGATATCAGCATTCTGAATTTGGATATCAGAGTTTTTAAATGTGATATCCAGTGTTAAGAGTTTTTATAAACATATGGTAACTTGGATATCCAAATTTGTCATTTTGATATCTAAGCAAATTAAGCAGATTATGAAGCAGAAATTTGACGCCATCTTCCCATATGATTTATCCAAGGGATTGCGTGTACTGCGAGAAGATAAATGGCCCAAAGATTGATCCTTGTGGTACCTCGCAGGTAATCTCCCTCAACCTATGTTGACGTATGTTCTCCTAATGTGACATTGAGGTGTGAAACGTCATGCCAGTTTGCCAGACAATGCAGTAGTATTGCACGGTCTATGGTATCAAAGGCATCACTTATGTCTAAAAGAACAAGAATGCAATGTTGAGTCAATGTTTAGCCTTAGATCATCACCTACTTTAAGTAGGGCAGTCTCTGTATTATGGCCAGTATGAAAGCCTGAATGAAAAATGTCTAGGGTGCTGTTTTTCAGTAAGTGATAAAGATAAAAAAAAAGAAGTTATTTTTCCTGTATTTTACTCCAAAAAGGAATCGATTGAAATTGAAATCGGTCTGAAGTTATGAAGCACACTGCTATCTAGTTTGTAAAGCAGGGGCTTAATTAATGCCATTTTGAATGGCTCAAGAAGAATTCCTGTTTGTAATGAGCTGTTCACACATTTCCAGCACATTAACTGATTGGCTGGTAAAACCATCCTTAAAAGAACGAGGTAGGAAAGGAGATCAAGAGAGCGGATGTCGAGGATTTCATTTGTGACACTTTTATCTCGTGAACTTCCAGTCGATGGAACAAAAGAGGGACGGGAGCAGAATGAGCGAACGCTTCTCGCTGTAGTCAACTGATCGGATATGAGGCGGAACTCAATTACCCTCTGTTGTTACCGTTTGGAATGCATCCCGACCTTTATTCCGTAGATCCATACTTCGAGGGCACCCCCTGAAACCCATACCTCTCGTGGGACTTGGTTTCAACAGACACTGTTACTGCTCTGGAAGCAAACAGAGTTCTTCCTGAGCATTTGATGTGAGTGAAAATACTGTAGCCCTATATATATATATATATATGAATATATACAGTGTATACCAACACACTATTTACACATATCCTATAAACATAACATTTTATCTAAAGCTTTATCTATTATTTATCATGTGTTTTCATTGACATCCAATTACCAAAGAGTGTATGATGAGTTTTTAATTTTATATTATTTTATTTTGCTTTTAATGTTCCTGGTTATGAACTCTCGTTTATTATGAGTTCCATTTGGTTACTTTTCCCTCTCAATGTTATCTCGTTGTGTGTCATCTGTCTGTAACTATGTGTTGTTTTTGTGAGTATGCTGCTGCCTGTCTTGGCCAGGTCTCCCTTGAAAAAAAGATTATCAAGCTCAATGGGATCTTTTTTTCTGGTTAAATAAAGGTTAAAAAAAATAAAATAAATAAAACATGATGTTGACGTTCATAAATCAAAGGCCATTTGAAACGAGCAAGGTAAATGTCCTAAATAACTATCCCTACGAAATGATGAGGATTGACAACTTACTTACCATCCCGCTGAGCATGCCACACAATCCCTCCAAAATTCCATGTCCTCATACATGCGGGACAGGAGGGAGAACAAAGGATGATACTAGTTCTGTCTTTTAATGGGCCTTTCGTGGCAGGGCCCACAAATCTGCCTGAGTGGTGCATTATGCTCGTAGACATCCGGTAATGCACCGATATCATGTGACATGATGACAGCTATAATGGATGGAGAATTATGCATTGTTTGGCAATTAATTCCTCATTCCCCCCCCAGCCTCCCAAGACGGAAGAGGGCAGCTGTGGAGGTCAGCCGTCAGTGTGAAGGCCATATGCTGCTGGCTGATATGTATGCACACACCGCGGCACGCGATTGTCACTTTTAAGGGCATCAGGGGAAAAGGGAGTGTAGGCATTACCCCGACATAGAACTACATCCACGCACTCAAACACACACGGAGACAAAGGACGACTGGCATGGGAGCTAAGCTGTGTGGATGCACTGTGAAACTAGCACACACACACACACACACACACACACACACACACACACACACACATACACACACACACACGCACACACACACACACATCAGACGGATGTGCGCGCACACACACACACACCCACACACACACACACTCACACACACACACACACAGCTCTGAATGATACACATACATACAAATACGCTGGTGTGCACGCTCAGACGGATGTGCGCGCACACACACACACACCCACACACACACACACACACACACACACACACACACACACAGATGCTTTTGAAAGGACGCATAGACATTCTGTATTGTCTGTCCTTCGGCCCTTCGCGTGACATACGTACGCAGCGCACACAACCAAAACACAAATCATCCCACTCCACAACACTTCACCGTTGCGTCGACCGAAGCCCTATCGGGCCCGTAACGAGGGCCGACCGCGGAGCACTCGCCGGCTTCTTTTCAGGGTTAACTCACTTCTCAGGGTCACTCACTCCCCGCTACCGATACGGCGCGCTGTCTAAACTCCACAGTCATCAACTCAACGAGGAGAGCCAGAGAGCGCGGACGGGAAAACAGAGGCGAAGACGTAAAAATAAAAATAAAAATAAAAATAAAAACCCAGATCAGAAAGAGGCCACGCCGTCTAGCAGGCGGGCAGAAAAAAAAAAGCCTCCGGTCAGGATTTGGAGGAAAAAAAAACGTGGTGGAGTGAACGGAGAGTAGCGGCAAAAGCGGGGCTACCGGGCCGGGTAATACAAGGCTCTAGGTGTGAGCTCCAGCCAGACCTGATAAGAACGAGACAGGGCGGAGCGGAGGGGAAAGGGGGGTTCAGCACTTCAAAGGCTTCAACGCCTCGGCAGCCCAGATCTACCGGACGGATAGCTGCGGCAGAGGTGACAGGGAAGGGGAGAGAGCAAAAGTTCTGAGAGGCTGGAGTTCACCCAAGGTTGAAACAACAGTTTGATAGCGACCGACAGGAGAGAGCCCCGCTGAGAAGACAGGACGCGTTTGTGGAAGTCGGTGTGCGTCCTCAGGCACAACCACACCGACAGTTTCCACCGCGCGTGCACACACGGACGCGCACGCACACACACGGGGTACACAGCGTACCGCACGCTCACTCCAGTCACAGCAGAGCACTTGGAATATTCCCCCCCCCCCCCCCCCGCCTCCTCATTTCTGCATGTGTCAACGACTGATGGATGGCCCGGCTGGCCTCCGCTGAGGGATAGGCTGCCACACCCGTCGCGACACAGGTGAGCTGTGTATGATTTTTGCATCACCGTTGACGGATCGCCGGCCTCGCACAGCGACGCCAGACAGACTCGTGTGACGGCGTGGGGCGCCGACCGAACGGGCCGCGTTTGAAGGAGCTCGACGCGTGAGCTCACCTGACAGGACCCCCGTTTTTGCTCCCCACGACAACGGTATCCCTGACGCTCGCGGTACTTAAGTGTCCCTGACGCCTTGTTTTCCACAGCCAAAGGCAAATAATACTTCAAGAGAGTGCCAACAAACGACGTTCAAAGCAGGCTGCGGCACGTAGCTGCAAAATGACACGGGCGGCCGTGTTTGATATTCCAGGCAAATCTCGGGCTTTATTAATGACAGACTCCCACTGTGTTTAGTCCTATGGTTTGTAACCAGACCCAGTTCCCGAGCGCAGGGTAACCAAATTGCTATTGCAACCGTGAAGCCTCAGACCCCGCTCTTTCGAGGGGGTCGCCCTGTAAATGATTCTCCTCCTCAAAGGGGTGCACCAGCCGTGTAATAAGCATGTGGAGCCGTGTTGCCAATCCCTCTGAATCTACGTGGCTTGTTTTTTTGTTTTCTTTTTACAAACGCTAAAAGCGGCTGAGTGTGCCGATTAAAAAAACAAGGCAACCGCCAAAGGATTTCCGGCCAGAGAGGACTTAATAACTGGGGTGCCAAATGACAAAATATGGACACGTTTTCCTTTCCAAAAAATCCGAGGGCTCAGAGAGAGCCCACCTGAAGCCGAGGTCAAAGGGTAAGAGGTGTGCCTTTGACGGGGCCCACCGATTCCCTCCGCCGCCTCCCTACAGCCTGGTCCGTGTGAGTCCTACCCCTCTTATTCAATTAAGGGGGGTGTCGGTGACTGTCCACAGACCTAGGAAGTAAAGGCGTGCCCCAAAAACGTGCCAGCTTCGGGGCACTGTCAAGGTCGGTGGCGGCGGCGGCTCCCCTCCTTGCAGCGGCCTGGCGCCGTGCCCTGGCCAGATGGTAACATGTGGCGAGATTACAGACAGAACGGCAGACAGGGTGGCGGGCTATTGATGACGCCAACGGCCCCGCGTCTCAGCTGGCTGTACCGAGGCAGATGGCACGCGTTGATGGGGGGGGGTTGGCGACCCTCTGCGGCCTATCCACAGATCAAAAGGTCGCGCGAGCAGACTAACAAAGCGTGGGGAGGAGAGCGGGGAAGGCACAGAGGAGGAGAGCAAGATGTCTACCGTCCTAAGTCCCTCAACCTGCCATGCTGCCTCATGCGCTGTTGAAACGGAGCGCACATGAATCAACGCCAGGCCACATGTCAACATGAAGGCATTTATAAAAGGTCAGTAAGGCGGTCGAGACCAACTTAACTATGACCTGCTTAAAGACATGGATGTTGAGATTGACATACGTCAGGACGGTAGAACACATGACATTAACAACAGCTAGAACCACCTATTCGCAGAGAACCTCAATTCGATGCGTCAAAACGATGACAGGCTGGGGGTTTTGGCTCGTGGCACAGGGAAGTGACGTTCGACCGGCAGACATCAGTGGCAGGTGTCTGAGGCAGGGCAAATTCTCTCAAGTGACTGCCTGCACTAAGTAGCCCTGTGGACTAGCTGCTGCTGCCTGCTCACTGTAGCGGAGAGCATACACCCGGTCACCATGACGAGAGGGCTGGGGGTTCTTCACTCGGGGAGAATAACGTCATGGGAAAGCCGGAAGAGTGTGGTGGAAAAAAAGCCTCAACACATTTTAAATGTAAAAGGAATCCTATTGGAAAAATGTAATACTTATTCAAATCATTACAATTTCGCAATACATATGAGCATCAGCGTTAACCCAGCTTAATGCTCCTATATCATGAAATATGAAACCTTAACTATATTTTCTTTGTATTGCTTTACAAGTCAACCCTCATGGTTTATTGCTGCTGACAGACCTTTCCAGTGTCCCCGCATCTCGTAAATCATATAAGACTCGTAAAATCCAACATTTCACCACCAATTGTTTGGTTAAATGGACCTTCAGCATCCTTCACAGTGACCTTCACAGCCACATGCAATTTTTCTTTTTCCATTTGTTTACATGTTATTTTTTTGTTGTTGTTGTTTTTTACTTTAAAGGCCATATGTTGTCCTCTGCACTACACCTACCATTCTGTTTTCAAAATGACTGAAATAACACATGCCAAATACGGCTACAAAGACAATTTACATCATTGCATTTTTCTTTTTCTAGACGGGTGAAAGCATGTTTTCCCCCGCAATTCAACTTAGTACACTGGTAGTTACTATGACAACACTCTTTTGACATTGCATCACGTTAAGCTACAGCAACAGTCAGTCGCAGCATATGGCTGACAATCACTGCAATCTTCCCATCACAAACACAGTCATTCCTTTGCCCATGATGCATCTACCTGTCCACAGGCTGTACTGCCATCTCCTATGCTGAGGTCCTAATGCTGTGCCGATGGTGCCTTGCACGGCCGAGAGGTGTCAAAGGAGACAAATCCATTCCAGAGTCATTAGATGACTCTGTGTTTGACTTTGTGTGGAGGGGCGCGCGGCAGCAAACTGGGTCCCAGCTGCGGGCACGGCCGGGGCTCACTTGCTCCATTGCCCCTAATACCATGCCCCGTTGGCGGGGACGGTCACGTGTCGGATGGATGCCTATTGGGGGGTTGAGGCAGGGGGTTGAGGGGGGGCCAGAAGGGAGCGCAGTCGGCGTGGAGCCCATCTCAGACGTCTTACGCAAGAGCGTCTCTGTGGATTTAACCCCCCCCCCCCCCCCGTGCGATCTGGTTACGGCATACGAGTCTGAGAGACACAGCATTGAGGAATATACTCGGGGGGTCAAAACAATTCCTGCGTCAACTGCCTCTCTGGCTCGGATCTGGAGGTCAGCCCATTCAGCAGCCCTGGAATCTCTGGTTGATATTCACTCCGCTGACGGAAAGGTCCATTACTCTCCCAAGCAACGTGAAAGATGAGGTGTGTGTGTGCGTGTGCGTGTGCGTGTGTGTGTGCGTGTGTGTGTGAGTCGTGTGTGTGTGTGTGTGTGGGGAGGAAGAGTTGGGTAATAATGAAAAAGGATCGAGAGAGAGAGAGAGATAGAGAGCAGAAGAGATAGAGAGGTAGATTGGAGGATGACTTAGGGAGAGAGAGAGAGAGTGTGTGCGCTTGTGTACGTGTGTCTGTGTGTAATTAAAGCCGGCACATCATCTCTATCTCGATAATGGCCTGCGACTGGCCTCCTCAATGCCGTAAAAACTGTGTTTGATGGACCATCATTTAATAAGCATGCACTAACGCTAATCACAACACTTTTATTAATGCTACCAAGAACACAACAACGTAAGACCGGCCTCTGCCCATGGCCGACTCACACGTAGGTAAGGAGACACTATTGATCTGATAAATTATTTGACGCTTCAACATGTGAGTAAAGTTGGGAACACAACGGCTCGCCTTGTAACCGAGATCCAGATGAAAGAAAGTGCAGCAGGTGAAAAGCAATTTCCAGCGGCAAGGCGGGGAGAGACTTCACAGTCAAATAACTTGTGACACGTCTGACTAGGCCGTTGAGGAGCTACCGCAAAAAAAATTACCTTGGCGTGTCAAAGTAGGTTCTTTCTTTCATGCTTCACAAGAGGAACTACTTTTAAGGCAAGAACAATAGAGTGCATGAAATAATTCAGGCTTTCCAAAAGATTTGTGGCAAGTTTAATGGGAGCCGTCATTTGGTCCCTTTGCCAGGGTGACAGCTAGGGTAGGGAGAGACAACACCTTTGAGGTGCGACAAAAAAATAAAAATGTGAATGGTGTTTGGAGTCTTTTTCCACCCACTGTGTTTATAGACTTGGTTCAGTTATTCACTCGCAACCTGATACAACCGTTAACATCTGTTCTGAAGTACGTTTTATTCTGCAAAGGATATAATGCAGTTTGGTAACTTGTTGTAATTAAAAGTTGTTTTTTTTCTCTTTCTTCCGCTTGCCTTCAGATGTCCCCAAACAACAACAAGGGACCGTTTGTTTCATTCCACCACAGCTGTTGTATGGATGTTTACTTGGTTCCTCTTCAATTTGAAGGATTAATTAAGGCAAGATGGAGGTTGACACATTTAGTGTCGTTCCATATCTAATTATCACCCTTCCGCACTCATAAAAGAGTGCTACAATAAAAAATGGGTGAAAACATATATTTATATACATATTTATTTGACCAAAAGTTAGACTGCTTTAAATGGAATTGTCAGTGTATGTGTGTGTATGACGTTTTGCACGTGTAAGTTGAGGCCCTTACTTTTATTGTTACTGAGAAGGGTACTATTGTAATACAGTTAATTACAATATCCTAGTAACAAAACCTTTCAGATCCTTTCCCCACATTCACCAACATCTACTAACTTTTACGCCAGTATAGCTGCCCAATAACATCTAAATGAGAACCACAAACAAACGTACAAAATATTACAATAGCCGTTTAACAATGTCAGGAAACACAAGTATCTTACCTAGCCTGTTGTCCAGGGCCCCGAAGTCCAGCGAGTACTTGACGACGTGGTAATTGTTCCACACGTACAGCAGGTTGTCCCGGGGGTTATAATCCACAGCGGCGATGTACTGGTAGGAGTTTGGGAAGGGGATATCTAGGAAGCCGTCTTTGCTCAGGTCGGTGTTGTAGATGTAGTCGATCTTGTTGCCCGTGGCCTCGTTGTCGTCGTCCTCGTACACGGACTTGACCACGTAGAGGACGCCGCAGATCATGAAGGCGTTGGACGCCGAGCGCTTGTCGTACGCCGTGTCCCAGGTGCCCTCCACGCGCAGCGTGTACGGGTTGAGCTGGCTGATGACGATGCGCCCGTTGTTCTGCTCCGTGGCGTAGATGACCCACAGGCCGTTCTCGTCCACGGCCAGGTCGATGTCCGACTTGCCGCCCCAGCGGTACGGCGACGTGTCGTGGTAGTTGGCGTTGGCGATGATGGCCTCGCCGCTCTTGATGCGCGTGCGCAGGTCGAACTTGACGATGTTGCGCGTGCGCTCCTTGTTGAAGAAGAGGGCGCCGTCGTAGACAACGAAGCCCGTGCCGTCCACGCGGTGCGGCAGCTTGTAGGTGGTGGTGGGCCGGCCGGCGATGAAGTCCTCCTTGGAGGAGTACTCGGTCAGCGTGTCGGTGCGGTAGGGCGTCCAGGGCATGTAGTAGATCTTGTCGGAGGCTTGAAGGGGGTCTTTGCACCAGGCGCCTGATTGGTGGTCTGACTCAAAGAGGTGTTCACTTTGGTACACCCCCCGCAGCAGGCCAGGGCACAGGAATACTGAGGAACCAAAATGGGGGAAAGACAAAACAGAGAGTTACGTTGGCATGTATGACGAGCCGAAAGCTAGGAACAGAAAAGGCTATTGCTACTAAACTGAGGGAGCGGTATAAGGAGCAATGCTTACGTGATTCACTTCAGTTTGTATTCACAAATCTACATATCCACGTTTTCCAACTCTTTGGAATGATCGCCCGAATGTAGTATGTTACTACTGCAATCTCATCCTTCCCTAGCACCTCAGATCAGATCAGTTTCCTACACAAATCTTTTCATCTTCTGTCTTTCCCCTTGCTCTAGAGCTAGTCGAGTTAAACAAATAACACATTAAAAGAATTTGATAAATAGCTACAGCACAATTATTGACATCTGGGGCCTTGGGTACCCATTAATTACTTTATCTATATTACTATATGAGATTTCTATTCAATTATGTCAGCCACCTTAGACGTCTCCCGTCTGTGGCACGGTGATTTACAATGCCCCCGCATTCTAAACCTATTATACGTAAACTTGTTTGTACTCAAATCTTATGAAAGCAACAGCCGGCTGGAGTCACCGCAGAGCGTCTTCGAAGGTGATCCTACTGCAAAATGGATTACCGCTCAACCCCAGACAGAGTCAATTTCAACTCGGCTGTCCTGACAAAAAGATTACATTCAAACTCAAATCCCACTCGCAGGAGTTTTATAACGTATTGTGACGAAAAGGCCACGATACGAGAGATGACGGCTTCCCTTGAAAGGCGCGCTACTTGTTCATCTGCGCTGCTCACTCAACTGTGTGTTGAAGACGTAAGTGGAGGTCCGGCAGAATACTAGCTGCATATTTAGAGCAAAAGCTGTTGTATAATTAATGTAGTAATGTAAAATTGCAATGCTGTGCCCACTAAAAAACTATAATATAAAAGACATAGAAGTTTAATCATGGCAAACATTTTAAGCAAAACTGGTGACAGGTTATTTTTCTGACAATTGGTCTGAAAGTAAAGGCAGTGTCCTCCGGATGAGAAGAAGTGGAGAAAGTCTCTCTTCATACAGTAATCTCCCAAGATTAAACATGATTGACCTGCACATGAATAATAAACCCGATGCATTCGTCGACATCGCTCGTTGGCACAGCTAGAGGAGGCGCTTAAAAATTCAACAGTATTCTCTATTGCTAAAAAAACGAGAGGCAGAAAGGCCCACAGCTCCCTCGTGGCTTGGAGTTACAATGTAAACGACAAAAAAAACACTGAAAGAAAACGTTGGTCTTGGGACAGACAGACAGAATTGAATCCAAGAATGACAGAGCTGAAAGTGAGAGAGAGACAGCTATTGGAAGAAAAAGAAGCCGACGGGATTATGGCGTTCATGGGGGAAAATATTGCATTTTAGGATGTAACAGATTTCAGTTTTTCAAAAAGTTTCTAAGGACATTTGGCACATCTATTCCTGCACTGTTGTTTTATTCAGTATTTTTGGGAAAAGGGAAAAATCAATGTATTTATTTATGATGGTCTCTGGATCATCACCGATTTCCTGTGGTTTTTATTGTACCCACTACAGTAGAAGTAGAAACATATGTTAGCAATTAGCATAGTGCCTTTCTATCGAATCCTCTTCAGTCCTAGCATGCACTTTGCCGCAGCCTGCATAGCTGATTAAATACAAATGTGAGTGTCTATGATCTTTCTCCAATATCGACAGGCCATTCCCCGAAGGTTGGAGCCATCTTTACGTCAGAGCTATAATCTGAAATGCTGACAGTTTATTGAACAAGCTATCGATCGCCCTGCACACCTCGCCTTTATTATTATGCAGCTGACAAAACGGGACCAGAATAACTTTCAATTACTTTAGGAAAGAAAGTCTTCTAGTTCAGTGATAGTCTAGTGAAGGGAGAATAAAGTTGGGCAAATAGCAATATTTTCTTTATAGGGTTTTGCAAAGTGCATTGTAAAGATTATATTTTGACAATGTGTTAACATAATCCCCAATGTAATTTCCTCAGACTTGACTAGTCTAAATACAAAACCTAAAATAGTGCTGTTGTTGTTATGCATTTTGATTATTCCTAATATATCTTTATCAGGGACTTTTGCAAAGATAGATTTTTTTGTACTATTATTCAATGACTAAGCAGTACTTTAAACTTATATTCAACTGCATACACAATAGAAACATTCAAGCAGTTGTAAATGCTGAGGAACTCACTTTAATGTATTGTTTGAAGTGGCATAAAAAAATATTCCACTTTGCTAAACTAAAGTGGTCTGATGAGCAAAATCAATATTTATACTAGTCAGTTCTGATCGATTGTTGAATAACCAGGTATTTAAAATAAAGTTAGAAACTATAAATACCACAACATGGTTAAGCTGGCAAGAATTGTCCATTCTTGATGACATACGTCATATATTTTATTCGGTGGACAGCTTCAGCAAATATGATCAATATTCTAGAATACTAAGCCTTTACAGTTTGTATTGAGGTAGGTTTGATTCATAAATCTAATTTAAGATAGCAAAAAGTCAATGACAGTACATAGAACACTTACATTTATTTAAACTATTGTATACTGGTAAATAGCTGAAGCAGTGAACAACTTTAAAAAAAAATTGAGACATGTTGCAGCATAACAAGGGTATAACACATTTATGTTTAGGTTTTAACATATTCTGCCATACATTTATAAATCTATTAATGTTAGAATTTTGGGATATTAAGTAAAGTAGGGGGGGAAATATGCAATTATGCATATAACAAGGTTCTGTGAGTGAAAATAGGGAGACTCCTTCCTATTGGAAAGCCCTAAGGGCACCCTCTTTTTTAAAACAAATATCACAGCACCTTTATGTCAAGGCCATTGAAGCTCTCAAGGCACTTTGATGGCCCTTTTCTACATAACGAGCGTGCCTGCGTCTCCTCTTCAGAAAGTTCACCTGCCATTCTTCAGCATATGGGGCAGGGGTTGTAAGAACTCTCCTTTCATTGATTTAACACGGTTATATGCATAATCTTATCCTTCTTTTTTGTTCAATACTTCTTCCTATGGGAGACATTTCTAACAGAGGCCCATGGACAAGAGAGCACATAGCCCCAAGAACAGCTAGCCTTTCCCTTACTATGTTGCCCACACGCAGTACCACTTGCATCAGTGAAGGTACCGTCCCATCCAAGCAATTATACGCCACAAATGTCTGCCTGGTAGCCCAGCTAGCTGCAGCACAGATTTCAGATAGAGAAACCCCCCTCCAGAAAGCCCACAAAGAGGCAATACCTCGGGTAGAATGAGCACGGACAGCCAACGGTGAGGTGTGTCCCTTAGTGCTGTACGCCATTCCAATGCCCTGCACCAACCACCTGGATTGCCCCAGTTTAGCCAGCACCAACGACTTGTACTGGCCCAGTTTAGCCAGCACCAACGACTTGTACTGGCCCAGTTTAGCCAGCACCAACCACCTGGACTGGCCCCTGTTAGCCAGCACCTTTCCCTTAAAAAGATTACGCAAAACAGACAAAGAACTGATCCACTATGCAGAAGTCCTGCGTCCTGTCTACTAACCCTTTCAAACAGATAACCATGGTCATTGAACACGGGTCCGACCCGAGTTGGACCCGCTCAGTCGGGCACTCTGGTCCCGGGAAAGTCCCGCGTCCACACACACACACGACCCGGGTCCGCTAGCGGCTTCCTTTGTGCGTGCGTCACTGCCGAACAGACGCGTTGCGACGTCCTTGAAAGTGGACACTTCTACCATTGTTGTTGTTGTTGTTGTTGGTTGATGGAGTAGAGATCGCGGTACACAGTTGCAGCATGCCCACTCGCTGGTTGATAAAAGGATTCACCCAGCGTCTTCAACTTAGAGCAGAACAAACTCATTACACCCACATCCTTGGTTCTGCGATGACGGTGGTTGAAAATGCTGTTGGACGACGGCGTTGTTTATTCAAGAAAAATTGCATTGACCTTAGACAGCCATGTGCTAGACATTGTTGCTTCTTGTTGCATTTTACACAACGTTTGTTAAATAATGATGCAGCGAACCTAAACCAACGAGGTTTCTTCATCATAACCCGAGTCGAGTAGCCCTTTCAGACCAAAGGCGAGCAGAGTCCGATCTGGAATTAAGCCGGGTAGACCCTGTCACACCAACAGTCAACCCAGGAATAACCCGGTTGGTCCGGTGTTAAAGGGCCGGTGTTAAAGGGGTACATGTAACTGCATAAAGCGTGTACAAGACACAAACACTCCAGGGTCTCGGGCCATAACTGCATAACAACTTTGCAGGAACAGGTCATGCTCAAGACTATAGGCACCAAAGCGGAGTTTAGCCTCAAAATCACCGTAGCATTTCCAGGGCAAAACTGAATGCATGGGTGCATCGAAAAAGCTCTAAAGGAGCCCGAGACAGTCCATCTAACACTATACCGATGTCCCATGACAGGGCAATACATTTAGATATAGGACAAAACCCTTTCAAAAAGAGCCTTACCGAAGGCTGTACACCGTTTCCCCATTAAATCCTATATGGCATGCTGAGATAGTTGCCAAATTTTTTTTTTTTTTTGTGGAAAACATTTTTCCCTTCTCTGTATGTATTCCTCTGGAGGAATAATAGAATATTCGGCAGGTCTTGAGCAGCTCGCGCTCTGCGCCCCACGTCTCAAACAAGTTCTTCTTGAAGCCACAAAGTGAACGAGTGGACAGCGCCCTCGAGGGTGCCCCCCCCGCCTGCACGTTGCTATCTCTGCTACCCACTGTTGGCGGAGCCACCCGGGGAGCTACGAGAAGAACCCATAACCTCTCCTCTCTCGCCCTGGCCACAAGGGCCTAGAAGATAGGAAGCAGGGGAAGCAGCAGCTCGTCTGGCCAAAACTTCGTTTTCTGGGCTGGCGCCAGAGAGATATCCCACACACTGAGAATAACACAGAGAGAAATGAGCCACGGGTCGAGCTGTGTGCTCCTCCAGTGCTCCTTCTCGCTTTTGCTAGCTAACTGCTAGACAGTGGCTTACTCCGGTATGCCTCATTGAAAACAAAGGAAGGAGGCACTCGTGAGCGCTGCTCCTTTCAGCACAGATAACGGAGGACGCGACACGTGTTTTTGCGTTTTCTCCACCGAGTCTCACCGCTTCTGCCTCGGAGAGCGTGGAGGCCTTATCGGCGCTCTCGCCACAGGAACGAGACGTAGACAAGGAACAGCGGCACTCTCTCCATCACCCCGGCTTCTCAGACGGTCCCAGGTGTCCACGGTGACGTGCGGGCGTCGTGAGAGAGACCTAACACGGGCCCGGGCATGGGAGGGAGGCTGTAGACAGAGCGTCGCCAGGGCGACGGGGGTGTAGTGGATCATGTCGACGTTGTAGCATGGATACAGGCGTCCAGTTTGGAAGTTGCGCCCCCCGTGTTTCAGAGCCGTCATAAGGGTCCTCGATGTCCGAGGAGCTTTTGTCCGCTCTGCAAGAGGAAATGCATTCGCTCCTGCGTGTGGAGGCAATGGAGCGAATGGCGTTGAGCGAGACTTTTGCTGCCGTTGTTTCCTCGTCCTCAAGAAAACGTATTTCCTCGTCTCCTAGCACGTTCTAGCAAACTAGCCAGTGAAAAAAAAACACCCACACCCACACACACACACACACACACACACACACACACACACACACACACACACACACACACACACACACACACACACTATACTGCACTAAGCACATATTGAGGAGTTTCAGTACTTCATTGAATAAACACGAAAACTGGTATCCCGAGAGTTTTTCTAATTTGCCCCACGCTAGCGCAGGCTAACAGTGCTAACAGTGCTAACTGCTGCAGTGCTACCACTGTAGCTCCAACGGCAACAAGAAAGTACAATGACCTCTCGGGGGACACTCACAGACTCTCCCACTGAGGCACAAAAGGAGCAGAAGAAACTCTCACTGGCAATGTTTTTGCACAGACAGAAAGCCGTGACACCTTCCGCTGAAGAGTGGCATTCTGAAGGGGGCAACGCAGGCGCACCAGTTATATGGTCTGGCACATGAAAGTACTGGCCTTGAAAGTACTGGCCTTGATATCAAGGCGCTGTGGTATTTGTTGACAGAGAAGAGGGAGCCCTTAGGGCTTCTCCGTAGGAAGGAGTTGACCATCTTGAACAAAAGAGAGCTGCCTCACGACACATGATGACTGATGACTGATATGTTGTGACACTAGCCTAGTACTATTGTGGCAAGATCGGAAGACTGGCGAATGAATATGTTGCGTTTTGTTTACGTACATGTTTAAAATGTGCACACCATTTTTTGGAACCCCGCATTTTAGTCGTGTATGTTTATTGTTGCCCTGCCTATTCCAATGATTATTTTTGTCTTTCTGACCCATTCATCCTTACCCATGGAAGACCTAAGCTGTTAGCCATAGATGCCAAACATATGGTTAGAGAGCAAGACACCAACAGCAAGCTGCTACGACAACACAATCACCAAGAAAAAGAAAAAACTGAACCCAGTGAAATAGAGGAGAAGTAAAAAGAGTCGGCATTTAGTTACCTTTCTGTTCCACTTCTATATTTAGGCATGAGGGGGAGAGAAAGAGAAAAAGAGAAATACAGAAACAGATTAATTATGCGATAATTGGAAGAACTCAACAGTCACACAATAGCACACAATGTTAGTTGAACTAGCACAGAGCAGTCGATCTTTTGAAAGGAAAAAAGTGCCGCCTGTAACGTAGCCTGTTGGGAAAAGAGAGATAAAATCTCATTATTTGAGAAGTGTGAAGGTAGCTTTTTGAAGTGATGACAACTCAGACAGGTGATAGAAAGATGTAACTGACTCTTGATAGAGTCAGTCGCAAGACAAATTCGTTAAAATGTTTGAACATACGGTTCAATTTAATTCTCTGCCTTCAACTGTGAAAAAAAAAATGTATGCAACTTAGAGGAAGATTTAAACTTGTATCTTTTTAACTGATAATTGGTGATTCTCAACCTTTATGTGGGCAGCTGAGCTCACGTTCATCAACATTATAGCACCTCAACTATCCGATTTCGTCTATAGATAGGCCTATGCTAAGTTCCCTTGACCCATTTTCTAATATGCAGCTGCCCACCGCTTTCAAGGCAATATCCGTCCATCCCAGAGTATTTACACTTGCAATCAAAGATAATTAGCACTCATTACATATACACATAGACAGACTACAGTGTAGGCCGACACAGTATCACCCTGTTGCTCAACCTGGTTCACCCAGTGCTAACAAATTTATTCGAAACTAAATGAGCCAAAATGTGTAAAGCACTGGCAGGTTTAAAGTCATCATTTACTCGCATTTATTTCTTCGTTTACTACTCCCAGACCTCAAAATCATAGTTTTAAACTAATACACGTACACACATCTGGTATGTCTCATTATCAAGAATCAAGTATCGTTATAAAGCCATTACTAAAAGTTCCCATGCATCTTAAGTAAACTTGAAGACCATTGAAAGGCGTATAGTTTTCCTCGAGCTGCTTGAGAAGACGTGTTTGTTCACAGAGTGTAAAACAACATGGACGCCAGTCAACCTGAGGGTAAAGGACCTCGAGAGCCCTTCCCGCATCTCGCACCGTAAAAGCATGCCTCTTGTATGACCTGACATTACGCCAGCTCATTTCCCAGAGTCCCCCCCTCGAGGCACTCTGCGGTGATGTCATGCCTGGACACGCCTGCCATGTCCCCGCACCGCGACTCTGTCCCTCTGGTGGGGGGTTAACAGCAGGGCAGGCAGAACCCCGCCCCCCCTCCCCCCCCCCCGCCTCTCCCCTCCCCTCCCCTCCCCCACACCCTCCCTCCCTCCCTCTCCTAATCCTGCTTCTAATAAGAGAAGCTTAACCTCCCTTACCAGGGCTTACAAGGTTCCTCTTTTCCAAATGGAGAGATGGATGGAGTGGCGGTGGCGGGGGGGGGGGGGGGGTGGGTGGTATAGAGTGTGAGAAAGAATGTGCGCGCGAGAGAGAGAGAGAGAGCGAGGGAGCGGGACAGAGAGAGAGAGAGAGCCAGAGAGATTGAGAGAGAGACGGAGAGCCAGATAGAGAGAGAGAGAGAGAGAGAGAGAGAGAGAGAGAGAGAGAGAGAGAGAGAGTAGGAAATAAAGAGACAGAGTGGGGAAGATTGAGAAGGGCTTAAAGAGAGTGGGTTGTGCGGCTGGTGGGTGGGGCGGGGGTGAGGAGGATTGAGAGAGGCAGAGGGGGAGGGAAAACAGTGGGCGTGATGGGGATGGAGAGTGGGAATGGGTGAGGAGGAGGGAGGGTGAGAGGTATGAAGGATAAGAGGCGAGGGGATTGTGGAAGGCCGTAGGTTTACGGGGAAAAAACGAAGGGCAGAGGATGAGTGCAATATCTAAGGAAGGTACGGGAGGAGGGCTGAATGAAAATCCAAGGAGGATGGAAGGGTATTAAGGGCGAGAGAGAGCCACAGAGAGGAAGAGAGAGACGGGAGCTTCCGGCATGCCGGGTCAGATTGTACAGCTTCAGAAAGACAAAGCCTCCCGTTCCCCTTTCACAAGTGGTTTCCCATTGGCTATTGTTTACCCTCGGCTCGGCCAGCAGGCACACATCCCCAGCCAGCCTTATTTCCATGCCACGTCGCAATGCCACCAGCTGAAAGGTCAACGGCCCGGCTCCCGCACTGCATATTCCCGGACCGAACACTGGTGGACAACCGACTCCTTCCAAAACGACGCGCTCCCGCCCTCTACCTCACCCAGGGGAGCCGCTGCCACACAACAGGCACCGTTCGGGCGGGGGGGGGGGGGGGTTAGGCAGGTGCACCCCCTACTTGATCGAGCGATCGCTACTGGTGGTGGCTGGCAGAAAGAGGTAATGATCTATAGAAAAAGGCATTAACAGCGAGAGTGATGTTGGATGCGTGCACGCTTCTGGCCAGTGACTGCAGGTGCGTGTCGCCGCCTTAAGCAGGCCCCCCGTGGTTATGGGTCACGACCCTGTCGCTGCCTGTCATCACTGAAACCTAGCATATCACTGCATATAACTTATTCGTCACTGAAACCTAGGATGTCACTGCATGTAACCTATTCATCACTGAACCCTATTGGATATCACTACATGTAACCTATTCTTCACTGAAACCTATAGGATATCACTACATATAACCTATTCATCACTGAAACCTATAGGATATCACTACATATAACCTATTCATCACTGAAAACTAGGAAATCACTACACATAACCTATTCATCACTGAAACCTAGGATGTCACTGCATATAACCTATTCATCACTGAAACCTAGGATGTCACTGCATATAACCTATTCATCACTGAAACCTATAGGAAATCACTACATATAACCTATTCATCACTGAAAACTAGGAAGTCACTACACATAACCTATTCATCACTGAAACCTAGGATGTCACTGCATATTACCTATTCATCACTGAAACCTAGGATGTCACTGCATATAACCTATTCATCACTGAAACCTGTGGGATATCACTACACATAACCTATTCATCACTGAAACCTGTGGGATATCACTACATATAACCTATTCATCACTGAAACTTATAGGATATCACTGCATATAACCTATCCATCACTGAAACCTGTGGGATATCACTACACATAACCTATTCATCACTGGTTAGCCTGGGACAGCCCCATGTTAAGGAAAGGTAGGAAGACGACAGAGAACTGATTTATAACGTCCTCTCTCTCGCTCTGCCTCACTCCCTCTACATCTCTCTCTCTCTCTCTCTTTTCTCCTGTCCTGCGCTCTCAGCTCCCCTCGTCTCTCTCTCTCTCTCCCTCCATCCGTCTACCGACCACGGCACTCTCTCTTCCTCTCTCTACCTCCCTCCTGCATCCCTCTCACCTTCTCCGTCGCTCTATCTTTTTCCAATACCCCACCCCCCTTTCCCCTCCTCCTCCTCCTCTTCCTCTCCTATTGTGGGCCTAATACGATTTTGGTCGCGGCTGTCATTGAGTCACTAAAAGGCACTCTGCTCGCTCTCTCTCTCCGGCCCCATATCTCTTTCATTCTCTCTCGTTTTTTTTTTTCTTTTAAAGATTTGAGGCAGCGGAGGGATAAGGAGGATATTAAGAGCAACATGGGCAAGGGAGAGAGTGAGGGAAAGAGGACAGAAAAATGTCCTTGCAGAACAAATGGATCCGCCCAAATTGCTTTCCGAATGGGCCTCCATCCTCCCCGCCGAAAACTAGTGCTCCGCCATTGATTGACGCGCATTAGAGCCATTCCCTCATGCGCCCCTCCACCGTCGTCCGAGGATGCCCTCACTGTTGAGGAACTAACGGAAAACTTTGACTAGCATCCCAAGGACTAGCCAGGCTCCTTTGGGGATATTATATGCACCGTCAAGTGTGTGCTTCTTTCTCCTCTTAGAATCATGTGTGCCGGTCTGATTATTAACAACCATAAAGACCTGTTACGTACAGTTCACTGGTTAAACGCCTTCCTCTTCAAGCTGCTTGGACATGCTAATCAACGCACGGAGCTACAGCATGACTAACACGAAGTTGCACACGGCACTCGTTATGTTCTTCTATCTGCCAACAAATCTTTTCGTACTTCTTTTTCAGAACAAACTGAGATAAAATAAAAAAAAACACTCTCGTCGAGGTCTAGAAATAGATTCTCAGACACGGTCGTGGAAATGTCCGTAGGGTTGTTGTTGTTGTTGTTGTTGTTGTTGTTGTTGAGGAGAAAGCCTTAAAAAAAGGAAGACTCAACGTCCCCGTCATCCCAATCACCATAGTCGTCATCCTCCCCCTCATGGTCGTCGTCGTCGTCACCCTGATCAGCGCCACCGCCTCCTATTAATACAGTCAACGCTCAGAAGGCTCGGCTGGCTGTCCCAGGCACTTTCCTCCCCCCGTCGATGGCCAGTTGGCAGCCGGACGTGTTTTAGGACGCCACTCCGCCCATGCCAGGTTGGCCACATGGCCACACGGAGCACACACTCCTCTAATGGGCCGAGCTGCTCGACCAAATCAAATAAGCTTTCTGGACCAGCCATGCGTCCGCATGAAAAATTTGCATGTAGCACTTATCCGTTTTGCCCACTCTGTATTTCTGTACATGCAGCTGTCCACGGTCAGCTTTTTTTTCTATTTTGAGGTCGCAATTATTTACCCGGCACAAGTTATTATTATCCAGGAATTCCTTATGATTTCGAAATTAAAAGTGTATATTCCCTATTTTACCGAAAGTAATTACATAAATTCTAATTTCTAATTTAGAAGGAACTCTGAACCATAACCAACTAACCATACTTCCTATTCAAACCCATCATTTGGCCACGCTGTGAGCGTTCAGGACTAAGATTAGCCGACAGTGCTAGCAACCGTCGCGAACCTCATCGTGTGACTGACGGCCATATGGAAATCCATTTGAATAATTTACACATATTCCCGTCTCTCCATCGTGGCTGCGCGGGGGCAGATCAGTATCATTAGCCGCTAATAGAGATGCATGGCTGAGCGGAAGCCATTTTTTCCTCTCTCTTCTCCGCGTAACACGTTCAAAGCGCACGACGAAGGGTACGACTACACACTCTCCCTCCTAATTAATGGCACGAATTAGAGAGCTTTGAATCGCATGTGCCCGAGGACAGGGGAGGTGGATGTACCTACCGCCACCCACCCACCCACCCACCCACCCACTCTCCACCTCTCTCCCTCTAAACCGCGTCATCTCCTCATCCCCGTTTCTCAAACTGCTGCTTTTCCGTCAACGTCCTGACCTCCGCATACACTCACGGCCCGCTGTCGTTTTTTTTCCAACTCACCGTCCACCAAAGTGTCTATCGCGTGGCCTTGCCTCTTTCACTCCTTTTCCCTTCATCGCATAACCTTGACTCCGTGTGTGTGTGTGTCTGTGTGTGTGTGTGTGTGTGTGAGTGAGTGTGTGTGTGTGTGTGTGTGTGCGCGTGTCCTCCTCGTACGTCTGCGTGAGTGACAGGTGCAAGGACACGCCGCTGGTTCCTGTTGCCTACACACTGGAGACCCCGAGAACGTCGGAGGGGCAAACGCTGGCGCTCACCAAAAAATAGGATTTTTGGTCTGTTTTTTTTAAAACAGGGCCAGGATTTGAGCGGACATCACTTAATGGCACTTCGTTAAAACTTGAATTCGGAGGAAAACCAGGGGACAGGGGTAAGGGAGGACGGGGAGAGAAAAAAAAAGACGGCGCCTTTAGTACCCCGCTCTGTGAGAGAGAGAGAGAGAGAGAGAGAGAGAGAGAGAGAGAGAGAGACGCTTGTTAAAAAGGGGAAAAAGATGAGAGTGAGAGTAGGCTCTTTTGGAATGGCTAATTAGATTGATAGATTCAGCACTTAGCACCCTGCAACAATCACACTCTTAACGAGAAGGAGTGACGGAGTGGAGCGTGTAAGACTGTGAGCGCGTGAGCGTGCACATTTGCTGGCGTAGCTCGCATACACTACGGGATGCTTGTGAAAATTCAAAGGAGAACAAGAACTATCGCGCACACGCCAAGTGAGCGTGCTGTGACTAAACAGTGTGTTCGGCACATGTGAGAGCATATCTACGTGTGTATATATATATATATGTATACATACAAACGTACGCACGTCTGTTTGTGTATGTGAACGTTTGCTAATGGCAAAGCTGAGAACAAGGGCCTGATAAATTACACTTGTGCGCCGGCGATTACAGAGGGTAGAAGCTTTTCCACATGCCCACATTCACCTCTTTACCCCCACATTTATCCGCATTGGTAATCACACCCTTTCCCGTGCAATTACCCGGCCAGTCAGCTGGAAAAATGCCAGGGAAAAAAAAGGAAATGAATGTCTATTTATTTCCTGGAATGCAACCCCCCCCCCCCCCCCCCCCCCCACCCACACACACACACACACACACCCCCCACCCCAATGGTAATCTCTTTGACAGTGTCTTCTTTTGTACATAAGAGGCTGCTAAAGGTGGAAAGGTGTATCGGGAGCACTCGGGCGTCGACGCTTATTCAAACCTCAGGGAACCGATCCTAGGGAACGATAGGATCCACGCCAGTGATTTCCCGTGCCCGTCTGGTGGACGTGACCGCGGTCCCGTGCCGTGGACCGGCGCGATCCCGTCGGGAGCTTAGGGGTTAAGGGCTGGTCAACTGTCACTAAATGATGAGATGGCATCGCGGTTCCCCTTCACACATGGGGAGAGCTGGGTCCGGGCCCTGTCTGTTCTTTTTCCTTGTTCTCTTTTCGCTCGTCCAACCCTCACTGGCTTCTCTTTCTTTCCTCGTTTTCACCTTTGTTTATCTTTTTTTTCCCCTCTCCGTCTCTCTTTGTGTCTATGACCCCCCCTCCCCCCCCCAATCTCCCTTCTACTTGCTTTCCACCCTCACACTCATTCGCACTTTCTTCCCCCCCCTTTTCCTTTTTTTTTTTGTTGGACCGTCTCCTCTTCCTTGGGTTTCTTTCTCTCGTTTCCTTGACGTTGCCAGGGATGGAGCTGACGCTCAGCGACACCTGCGAGTGTGCCGGGGGAGGGGGAGGGATTGAGTGGGGCACGTGATAGCTGCCGTGTTGAAAATGTTCACTGAACCCCCACGCGGACACAGTCTGACATCCTCCCTTTTGGGGAAATCTACCTGACAGCACGTTAGTCATAGGGCTAAAATATTTTATATATAATATTTTATATACATATATATAATATATATATCATTTTATATTATTTTTGGGGTCACAATATACGATCATGCTCCTTGCATGGATACAAGAGGAATTGTTTTTTTTCAAAGGAGACGGTGTTACCGGTGGCAGTCCAAGTCCTGTCGAGCCGCGACGCAATCCTACATCCACACAGGAGCTTGGGAGACGCCGCGTCGTCCGTCACGCTCCATCGTGTATCCGAGGGCAGTCGCGAAGCCAAATCGGGATTAGAACAACAGCCGACGGGGACCATTAGAGCCGGCGTACGAGCCGCACAAAAAGCGCCCGCGTCCGTGGAGCCCCGCCGCAGGTGCTGTGTACCGCGGGCGTGACGGCCTCCGTAATCACCCCACATCACGCGCCGGTGCTGTGGTAAACGACGGCTGCACGCGGGGTGCCATCGATTACACGCGCTCCCCACCTGCCAGCGCCAAAACGGGCTGCAGGTGGCCAACGAACCGTGCCAAGACTTACACCCCCCCCCCCCACCCCTCTCTCTCTATTAGATTAGGGCCCCTCCCCGACATGTTACCAGAGATGGATGGCTTATGCGGAATGAATTCAAACCCAATTAAAAAAATTATAAAATCCTCCTCCCCAAAAATAACAGGTTCCCGGGCGGGGGGCGGGGGTGGGGGGGTGACGTAGGTGCCTGGGGACGGTGACGTGGGGGCGCAGGGTGGGGTGACGTAGGGGCTCAGGGACGGTGACGTAGGGGCGCGGGGTGGGGTGGGGTGGGGTGGGGTGACGTAGGGGCGCGGGGACGGCGCCATCCAATGCGACTCGGTGGCTTTGATGACAGGATCGCGCGTCTGTTAGCTTCAGCTGGGAGGCCGCCATTTGTCTGGTTAGTTGGGGGCCCCCCCCCCGCTGAGCTAAGCAGGGTTCTCCGTGGTCTTTATTAGCCTGACACGGCGGGGGGTGGGTGGGGGAGGGGGGTAATGTGCTGCTCATGTAGCTGTGGATCACTCATCCAAATGGAGTCCTTTTTTTCTCCCCACTCTCGTGCGTCTTCTTTCTCTAGTCTGCCTGTCTTACTCTCCCTCCCTCCCTCCCTCCCTCCCTATCTGTCTCACTCTTCCTCGTTTCATTTTCATTCCTCTCTCTCCCTCACCCCCCCCTCTCTCTCACCTCTCTCTCGCTCTCTCTCTCTCACCCCTCTTTCAAAGTGACCATTTTGTGTGCGGATCAGAACAAAAGAGCCAGCGGAAGGATATTTATTGCACCCCACCTCCGATCGGGGAGGAGGACGCCGCACCAAGGTCAGAGCGATCGCCATGGCGACGGCACGCCGAGGCACTTACTAATTAGCCGTAATTGTCCCGGGTGGAGGCGAGGGAGAGCCGGGAAAGGTGATACTGGGACCCGGAGGCACCGTTGAGCTCTCTTTTCCAGGAGACATTTGTCTTGCGTGTCACTGGCCACTAGACGTTGCTCCTTTGGTGCGTTTGTGTGCGTACTTGCGGGTGCGCGTACGTGTGTGTGTGTGTGTCTGCGAGCGGGTGCTGCTGGCGTGTCCGCAGACCACAGTGGCTTCACCTACGATGGCGTTGACCTAAGGGAGTGGCCAGCTTGTTAGCGCCAAGGTGTTGGAACACAGCCGGCGCCACTTTAATAAGCTACCGAGACACTGGGATACACCCCCCCCCCCGCCCCCCCCCCCCCCCCCCCCCCCCCCCCTAGCAAAAGTAACAAGTGGAGAAGAGGTGAAACGAGGTGAGAGGGAGGGAGGGAAGCGATAGATGCGGACCGCCAGGGCCAAGGCACGCGTTTGCCTGTCATCGAAAGGGGCCGGGGGCACTATTCATACCTCAAGGCTGGCGGGGCGACCGTCGTTAATCCGCAGAGTGCTCGAGGTAGCACGCCCCGACAGGGTCGGTCACAGGGCCATGAATATGAGACACGGGAGGATGTTGACGTTGATGCTAGGTTATCATCGCTCGTGTGGTTCCACAGTCAAGCTTCAACGTGGAAATATATATTATTATCTGACCGTTCAAAGTCACAGTCAACGTTTCCTTGGAAAAGGATCAGGAACAATAATTGCCCAGCGATCGTTCGGCCTCCGCGTCTAACGACAGGCTCACAGGGCACTCCCAGCATCGGCCCCCGAGGCCAAACGCAGGTGGCTCTCTGGTGAAGCACAGCCGGCGAAACATTCCCTCCATTACAATGGACGGACCGAATCAAAGCTGCAATTACTCAAATCAACGTGGTGACGCTCCCAGGCCCGGGCCGGCCGTGCACTCGGCGCCTTGGTTCCCTCCCGTTAGCGCGGGGGGCAGGCAGACCCAATAGAGCTGTTCCCCCTGCGCAACGGGGGAAGATGGAGCGGGGAACAGTGAGCCATCCTGACAGAGGGGAGCCACTGCTCTGGAATACCGATGACGACGTTCGCCTCTGCGTGTAGGGAGAGAGCGGGAAGGAGGGAGAGCAGGAAGCCAAAACGAGTGGGGACAAGGGAAGGTGGAAAGGCAGGTAGTGATTAATGGGGGGAAAAAAGAGGGAAGGCGAAGAACAGAGGAAGAATCCGCATCAGGGTTGCGGAGGGAGAGAAAAGGAGGAGCGAGGAAGAGCAGGAAGACGGTAGAACGAAAGTGCAAGTAAGGGGGGAAAAGGGGAAATGGTAAGCAAGAGAGACAAGAGACCGAGAGAGGACTTAAGGGAGAGACAGTGAGCGAAACGGACGGACAGGGGCCGAGAGAGAGGAAGTGGAGGAGAGAGAGAGAGACAGCTTGTCAGCCAGATCCACAGCCAGGACACCAGTGCTGAAGGAGAAGTCTAGCTACGGGTGGCTGCTCTGCTTATTACTTACTCACTTCTCTCCAGCTCCTCTCTCGCTCTCTCTCTTTTCCCCTTTTCCTCTGTGTATCTGTCTCTCTTCTCTCTCTCTCTCTCTCTGTCTCTCTCTCTCGCTCTCTGTATCTTCTCTCTTTCTCTCTCCTCTCTCTCTCTCTTTCTCTCTCTCTCTCCCTCCTTTTCTTTTGCCCATCTATTTGACCATGTCTCTTTCAATCTCTTTCCGACTCTCTCTCTCTCTCTCTCTCTCTCTCTCTCTCTCTCTTCTCTCTCTCTCTCTCTCTCTCTCTCTCTCTCTCTCTCTCTCTCTCTCTCTCTCTCTCTCTCTCTCTCTCTCTCTCTCTCTCTCTCTCTCTCTCTCTCTCTCTCTCTCTCTCTCTCTCTCTCTCTCTCTCTCTCTCTCTCTCTCTCTCTCTCTCTCTCTCTCTGTGTGTGTGTGTGTGTGTGTGTGTGTGTGTGTTACATGGTGCGTGTTGGTAAAGAAAAAAGGTTCTCCTTTTACAAACCCACCTTCTACTTATTTACCTGTCGTTCTTATTAGTAGTTACTGCTGAATATTTCAACGATGATACTCTTTTATGAACTCACCAATAAGTAAACAAGGTCGGACATATTTGACTTTGTCATGTCATAGTCTGTCAGGCCTTCATCTCCCCTCAAGATGTGTTTGGAAAAGGAATGGGTGTTACGACAAAAACACACTGAACTTAGTGAGGTGTAAAACATCACCGACCCCCCACCCCTTTCACTGACAAACAATACAAATCGTTCCATTCTAGCAAGTGTTCCATTAAGGAAGGTTTGTGGATTATAAAGTGCCAGCGTTGGTGTCAATGTATTAGGTCTTGTATTAGGTCTTAAGTAGAGTCGATAGTATCATCTTTGCATCGTCAATAACAGTCCCGATTGTCTATTTTAGGGACGTCCCACTAAAACCAGGTATTTTCTCAAAAGAGCCCTGGAAGCTATAAGATTGATTTTAAAAAACGCATGTGACTTTAAACAAAACAGAAATAAACACTAAAACAACCTTACTCTATATGTGAATTGAAGCAGGTGTAACACTGGGTGGTGCCACAAAAACAGATTGCCACTGCATCCATTCAAAACTATATATTTTGTTTCATGGCACATCAGGTTATACCTTAACACAAGATTTCATGGCAATGCTTTGCGGCCCAAGGTCCGTGAGAGATGAACATTGTGGACGTTGCCTTGGGGCTCGCCGGCACTATTGATAATTTAACAGGTAATGCATACAGCTGCCATTGGAGACACCTGCAGCTGATAACGCTTAAGGTCAAACATAAACAGCAGGTAAAGTCAACAGAGGTCAATCACACAAATCGGTGTTCATTCCACATATTCTTTTGCTACTGCTGCATCAGTTCCAGCCTACCAGCAGAACCGTTAATAACGGTCACAGAGATAAGGTATCCCTGTTAAACTAGAGGTTACAGCAAACACCTGCAAACTGTCCAGATCTCATGCTTTTTTTTTTCTTCCACCTTGTGATGGAAGATGGATTTTGCAGTTGATGAGTTCAAAACAGCTTGAGGTATTCCACGAGGCAGAGATGTGTAATTAAAACTGTCTTGTGGTGATCAATCTGAACACATCCCATCTCCAAATTCCTTCCTGACAGTACCTGACTCTTATGACATTAATTATTTTTCTTAAGACTGATAGCAAAGCCAGCTATTATTTCACTTGTTAGAATGAACAAGTCTTTCAAATCAGTCTAATCTGCCACAGTGCTTTGACTGAAACTGAACTGCAGAATCATGGCAGTTATTCTCTAAAAATAAGGTTTTTGCCAGTCCATTGTTTAGGAAGCAATTAGACATCCATCCATAAAATCAGAATTGATAACCCATAGTTATCATGTCCATTCGAGAATGTGAAAAATGTTGGCAGGCATAATTGAGACTGCAGCTTTCAAACTGAACTGCTCCCTTATTGGGGGGGGGGGGGGGGGGGGGTAACTAGAAAACAATATAAAAAGGTCACGTCAAAAAGGTGTCACTTCCTTGCCATTTATCACAGTTTCCTGTCCGTGTGTTTACCCGCTCCCCATGCTGGTTGTTCCACGCCCTGCCCCTCGCGTTCCATTTCCAGTTCCGCTACGCATGCCCTCCAGGCTACACTAAACTGTGGCTTGCTTTTCCTCAGGTTCAGTGCTGTTAGTAGCTGTAGTTAGTGACAGGTCACGTAGCAAACAATTGAAACCGCACAAGACATGGATGTCTACTGCATTTTGAATGAAGATAAACAAATGTCTGTGTGGTAAACGCTACGCTTGGGTAACATCACACTTAACGGTTCTGACAGTTCTTTGGTACAACCCGAGTCATCGGTGGCTATACTGACAGGTTTCATGTGCCTTTTGAGTTGATAAAAAAACGTTGAGATATAAAAAAAAAATCTAATTTCAGCAAGAGTGAAATCCCTTCACCACAGCGCATCCTTCGTTGTAAAAAAAAAGTTCCGTTGTGAGCAAGATTAGAAACGACCTCTGCCGACATTGAAATGTCAATGTGGATTCACTGACGAATAACAGCGGCCTCCGTATTATTGCAGCGTAAACCAAAATCATTTCTACGGCTTCTGTCCTTCTATCGGGGCTGTCAATCAAAAACATGAATCCGGTATTAGATCAGGCGCAGCACAAGTTGGCTACTTTTTCTTGTTGTTCCTAACTCAGACACAACAACACGGTAGGCGAAGGCAGCCTATGGCCGTAGACACTCTTATTAAGAGCCCTGGTGTATTCATGGCACATTACGTTCTCTGAACTGTCATGTTTCATGGCTAGAGAGCCACAGAGCTGATTGAATTCTCTGATGTATCTGAAACAGTATATCTGTCCTGTAAAAGTGCTTAGTTTAGGGTCACAGTTCTACATTCAGGGATGGAGGATGGCACACACAAAACTCCTGGCCGGAGCAAAATAACAAACACAATTAGGATTTGTTTGCATTGACAGTCATGTGATTTTACACAAAGCATAGTGAAAACCATAGCAATCCAAGAATAGTCAGATTTTAGCATCTTGCACTCCATTGATGTCACATGAAGTCACATGGCTATAAACAACATGATGAAATACATGACTTAAATGCATATTTCAATAATAACACTGGGCTTGAGATAATGAAAAGATACATACTGTAGGGCACGCATTCGTACTGGACCTCCAGGTACTTGTATGTTCCTGGGCAGGGGTCGGGGAACACATCGGGTCCGGCCACCACTGCACACTGGGTACGGTTATTACATCTGGAAGAGATCATAAACGGTCACATTAGCGGTGTCCAACGTGCAGAATCGCACACACGCATCCAGACCAAAACGCAGCGATGGCATTAGCAAATATTTAGTCGGCACCTAATGAACCTGACAGAATCCCATTGGGCCATCTAGATTGAGAAATCGGTACATTTGCAGGTTGAGCGGACATTGATTGCCACGCTGTCAGCGATAAAAATCGTCTTTTTGACAATGAAGAAGAGGAGGGTGCTTGTACCAAACAATGGCGGGGGGGTGTTTGGTGGATTTTGGACTCACGCGCAGGAGGATATTCCGCCGTGACGGATAGGGGAAGGACATGCTCGACGGAGTGCAAAATGAGCTCCGACTCATAACAGGGCCTCTCACCTCGGGTTTTCATTACAAAAACACAATTACAACGCTGGCACCGTCTCCGTCTGCCATTTTGCTTTTGTCATTCATCCATCAAGGGGCGGAGCCATTGCACGTGCTCGGCGCCTCTCGCCGCAGGTAATAGCCACGCGTTATCTTACCACATTAACGCTTCTACGGTTAGCTGGGGCTATTGATTACCATGGGTGTATCGTCTGCAAACGTCAGGGGGGGAAACAAGACAGGAGGAAATGGACAAAAGAAACTAAGGATGGTTAGGTTTTAGGACAAGCAATGCTTACTATATTACCACACCTAAAATGCATCACTGACAACCAAATAACATTTACAATGTATGTAGTACGTAAGCTGAAAACTAACAATCGTTAACATGATGTGACAGCAACAAAGTGATTATTTTGAATGGGTTACATCATGTATATATTGTTTCACACTTCGGGCCAGTCACAAAACATGTGGACGAAGGTCAAGGCGGGCCTGGAATAATGATCCACACACCACGATCAAAGGATTCCCTACACCTTAATTAACATTGATTGGCCGCCGACTAATCCATCGCTCCAGTGAGGGACGAGCGAGAAGGGTCCCATCTCATTTCCAACGTGAGCCGTAATGAGTTACGGTCCACCGGGCCATGAGCCATCCCAGCTTTATGGGTTCGTGACCCCCCCCGACGCCACTTGCTCACCTCTGATCGAGCGGGCGACAACCCGAATCTGCAGTCGACTGCCGGCTGCTATCGTCCGACCAGGAAACACCCGGCCAGTAAACAACAGTCAAAGAAATACAAAGGGGAAAGACTATGAAAACCGCCACCCGTTACCCAGGATTCCTCTTTTCTCAAAGCCCGTTTCTTTACACTCTGTAGCAGGCTTGCAATGGCAATAAGAACGGGTTGAATGATTGAGAATCCGATGGAAGGTAAAAAAAAAATCTATTCAAAAGATTCTATGTAAGTGGTCAAGGTTGAACTGTAGATAATGTGTACACACAGACAATGTAATTGCACGCACACACACACACACACCCACACACACACACACACACACACCATTTGTTAACCAATTACCTCCTATGAGCCATTTTGGTTTGAGATATATGAATGGAAATGGAAATGAATAAATTCAGCTCAGTCAACAAATACCCCCCAAACAGTCCTTTGCGCAAATAAAGCCTCCTTTTTTTATTTGCAATGTTGCAATGTCAACAACTTCCCTCCAGTTGATATTGTGGAATTGAATGAAGGGCAGTAATAACTTCCTCCGTGGGATTAAAGATCATAATGCTCAGCAAAGGACGTTGTCCCCTTAATCCCAGCCTTTGAACATCCATCTTGACCTACATTCAAAATCCCCACGAGCATTACAATGCCGCACAAAAAATAAAAAATAAATACCCAAACAATGACGCGAGCCTTCGACCAACTCACTGCAGATGAGTTGATCATAAGAAAAGAAAAAAGGGAGAGAAATAATTCCAAAACGAAACGCATTAAGAGCAAATCGATGGAGCGGGTGGGGGTGGGAGTCGACAGCCGGAGCGTCGGCCCGCCACGTGCCACCGCGACTTTACGACCACCAATTAGGGGGGGGGGGGATGATCGGGGCTTCGTCAGGCGCTTGGCTGCGACGGAGGACCGCTTGAACTCACGGGGGAGAGAGGGAATGGATTCGCTCGACATAATTGATTCGCGTATGCAAACGAGACGGTTGGCCCACGTGAGGAGACGACGCGGGCTCTGGCTGGAGAAGACCGCAAAGTTTTTAGGACAAACGGAAAGGAATCGTTTTTTTTTATTATTATTTTTAGCTCGCAGCCTTGTTAGTAGTCAGGAAGGAGAGGCCGATATCTGACGTCCGTCCTTTGGCGAGAGATGTCTACAGCGGCCCAACGGAGAGGAACAAAGATGCTGACCAAGGTAAGTTTGGTTGCTGAGCGCTCCACACAAGGCCTACTGACCGCCTCTTGCTCGTAAGGCCCGTCCTCGAGAAAACAGAACCTCAGTAGCAAGGTGGGGCGCAGGTAATGTCTGACTGGCCCTTTGAAAGACATGCATAACCCTACAAAAAGGGTAAACTAATATCGAGCATCTACACAGAGGTGCACCCTGCCCTAAGCAGTTCAACTGGCACTGGGAACGAATACGTGCTCTGCCTCAACACGTTCTCAATGTAACCAGAGGAAGAAACAATGGCTGTCCCTTTTAGGTACAACGTAAAAACTCCACCCTGTACAGAAAAGTGGTAAAGCCACTCCAGCAAAGACTTCACTGAACAAACGAACTAATATTCAAACCCATCAAAAGGGCAACGGGAGAAGAAGGAGCGCTTCCGTGCAAAAGCATTTCTGCTGTTCGGCGTGCATCTTTCCCGTTCCCACCCGTGTTCCCCCGGCCTAAGCCCAGCGCAGCCCCGCTTCCTCCTGCTCCCTCGTCTGCTGTTTTGGGAGGCGGGTCGGCTTAGAGCTCAGACGGACGGCCAGCTGACAGGGTAGAAGTGCCACAAAGCGCAGAGCCCCGTGTAAGCACAAACCCTAATCACTATAATCGCCCCTTGATCCTACCGCTGCGACCAAATGACAATCAAAAGGGCCGGGGCCTTTCACTCCCGAGGCCGAGGCCTAGACAAAAGGCTGTCCAGACAGACTGCGTGGCCGTCCTGCAGTCAGGGGGAGTGCAGTCGCTGTCAGCCACACACACGTGCGTCCTGCGACAATCCCTTCGCTCAGCGTTCATTCAAGTGGTTCATATCTCAAAAAGGAAATGTGAATAATAATAGATCTGGTGGCTAAAAACAACCAAATATTTACTCCATCCCTTTGCGATGGCTCTTCTGTAATGCCACCCCAAGTGGCTTTGAGTGATTTCCCAAGGATTAAAAACAAAAGGCAATGTGCCTGAAGCAAATTAAATATGGAGTTCTGGCTTTGCAAATGTCCTCCGATAGGAACAGCTAGCGGGTTCTTTCACAGTTCACGAGCGTTTGATGAAAGAGTCCCCTTTAAGGAAACAAGTAGTTTCCATTTACTTCCACTCACTAAAGTGTGCCTCCCTGTATGTGTGAAAAAGAGCTTCACACCCTGCCGGCAGACTCACAAAGTATCTGTTATTAGTTGGCATCAAGTGGCAATAAGGGGAAGGGATGTGTGCTGCGGTCTGTGGAGACGAAGAGGGAACTGCTACAGCAGTCTCAGACAAACCAGCTCGGACTGAACGGTGTGTGTGTGTGTATAATGTGGAAGTGCGAATTCACTGTGAATGTAAGAATGCGCGTAGGTTTTTCAAATAACACCAGTATACAGTTTTTACCCTTTTGTTTGGATACATTTGTTCATGTGTGTGTGTGTGTGTGTGTGTGTGTGTGTGTGTGTAATAGGGTATTCGGTAGAAAGACGGCAACGGCGGGCGCCGGAAAGTGACGGACAGGTCAATATCTCTGCTCCTCTGTTGGGACCCATTATGCTTTAGTGATGGTCTCTCTGTCCGCCGTAGTCTTCATTCATTATCTATCCCAGCTGGGTGCTGCAGCATCCATCTTCCCCCACTCTGCCTGTCACTGGGCCCGGCACAAAAAAAAAAAAAAAACCTTTAGAGCTCCCATGGCCACTTCCAGAAAAACACACTACCAAAGGAGAGAGGGCTTTTAAGTGCCTCCCCACCCACCAATCCCCTCTGGTCTGCAGGAGCTTCACGAGGTGCTTGCTATACATGTTACGGGGTGGAGTCGCCTGTCGGAATTAGCCGAATGGAGTCTCTCGCTGGGGCTACAAATACGCTACGCTTTGTTGTTCTTTGTGCAATGTGTTCACCGTGCGTCCTCGCCGCGGTGCTGTTGATAGTGCCTTAGTCGTCGAATGAGGTAAACAAAGTGTCACGGTGAAAACGACACTAGATGCATTGACGTTGTCCCTGGAAAACAGTACAGTTTCAGCCCTGACATTGAATGGACTGTGCCATTGAAAAAAAAATGCATTGTGCTCCCAAGGTTAATATGATTTAGTCACACAATGCATTCACCAACAGTCATTGTTTACTCTTGTCTGAATACAACTCCTGCACACAAACACACACTTACGTGAATGCATTTATATGCACATGCGCACCCGTGCACACACAAAGGCATGCATGCACGCACCAACAATTACTATCACATAACCAGGCCAGCATGCATTTACGTGTATGAGAGCACAAACAAAGAGGCTCAAATATGCACGCACACAAAAAGTCACATTGCACACACACACACACACACACACACACACACACACACACACACACACACACACACACACACTAAACTTGATGAAAAGATCTATGATGGCACCAATGAATACACTCCCCATTTATCACACAAATCCCCCGTTTTCATCATCCCACGGCGGCTGACTTGTTAATTTTTTTTTTATAAACCATTTGTCTTCGTTGCGTCTTGCAGCAGCACAACCGAGGCTCAATGGAGATTAAAAGGCGCAGAGGCAGATAGACGGAGAGCGAATGTAAACAGCGTAAACACACGGAAGGAGTGTGGGGGCGTAGAAGAATTGAACGTGCCCATCGCTGAGGGCGGCCATCCCCGTTTCGGGAGCGGTTGAGCCCGACGGCGCAGACGCACGTCTAAAGACAAACAAACCATCAGTGTTTGCGCCTCACAGAAAGTGGCTGCTAGGATCGTGTGAAATTAAAAGGACAATGGGTTTCTAAAAAAAAAAATGTTTCCCACACCTTTACAACAAATGGCTCAAGGTGCATATGTGGAACATCGAGAGCCCGTCACGCCTCGTCAAAGTCTCAAAGAACACTTCAACGCAACGACACTTGATCCGCTTTCCCCTCCTCTACAGGATTAGCGTTGTGGAAGCATGGCAGAAATAAAAGAGTCGTCTTGTATATGAGTCAAAATGCATGCATATGTTCCTCCGTAAAGGATTGAGGCTACATCATTTGGTTTGTGCTATAGGGGGATTGTCGAACAACCCAAGTGTCCTGACCGATCCACTCCCTGGGAGCAATTCCATTTGATTACGTAAAGTCTGAGAAACCACTCGTCTAAACACAAGCAGCTTGGGCCAACTTTTTCTTTTTTTCTCCGACAAGCATAATCCTACTCAGACATAGCAACAGATTAGTGGCTTCCATAGTGGTTTTGCGATGCACAATTCCCTCTCTTCTCTGTTTGTATTCGCAGAGATAAGCCCTACTCATCCTGAAGCACCAGCCAAGCAACAAAGAATGTTGGAGAGAAAAAAATTATGGAACTGGACTCTTTTCCCCCCTTTTTAGGCCAAGAATCAGTGGAGGATGTTAGTGAATCGACCTGATAGAAGAATAAAACATGTGGGACTGAGGAGTGGGATTTTCCAGGCGGGCCGTGGCAAAAATCCAGACGACTTTTGAGAACCAAAAGGCCGAGAGAGCTAAACACATGTATTTATGGTTCCGTGTGTTTGGAAGAACGGGCCCTTTCTTTGAGCTGATGACTCAAACCATATTTCGGAATGGCACAATGCTTGAGTTGGTTTATGACCTGCAATGATGGATGAGACAAATATAGCCATTGCTCTAAACATTCAGCCCGCTGAATTGTTCTATTTGTACATTTCCCTGCCTTATTGAATCCCTCAATGACGGACTTGTACCCCATAATTCATCTAATAGTTTATATTGCATGTGTTGTATGTTATGACAAACTCGAAGCGTGATACATTTGGGGCAATATTATATCCAGAAACCTATTATAAACCTTAAGGGCTAGCTAACAATACTGTGTGATGGCCTGAACGTGGATGAACTTTTGAACTGCTTTTCTGATCACCTTTCCACCCACGGGCTGGGAACTGGACAGGATTCTTCAATAATCAAATAAATTGCAGCCACTTTTCACCTTTACATCTCCTCCAGTTTCTCTTGCTTTCCAAATTGAAATGACTGAAGCGAAACAAAGACAGAACCAAACTAAAGGCACCGTCAATTCCTGTCTTGTGTTTGGGACTCGCATGACTTGAAACCCAGGAAGGTACCGGAGAAGGCGACCTGTGATCTTTTTTAATCCGCATTTTGTTTTGTAGAAATGTGTTTTTGTATCGTTGTTGTATGCTTGTGGATGGTGTGAACGTAAGTGACCGCAAGCAAATCGATTTTCTCCTCGAGAGATTACAATAATAAAGACGAAGACTGAGGTAAACAGCCAGACCAGGGGCATAACAATAGCCTTAAACCGACGAGGTGGACTTAAAGAGCATGGGATCCTTTTAAAATTAATACATAAACCACGATTCATATGGGAGAATACAGTATCAGGACATTCAATAAGAGTGGTTGGAGATTTACTCTTGAGGTCGAGTGGGTCGTCCATTGATCCAAGGGTTGGCGGTTCGATCCCCAGCTCCTCTTGTCCATGTTTAAAAGTGTCCTTGAGCAAGACACTGAACACTGAGGTGCTCCTGGTGTAGAGGCGTGGACGCTCGGCCACCATCGGTGTGTGAATGGGTGAACGAGAGGCAACATTGTGAAGCGCTTTGTTCCATTCAAGTGGAAGTGCTATATACTGTAAATGCAGTCCATTTACCATTTAGTTACTATTAATGTGAGAACCATTATAGGAAATGTATATGAATTATATATGCAGCATATTCAGGATCTCAATAATCATTAAGAGAATGCATGGTCAGTACTGCAGGTTGAAACCTGTATCCAAATGGTTCAAATGTCCTTTAAAAAAAAAAAAAAGAAAAAAAAAATTAAAAAATTATATATATATATATATATATATATATATATATATATATATATATATATATATATATATATATATATATATATATATATATATATATATATTGCAACTAATGAAAAGTGCCATTATTTCGCTAAACAACCAAGACTATCATAATTAGTAACTACTTTTCAATTGCATATTATTACAACAATTTCACAACTTCAATTCTTTCTTTCTCCATCCATTCTTCGTGACTAGCATCATGATTTATATATCTTGGGGGAAGGTGATAGTATGGCCCTGTTTCAATGCTTGGACCTTTGATGTAGGCATAACGTCTAACGTCTTACTGTAATACCTAATCTAGTTCATCGCGTCTCTTCAGAATGTAAAGAATGCAAAAAAGAGGCCTTCAGTCTAGTGTTACAAGGACTAGCGAAGAGGGCAAACTATCCCACAGAACGTTGAGTGTAGCTATTTAAAAATGTATAAACGTGTTCCATGTCTGGGCAACTGTTACCTAACCTAGCAGGAGCTGTGGGCTTAAAAGCAAAGAAGTTCATCCAGTTTCAGTTTTAAAATATGGAACACGAGCAGCCCCCTCCAGATCATCTGAAGTACAGTACTTTCCTGTCCTATGTAGCCAGTGTTCTTAAAATATATCTGGCACAGTTGTATACTTTGACAGACCTACGTATTAAAACAAATACAACAAAAGTGGCATTGCTCCGCAGATGTAATTAGAATAAGCTGGGAAGGGTATGTAAGTGGCATTGTCACAGACTCCGTCTTACTGCAATATCATTTATTTTCATACTGTGACAACAAAAGGACAATGCATTTCAAAATCTGTTAACACAATGCACTCCCAATGGCAGGAAAGGAAGAGGTCATCCATTGAAAACTAAGCAGGAGGGATCGCTCAACAGGGATTTGCTTTGTTAATATACCACCCAAAGAGTTGCTTGCAGGATTTTTTTGCCTGAGGCTTTCCCTCAACATACTGCGACAATCAGAAAGATTTATTGACCAATCATTTCTTTGTGAGAACCGTTTCACAGAATTCTGATAGGTGATGAATGTGTCAATTGTCTCTGAGGGAGTTGTCCATCTCCTGGGATTATGGGAGTCTTGAGAATCGAGGCAGCTAGCATTCGTTCGAGTTATAGCCAGACGTCGATTCCACCGGGGTTGCCTTAACTTGAGGGTGCAGTGGAGGTGTTCTGTATGACTACTCATAACATTATTTTGACACTCTCTCAGTTTTAGGACGACACATTTCTAAACCACAACACCACTGCTTCAAGTTTCCTCTGCCCCCTTTTCCTTTCCGACTGAGTACCGAAACGGTTCCCTGAAGGAAGTCCTGCGTTCCTTTGTGAATCCCCGGCGATTCGTTCAGAGAGATTCTAACAATGTTCCATAGATGCGATGGAGATATACTCTATCTGTTGCGGTATTTGGTTAGGAACATTTCGTAATCATAAAAATAGTTGGAAGAGACTAAATTGGTAGCTTACCTAACCAGGCAGCGCAAACACGGCATGACTCTCAAAATCCATCAAGACACATGAAAACATCTTTTCAGCACATCTCCGTGAAAAAAATAAAAATAAAAGTGTGTCATTTAAATTCCTGTCAAATTTAATGAGATTTTAATCTATGCGTGTCTATGTATGTGTGCATGTAAATAGCTCGCCCACGTTGGGCCTCAGAATGCCTTCGGCGGTACGATTGAAATGCACAATAACCCCACGAATCGATTTGTTTGGTGGAGGAGGCTCATTTACTGGGGGCCTGCCTGGGCTATGATCTACGGTTTACAGGATGCATTTTTCTATTCTTGTCAATAAATGATGTCTTGCAGGAAGGTGAACCGTCAGCTGGAATTGGCCTAAGCTTCGTTCCCCGGAACACGGGGAAAACCGGCGCGATTGGGTTGTATTTCTTAATGGCTAGGTAATATGAATGTGTTATTGTGTAAGCATCTTCAGGAAAAATTATGCTTTCCTTGGATTCAGTGTGTGTGTGTGTGTGTGTGTGTGTGTCGTCGGAGAATTCAGTCAATTGCTAAGTACAGTAAATCTAAAATGTGTATGTTTGCTCACTACCCATTTCTCTTCAGGATTGCATGCATGCTCTTACACACAGGCACACACACACACACACACACACCGAGAAAAAAAAAACCCATTCAATTGACTCTTGCCACTCCATGAACAAATGCATTCTCAAACATTCCATTCACTCCCCCAGAGACGCTGACTGAGGGGGCCTTATGAGCACATCCTGCTGAGATGCTCAACCCATCTCAAGGCCCTCACAACAGCCTCCGATCCACAACACAGATATGGCGCGGTGCCACCGCTGTGCTGGCCTGTGGCAGCAAAAGAGCCCCAGCGAAATCCCATTGGTTTGCCGTTTCACCGCGTCAAGCTCTATTGGACGAAGGCATAGAGAGCGAGCGTCCAATGCGGAGTCAAGGGAACTGCTTTGGATAGATTATTCTGCCACATGGCAAACGACAAAAGAGATTCTAATCCCATTTCTCAGGCCCCGCAAGTCTTTTCAACAGCCTCATTGCCACCTCGTCCTCCTTTGAAGAAGTTCAGACAGAGGATCTGTGCGCTGAAATGCACACTAAGTAGCCCCCCCTCCCCTCCCCACCACCACCACCACCACCACCACCACCACCCTCCCAACACACAAACACCCAGACATCAACCCACAGATACACAATGTGTCAACTATACAGTCCTTTCACACAAACGTTCTTCAAAAACATGCATGCTCTCTAACGCCAGCACATACGGAGGCCTGCTTTAAAGCTCCGATTTTCCATCTCCACTCGCCGTTGCCATGGTTACCCCCTAATGTTCGGCTACAGTGAGTGCGCTTCCAGCACTTTCTTTTCAAAGACCTTTTTTTTCTTTTTCTTATCGACCAGCAACAACACCAGCATTCCTTTACCCAGAGGTCTTGGCTTCTGGGGGTCTTTAGTTGTTAATTACCCCACTCCAACAAAGAGAATGAGAGGCTATAAGCAAACCGTTCCAACCACGTGAGCCACCAGGTTTAGCGGTAAACAAAGCCCTCTTGCACAACTCACACCACAATCCTTGGGAGGGAAAAGCAACACACACTATAGAACAGCCGAAACATGACTGTGCATGTATTCGCCAATCAAGTCCAACTCGTTTATACTCGCAGGTGTCACTTTCTTGAACGTTCAAAATGGTCGCCGTTGTGGTGTGGTGTGTAGGCGGGGGCAGGCTTGGCTAGCCACTGCACGGCAATCAAACATTTCCTGTGTCGACCGATCAATGAGCGTCACCCCCCTGACCTCCCTTTCTTCACATCTCAATAATGAAAGATGAGGAGGGGCTACCAGTAACCTTCCTGTTCCAACAATGGGGGAGGGGGGGGGGGGAGGAGAAGGGCTCGGTCATCAATACCTGGAGGAGGACGGGGCGCTGCATTTGGCATGCTGGAAGTCACCGCGGGTCTTAAGGAACTGTCTGGCAGGATTCATGAGTGGGATTAAAAGCTCGGGCCAGCCTGAGCTCTCATGTCTCCGCCGCGTCGATATACCCGAGGGTCCCCTCGCTCAACGCAACCCTGGGTGTGGAGGAGAAAGTAATTGACTAACTGTGAAGGTCTTAATGTGGAGGGAGCCCGAGCAGACATACTTATTTTTTTGCCCATGGCGCTAGGTTGACACAACCGGCCGAAGACACCTCAGTTTGTCAGCATGGCACAACGTTTATTTTATGAATGCGATACGATGTGAAGGAGATAACATGGTTGGAGTGACCATATTATAATATGGTTGGAGTGACCCCCCTCCCCCCCCCGCCCGCCCACGCGGCGGCACCGCCCTGTCGTTTCACCGTCTTTCAACTCGCCACCCGTTCCTTTCAGGTCTCCGGAGAGACGAGCGGGGGGGAGGCACCGTGACTCGCAGCGCGACGCCCGGGGTGCGTCTTTACGTCCGTGTTTTATTACCGCTGCCACCGCTTTGAGACAACCAGCGAGAGTGGGCTGGGGGGGTGGGGGGGGGCCTCAGATTGTTGGTGAGAAAAAGTCATAAGCGTATTAACACAGGGGAATTGCTTTCGTGAGTTTTGTGAGTTTTCTTCCCCGGCCTCCCTAAGCAAGTCAAACAAACAAGCTCGTCGAGAGCATTATTTGGGCCCTTGTTGTGGTAAAACAAACACATGTGTGAGATTTGTTAAAGTACTTGCGAGGACCCCTTAAGCCCCACGGTCTAAAACATGCCCCATCTCATTGAGCGTTAGGCGCGCACACGGTGGACGGCGTGGGCTCGGCTGTCGGCTGCCCAAGGTGACACGCCGCGGGGACGTCGGGGGGAGAGGCGACCGCGTGGCCAGGGGAGGGAGAGAGAGAAAAAAAAGAACGGAAGCCAATAAAAACAGGGTGCCGTTGGCGGGTCAGAGACGCCACTCCTTTGTCTCCCGTCCAACTGACTTGAATACGTAGATGGCTTTACTTTTCACACTTTCAAAACGCCTTCTTTTACATTTCTTACCCATCGCGCACCTTCCCCTTCCACCCTCTACCATACCATCCATTCTACCCTTCTCTCCCGACTCTATTTCGCACTCCTTTCCTCCCCCTTTCCCCTACAAAACCGCCTTCCCTCAGTTGCCATAGCTACAGAGTCCGCCCATCAGCCAAACAAAGCGCAACCATCCAAGACCAAGGCGAGGCGTTTCTACCCGTTCACAGAGCCGGGAGCTGAGCTCCAACGGGTCCAGCCAGGGGGGGGTCTCTGGCCGAGGCCACGGCCCAGGGTGGAGGCCATCGATGGCATTAAGATCCCGTGAACGAGAGAGCAGGACCAGGGGGAGGTGAGAGCTCTCCCACCGAGAGATATTGACACGCTCAGCGGTCAGAAAATAACCCCCGTCGTAATTAGCTTTCGCGAGCGAGCACGGACCGAGATGAGAGGCCACTCGTGGAACTCTTGAGGGAGGACGTGTGTGTGCTACTGAATTTCAGACCGCATGATGAGGGAAGAAGTGTCTGTTTGTGGGAAGAAGAGGCTCGTTCAGGCGAAATCCCAGAACGTTATTAGAACATTAGCCGGCATTCAGGGTTGGAGAACCAGGTAGTGTGTTTCGAATAGCGTCTTGTTATAATACACTACTTGATGCTTGTTTATTTATGTATGGGGACATAGCGACTCTTTCAGTATCGTTACACCAAAGTGTTGATGTGTACAGAAAATGCCACAAGTAAAATGTATCGTGCTCAAACAAATGCCCCAATAACTGTGGGATGGCAAGGCCCCAAATGTGTTGCCTCTATTTTACACACTATCGTTTCAAAACACGCTACGACATCGTCGCCATCCCAGGAACAAGGATCTGTGCCATCTACACTGAGGCGGCGTGTCCTCTTAATTCAACACACAAGAACAAACGCGGGGACACACTCAAAGGGTTCATTACCATTACTGTGGTACGGTCCTTTACATGCTGTTCTACATGTAAAGGCTTTGCAAGGCACAAACTCGGACTCCATTAAAGGGAATTATGCAACGGCCACAAATGAAAGATTCATCAGAAGACAGTGGCTCAAATTGTGCAGTTTAAAGATTGATATGTACTTTTTTTATTTCCAACGTAGAGGCGGTTGCCCAAGATCAATTGAGTGTCTAATCGCGTGCATTTATGTCATTGGTGTTGAAAAAGCCAATGGTTTCCAACACCCATGAAATATTTAACCCTCGTCCAACATTTTTCCAGCCAACGCGAGCCTGACAGCTCAAAGGAGACTACTAAATGAAGGCGGAGAGCCGCAAAGCTG
Source organism: Galaxias olidus (assembly GCA_026901105.3). NCBI lineage: Eukaryota > Metazoa > Chordata > Actinopteri > Galaxiiformes > Galaxiidae > Galaxias > Galaxias olidus. The sequence continues at coordinate 150,139 of JAPMUY010005588.1, forward strand.
GAAAAGCTATCGGAGCCTTTTTTATTTTTTTCGCCAGCCCATCTCGAAGGTCCAGCTCTTTCAGGAAAACTTCTGGCCGCTGAAATTCCAGTTGCGACGTCCCAGCTGCCCTGACAGCCTGGAATGGAGTGGGCTGGGGCAGGTTAGTAGGGGTGAACGGGGGTTGGGGGGGAGGGCATGGTAAAAAAAACAAGTCCCCACGGGGGTTGGGGGCGGGGTGGTCTCTGCTTGCCTGAGACGGGAGAGTGGATAACCCTGTCTCGTCTCACTCCCCGGCTCCTGGAGTCACACGACTTAGAAGGCGGGTGGTACCTCCGCTGGCCTCTCCGCCTCTCGCCCGCAGAAAAGGCCACCCAGAGGAGTTGGCCCCCGGCCAGCCGTTCATGTCCAACATAAGCCCACCAGAGAGTGTGGATGGATTGTTGAGGAAGGGGCAAGAGAGGGATAGAGATAGAATGGTCGCATGCATAACTGTAATGGAGGATATTGGAGCTGCGAGGGAGGAAGGGAAGAATGACAGAGCAAACAAAAGATTCTAAATCAAGCCTTAATTGGGTGCAGAGGGGGGAAAAAGCGGTATTCTGAGAGACAGGGCTAGAACGAATGTGTGTGTGTGAGAGAGAGAGAGAGAGAGAGAGAGAGAGGGCGAGAGAGAGAGAGAGAGAGAGAGAGAGAGAGAGAGAGAGAGAGAGAGAGAGAGAGAGAGAAGAAAAGAGATATGAAGAGGGAGACAGAGAAAAAGATTACAGATATGCTAATATTAGAGAGGAGGTATGAGGAGTTCCTCATAAGGCACAGTTGAGCCTTTACTGGACGGCTTCCCAGGCAAACAGCTTGAGTGGTTTGACTGGGGACAGGGACACCCATTCTGGGCTTCTTCTACAAGATGAGCTGCTTCCCACTAACACGCAGAGGAATACAGAACAACAAGCACTCACTATGGCAAGGGATCACATTAGCAATAATCACACAAAACACATAAACTCCACACACATTCAGACAAACACATCACGGAACACACCTGTGGCGGTACGGTTTTCTATATCCCTGTATCATTTGGATTGTCAGAAGATTACCAGAGAAAAAGGAGACACCCATATCAGAAGATTCCCTCTTTACCAAGATGGTTTAATTATAAATAGTGATTTATTTAGCCATTATATTTGATTCACTTTTGTCCAACATTGATGTCCTTGTTTTAGATAGGCCAGCACAACCGGTTATGTCCTGCTGACTGATACTAAGTACATAACTTCGACCTTTGACCCTTTTACATACTGCACACTGTGTTTCTCCGAACACGGCGTGCTGCTTTACGAGACGAGTACACGCCGGACCGAGCCGTACATTAGGAAAGTAATTTACGCTGGCGTAAATCAAACACTAGATGGGTAATGAAACGTGGAGCTTATTCTGACACATGGAGTTCCAATTCATCGCCGGAATTATTTCAGTTCAGGTGAAATCTAACGTTTCCTCGCGCCGGCTTTAATTAAATCGTCCCTTCCCACGCCAGTGGTTATCAAAAGAGAGTTCACATCAGCAGAAAGCTATTTCATGCGGGAGGAGGCTGAGCTGAGGGAGTGAGAGAGTCACAGTTAAGAGAGAAGTTATTGTAGCCTTCAGAGGAAGACATGAATCCTTCTCGCGTGACAGGATGTTGTGTTTTATTTCTGGAAGGGGAGACGAGTAGCCTTCGCTCCACAAGCTACCTGCACGTAGTCGACGTTAAGTAAGTGTCAGACGACCCCCCGGCCAATTAAAAAAGAAAAGCGAGCACGGCAGGAAACAACAGAACACCGCTGAGCGAGGGAAGACAAAATGTCGGACCGGGAGTGGACTGGGCTCTAAGTGCGCCACCTCACCACCTGGCTCCGTCTGAACTCGGTCTCTCTTCACTGTTGTGACTCGTCCACGTGGGACCTGCTTCCAGGCCTGACAAATAGACGTAGCCCTCCTCCCGCCACTTACGATCATTACATTACAAACCCCCAATGTTTGGCCGGCAACTGCATCATGCGCTATTCATCTGACACGGAATCAGCTTCAGAGTCTGTAACGGATTCCTTAGGTTAACCTGTTGAAAGGTGTGCGCGTTGTTCGCACCCAAGAAAATTCAAAGCCTAACTTTGAGGACAGAGTTAAACCCAAACGGTGTCTACAAGCCGGATAACTTTGAAAACGTCTGCCCTTTCAGGAATGGGCTGCGAGGGGTGAGAGGCACAGAAAGACTCGGATGCTTCGTTTTCTGTTCAACTAACAGAGCCCAGAGGGAATCGGTAATACCCCCCAAAAAAACTAAACAAAATGGCCGCCATTCTGAATTCCACACCGTAGTTAATAATCCAAAGACTAGGATTGAATATGCTTTTTGGTTCCCTCTCTGTCCATCTTTGTCTTCAGACATATGAATCCGCTCTGCACGGGGAAAAACTAAAAACAAACGTACATTTTTCAGTGCCAGTTTGGGCTCCCTTTAGCCTAATCACTGGAGCGGTCTGTTCCCGAGGCCGGGGTTGCCCGTGGGGCGGAAAGGTCAGGCTGCCAGTCTGAAATTTACTACACCTAATTGGCCAAATGGAATTGCAGCAGGTTCTTATCAAGCTGAGTGGAGAGGGGAGGGAGGCAGCAGGCAGACAGAGTAGGCATGTCTAACAAACGAGGAGGAGGAAGAGGGGGAGGAGGATAATGAATGTCTGGTGACGTCATGCGGCGCTGGAGAAAGAATAGAAATGGAGTGGAGAGAGAAGACAGAAAAACAATCCTTCCTGGGTTTGAGCGGACGGGCAGTATAGAAAATCAGGTTAGGGCGAGGCAAACGTGCAAAGACGGGGATTCGGATTGAAATGATTAAAATAAACATCCGTCTCTGAAGAACCTTCCTGTTGTTTTATTGCCGTTACTGGTTTACTGCCCATTGTTCATAGTCAGTCTAACCTTCTTGAGAATATTACGACGGGTCTGTAAACTATCTGAGTACGCGTGTGTTACTTTAAATGTACAGTAACTGGCTAATACTGGGGTCCTCAGCGATTGACGATGGCTGAGGTGCTTTTATGGTTAGAAGGTAAAAAACAAGACCACTGTTTGAGAAGAAATAATTTCGATGAGTGGAGCATGTGCTATACAGTTCCAAGTTTTAAGTGTACTCATAACATTACGTTATACTGTGTGATGTTACATTACACGAATTTAACAAAACATTTCAGTAAAAGTCACTTACAAAGAGCACCATGAAAAAGAGGGCAGAGAAAATTACTTCCAATGCTTCAAGAACAACTATCCCACCAGGATATGGTTTGCAAACAATAATACTGTTGATGGAACGTCTATGAATTCAGCATATATTTATTTTCACAATCCCTTGGGTAAACAAAAGTGCTGTACAGTACGTGTCGATATTTCTGATCCGGAGATTAATTTCATGCATAAATTCATCTGACATCTCTTTGTTTGAGGAGTTCAAATGCTAATGTGAGGCTTGACTTTAAACATGGGAGACACCCAAGGGAGGTATTTAGGGGTCATGCAGAGCCACTGCTTGCTCATCTGCTTTCCATGGTAAGCTCTCTTGAATGTCAGTGGTGGGTGTCTTTCTCAACTGCATTCGTGAGCTTCCACTCCGCATCAAAGGCTCATTAAGTTGCTCACTTGGCGATATACCTACAGTGCATATTAAGGGGTCATCAATAACATATATTTATCTTTTGATTTATTTATATATATATATATATATATATATATATATATATATATATATATATATATATATATATATATATATATATATAAAATAAATAAATAAATAAATAAATCAATCAATCAATAAATCAATCAATCAAAAGAGAAATATATGTTATTGATGACCCCTGAATATGCACTGTAGCTATATCTCCAAGTGAGCAACTTGATGAGCCTTTGATGCAGAGTGGAAGCTCACGAATGCAGTTGAGATATATATATATTCAACCCATAGAGCTACTAGTTAAAGATACTGCAATACTCGAAAAGGTGAAGCATCTCAACCCAACCCAGTAACTCGTGTTGTATAATGTATAAGGCTGAAGGTCTGGAAGGCACCCAACAGAAACAGTATATTAAGGGGGTTGCTTCAAACTAAGTTATTCAAATAAAAGAAAAGACACAGTATCAGATCCCAGTACTTTATGTGAACTCGAGAATACATCACTGGTGTGTGACCACAATTGTTCATCCTAAATTATTAGCGCAAAAAAATAAAATAAAATAGTGTAAAAGATGATGACAAATAAAGGGAAATAAGATGGTGTGGGGCCATGTGACAGTTGGTAGTTGTTTTTTCAAAGCTGCTCTCTAATGTTATTGTCAGGTGGTAACTAAGGACTGCCAACTCTGTGAATGCAGGCATTTTAATTTCTTGGGACTTAAACGGCTAGAATACATTCTGAATTATAATTATTCTCTATTTACTAAAATTAAGAACTTCTCAGGTCGCTGCGGCAAGTGCATTGAGGAGTCCAGAATTTCACCTTTATGATAAAATACCTTATTACGTAAGAAAACTGTCATTTTCTCCATTGCATTCCAGTCCAAGAACATGGAGCATACGTGTTGCACAAAAATAAAAAATAAAAGCAGATTGGGAAAGAGAGACAAAAATCACGAATGCCAAAACAATAAAAAAAAAAAAAGTCACCAATTTGGCAGGGAGGAATACTTGGGCTGAGAATTTTCTGGTCTCCCACTGTGATAAGTCTTCTCCCGACATCACAACCCGGTTGAGTTAATGGATTAGAAATGGAAGGGCATTCGTTAGCTTATCTCATGCTTTTCCAAATAAATATCTCACCAAATCCCACAACTCCGAAAGGAGTGAAATGTCAAGGACGAATGCAACTCAAAGGCATAGAAAGATCTTTGCTAAGGGAATAATCCTCCCTTTGTGCTATTTTTCCCTATCTTTTTTTCGCGATGCCATGCTCACATTCATCCGCCTGTGTCACAGGCTGTTTTCATGGTGGATCACTGGTTCATTCACGTGGCACACATACCTGCCAGCGTGTCCCAGAGACGAGGACACCACCTCAGATCACTCACCAGATCACTGACGGGAACTTTGAAACAAGGAAATGGGTGGCAAGCTCAAATCCAACATGGCATGTACTACCCTACAAAATCTAGTAACCTCCTAGTCATTGGGATTTTATTGTAGTGAACCGTGATCCAAACAATGAGCTCTATTCCCTTTCTCCCTTTGCACCTCTATGCATCAGCAAGGTTAACATTACTGTGGATTTCTGTCTGATAAAATAGCACGATGCCATTTGGAATAACATCATCAGTTACTACATTATACCTCGCTGCTTTCACGATAATTCTAATTCTAGCCTTCACAACTATTGATCTGAAGTCAAGTGTATAATCCCAACACAAAAGGCACAAAGCAGGCAGTAAACAAATAAAAGAGGATCCTGTTAAGTTTCTCAGTGGGCTCTCTCGGAATCCTTGGTCTCTAAAAGGAAGTGTACACTTGTTGACATTTTAACTGGTGAAAGTCAAATTTGTCTGGAGGCAATCAATGTTGCAGACATTCAATCAAGACCTGAACAACTCTTCAAAGCAATGGCACCCAAGTCATGTTCCGAAAAGTTCAGACAAAAGGCAATGAAAATGGCAAGGGAAGGTGAGGTGATAGCGAGAGGGCGGGAGCTCTCCTGTTTGACCCTCTTTCTTCAGGCGAGGATCATATACAATGCTATCAGCTGTCCCTTAAGGTGTCCAGAGGGGTCCGCTGAGATGCTGGGTGATATATGGCTTTGATATCGCCTGTAATTACTGGCCGTGAAGGCCAAGGTGCTGCAGGGAAAGAGAGAGGGGGGGGGGGGGGGGGGGGGGGGGACACATAGAGGGGAAAACGCCATGGCTGTTGTTTAACAGTGCTGGGGTGTTTGATTTGAAGGGCTCTGCTTGCTAGTCGGTGGGGTGTTTGATTTGAAGGGCTCTGCTTTGCTAGTCGGTTGGGCTCAACAAGATGGCTGCAGGAGATGGAGGGAGGAGGGTGTTTGTTTTTTTTCCCAGTGGAGAGTGAAAAGCACTCGCTTTGTGGCAAATGGGAAAGAAATCATCAGAAAAAGCACCTAACAATGGTCAATACATACGTCCCTCACAAAACGATTTAACAGAGAGCTATGCTCTTGTACAGAGTAGGCGGACAATGCAAAGTGGCCGCCTCGAATTACAGCAAATTAGTCACGATAGCGTGCTTCAATTACAATATCATTACCCGCATTCCAGTAACAACCTGCTCCCACCTACAGGTGACATGCTTCTTTAACAGCTGTGGGTTTTTCCTGCGCCATGATGGCTGCCGCGTTCGGCAGGGGAGCGGGTAATGACGGGGAGCCATTCATCCTTTCACGGCGAGTCTGGAGACAGCCTTCGTTTTGAGATGCATTACAGCACTCCCAGGCAACGGCGGCATTGCTATCACTCAGACAGAGCCCGCTATTAGCTCTCACTTAAAGTACCCTAATGGAACCGGCCACCTTGGCGTGAGAGCCAGCCATACAAACCCCGGCAGACTGTGGAAAGCAGCCCTCAATAGGCAGGGGGCGGGCGTGTTCCACGTGCATTGTTTGAATATCAATGGAGCATGTTAATAGCAATTGAAGGACAGGTTAGGTTGTTGACGGATAGCAGGGCTGATGACATGGAGAAAGGTTTTTTTGCGGATGGATGCTAGCCCGCGGCTCACAGACGGATTCTGATGGGACATCTCTTCCTTGAAACATAACGAGAGCGAGCGCTGCCAGTCGCTGTGCCCTAACCATCGCCAGCAGGAGAGACAGGTGGCTCACGGTCTGGGGGAGGGAAAAAAGAACTACATTCCCAGAGGGCCGATGTTCTGTGGTGAGGGGTGAGGTGAGGGAGAGCCAAGAATATCAGATATCAGGAAAAAAAGTGTGCCATCAGTCCCCTGGGCAGAGGGTGGGGGTGTGGGGTGGATTCTCTCTGGACGAGGCTTTTGGAATACCGAGAAGCCCATATGGAAAAGAAAACCATCTCTCCCGAGACGTAGCTTTAGATGATGATCCTGAAAAGAGCTATGGAGCTGGAAAGGCATCCATGAGTGCTGCTACTCTAGGCCCTTTCACTTCTGAGTTTCAGGGCTAAACGCTGTGCTAATATCTGTTACGCAAGAAGTTGCTAATCTGATTAGATCCAGTCAACTGTAATGTAGTACAGCAGTAATGCCTTTGGAAGCATGTCAAAGTTTCCGTACGTACATCGTGAGGGACCACTTTTCTCGCTTCTATTTTTGTAATTATCTTGTCAGAGACGTCATACTTCCTCCATGCAAACGCCAAGCAGGCGGTCTCTGTAATGCCTTTTCATCTGGCATCATCCCCTGCTTTCTCCCGGATTGTGTTTGAAGACATTTCCTCCACTCTTCAGAGTGCTGTTTCAGTATTGTTTGAATCTCTCTCTCTTTCTTTCCTAACAAGCTTAGAAACTGGGTTGATAGCAACAGATGTCTTCAGCGTGGTGGCCAGGGGCAACTTTTTGGTAATTATCGATCCCAAAGCATGGACTTCATAGTTTGTTACTGGTACAAAAAATACCATGGAACATAGAGTGCTAAGTTTCTCGTCTCTGAAAAATGTTCAACAAATATTGTTCTGTAAATGTAATATACCTGTCGGAGAATATTCTAGTCGCTCAGGTCCAACGTTTCTTTGTATATTTACAATAGGCCACAGTGTCCACATTAATTGTTAATTCCTCAGTCAATTTGTACTCCACTTAGATTACACACTGTTGTGTGTTTGCTGAATCTTGAACTATTATTTATCCTCCTAATTTATCGTCACAGTGCATTAGTCCAAAAGTGAGGGTCAGTCCTGACAGATCTGGTCCCATTTCCTGCATTCTTTAGAATATAGCAATAACTCAGCACAAAGCGCTTACATCTGACAGAGGGGCAAAATATTTACTCAGACAAATCAGGGATAATGTATTCCAATTATTTCAAAGGAGCATAGATTTAAATCATGGCAAATTTATGAGAGGAATGACTACACAGTAAGGGACAACGTGATTTCCCTCCATCTAGAATGTGCTTTGAGCTCACGGAGAGACTGGAGTCATTCCTAGTCCAAACATAACCGACCACAACAAGCTGGAAAGGCATTCCAAAAACACAATTTACCGTATGTTGACATTCTTCAAACATAAACATCCTGAGCTTTGCCCTCTTATGTGCGATCAGAAATACAGGAAATCGATCCAAATATAGGTCCTCTGCAATATAATTGGAAAATAGATCACGAGACCAAGAGTGACCAAGAGACACCCAATCAATTCAATCTCAACTGGGCTGGGGAGTTGTATTTCCCGAACCATTTATCAATATCAAAATAGCAGAGCTGTGTAGTTGTTGTTTTTTAATGGAGAATTAAAAGCCACTCGGTAAACAGATACAAACCCAGTTCCTGACGGTAACACAGTAAAAAGTTTGAATCAATCCGCACCCTGACCGTTTTGTGTTACGGTCGCAGTCAATGTGTGGGGACGTGTTGGGGAGGCGAGGCTGTGCATCTGTGGGTCAGCTAAGACGGACAGTCACCGAACGGCCTCTACAGCCGTCGCTCCACCGCTACCGGGTGCCACGCGTTTACGTGAACCATCAACGGCCCGGCGGAGTCCGGACGCGTCAAACGGGATGGCGGTGGCCGCCAGCGCCTTACCTCTGAGACATGATCTTGTAGGCGTCCGGCAGGTAGCACCGCGTGTTCTCCATCTGCGCCGGGTCGGCGTCGCAGATCTTGTCGTCGGTCCGGCCGTAGTTGGCGCTCTCGATCATGATGACGTCGGTGCCGGGGCACCGCAGCTCGATGGGGTAGCTCTCGCACGACAGCTCCCTCCTCACCACCGCCATGGGGATGGGGGCTCGACTGAAGGCTAGAAGGGGGGGGGGGGGGGAGACACGTACCATGAGAGATCGGAGGTTAGGAAGAAGGGAGGAGATTGTATGTCGGATCTAGTGTAAAAGGTCAAATGTGTGTTTAAAGGAAAGAACGAGAGACAAAGAAAAGGAGAGAAAGAGAGAGAGAGTGCAAATCAAATGCATACAAATATCCATATAAGCCTGGCCCCTTCTGGATCAGATCATCCTATAATACTAGCTGGTTTACTGACACAGATAAGCTCAGCTACATAGTGTTTGATTAAACCAGTGTGTTCGCAGCGGTTGGTTTCACACTAGGCAGGTCAAAAGGGCAACCTCCCCACTTCCCTCTCTAGTACAGAGTCTGTTTGGCAGGAGCCTCCATGTTTACTATGGGCAGCCGAAACACTGGGAGAGCCGGAGACTTGAGTCGTTCTGGAGGTTTCTGCTTTCTCTCTCACCAGCACACAGAGGGCCGGGACTCATGAGGTTTGGTGTTTACAGAGAGAGTGAAAAATGAGCAGCAAAACGTAAACGTTGGGCTGAGTGACCGCAGGGGACTGTGACAGTTATGGATTTTCATAAACACCCCTTAACAGAAGTGTCGGTGTTGCAGGACCCGACACTGGACAATGTGCACAAAGCACATTTATCATGGAGGGGTGGTTCGACAGGGGTGCTCGTGGGTGTGTGTGTTAAGTCGGTGAGTGTGTTTGTGTGTAGTAGTGTGTATGACGGGGGTTAGCATGTGGCGTGTCCACTTTGGATGTTTCTTTTTTTATGGTGTGTGTATCTACGCTTGAGATAAAAAAAAATAGAAAACACATACAGATCATTACACACACGCCACTCAGATTATATTGTGAGGTATTCCCAAAATAAATACTGTACTCGCAGACCATTTAACTCAAAGCCTTTGAAAGGATTCTAAATGTTGCCGAGGGACTCCTTTTCAGCCACACAATGAATAAGATGAGGTTCACCCAGGCATGTCAAAGAGCCGCCTGATATTGTGTCATTTCCTTTTTGTCTCATAAATCATTCAAACTCTTCAAGTGAAACAGACAACTAGCCCCCGTATCGTTACGACGGGTGCCAGGGACGTGAGAAAACGTGTTGTCAAGCTAACATCAGCGAAGCATCTGAATAATTGCCTCAGGCTTGGAAATGAAATATATCAATTATCTTTCCGCTTAAGGGGCGGTTCGCTCTCTCACTGAAAAGTGTGGATGTGGAACTTCATAATTCAATTCTACTTCAAATGGGTGAGCGATGTACACATCAATAAGAAAAATAAAGGACAGGATCCTGCAGTGATCAAAAAAGTGGTGTTGTGTCTGATCCACTAATACACCTAGTCTCGAGAGGAATGCACATGGCATCCATGTAAGACGCACGTTTAATTTCACACATCTAAGAAGCACCGTTCTTAATCACCAAAACAGACCGGAGACAAACAGATAAGGTCACGATTTGGCAAATAATCACTGATGCTGATTAAGTTTTATGATAGCAACACAGGATCATGCTTGGTGTAGACTCTGTCATAGAACATTCTCTTTAATTCATGCATGATGGGAACTTCAATCGTTTTGTTTTTTTTGCCTAAAGGCTCATAAACACATCACAGGAACTTACTTGCAAACTGCCAATTGTGATTTTAGAGGCTCACTGTGTAAACTTTATGATATACCATTACCTCTCTCCAAGGAAGCATTAAACAATGCTGTAGGAAACTTAATAGCTGGGGTTATTGAGAAAACAAGGTCCTCAATTCACTAATGTAAGCAAGCGTACCAATGCCAAAGACCTCTACGATTACCTGTCTCCTCAACAACTCTATTGTAATTACATTTGTGCCCCGGATTAAGTGATGGATAGGGTTCATATTCCTTTCCTTCCAGAGCCAGCATCCTGCCCTTGTGCCTGTATCGCTGTCTTCACGTAGTGCACATCGTCTTGAATGGAAAATCCAAAAGCAGAGTCACATTGAAAGTCCTTGCTGTTATCAGGCCTTGATGTTCTAGTCGATTCCGCACCGTCCTGAATACTGCTGAGGATTATTTCCGACGGAGCCCAGCATTTCTATTTTCCTCCCCTTCAGATTTACTGTGGATAAGTTCTTTGACGAGTACACTGCTGAATAGGCGAAGTACACCTCCAGTTTTAGGGAGAGAACCAAGCTCATTTGGGGGGAAAAAACCACACAGGGTCAGAAACAAAATTTGTATTTGCTTTCATGTCTTCTGAAAAAGTGTGTTCGCTCCCTCAATGTCTTCTGAGGGAGACACATCACATAGCTTACGAATTAATATTTGAACCATTGCAATTATTCATCCCAGAAAAGGCACGGGAAAGGTCGTTGGGGAAATAATGGTCAGTGGAAAATGTGTTTTTTCATCAAAGTTTTTGAAAGCACTTGGAGCGGAGCCTTACATTGGAAACCAAAAGATGAGTTCTGATTGCTGCAGCACAAATGACGATTTCCTTAAGTAATGAAGGAGTAAATGGCCCATTGTGAAGGACCTGGCGTGATGGAGGTCCTTTGGACGGGGACTGTGAGTCAGCCGGCCCAGACCTCCCTGCCCCCCCCCCCCCCCCCCTCCTCTGTACATCTCAAGCCATGGGCACTTCAGAGCACACACAGTGGACCAGTGATGACATTCAAAAGTTATCATTCATGTCAAATCAGGGGACTGGGTGGGGGCCATGCAACATTTATTTTATTCTCTGAGGTAACAGTGTGAGGGCTGGGCAGGCAGTCATTACTATTAGCCACGGATAAACATGCCCCAGATAGACCATGTTCTCGTGACAGGACGCACGTGCTCTTCAGAATGTCACCGAGTTCAATCACTGCTCTAAAGACAATCGTATCTGATGAATCTACCCGCTCCAATTAGGGCCGCCCCCGTTGGTCGCGCAGCGAACACAAACTTCAGCGTGAATAAATTGGTTTGCCTAATATCACATGGAGAGACGATGTTTCATTGCAGGAGCCGGGCCTTTTTTCCCCTTGCAGGAGACACCATTCAAAAGCTGAAACCAAGGGGGCATTCAAATGAGCTCTAATTTAATTTTTTTTCAAATAACGAAAGAGGGATGGAAGTGGAGAGAGAGAGAGAGAGAGAGAGAGAGAGAGAGAGAGAGGGAGAGAGTTAGAAAGAGAGAGGGAGGGAGGGAGGGATGGGATGACGGAAAAACGAGAAGAGCTGATTCAACACGATCAAACGCTGCTTTTAAGTCCACGTCGCCGCATTGGCTCGGCCCACAAAGCCGGTGATTAACGAAGGCATGAATCACGCTGTCGTTACTCGATTAGTATGCTCGGGAGACTGCCACACCTACAGTACCCCGGGCTCGCTGGCACAAACAGTTCTCCGTCACCCGTGGCGGTCTATGGAAGTGTTTGAAAGATCTTTAAGAGTTGCTTTTAAATCGTGTACATTCAACGGGGTTCTCTCTGCGTGAGAAAGCGGTCTGTCACTTTGAGTTTATTAGCTTTAGGTAGGCCACAGGCGTCCTACATCTTTAGATACAAGGAACGTTTCAATTAATGTTATCACTAACGTTATAGAACGTATAGTAAATGAATAGGCACTTCAATGATGGGTACCCTGCAGGTACCAGCCACGTTTCATATTAGCTAAGTCGCTGTGGCATTCGATGGTGTGCGGTTTGCACTGGCTAAACTCTAGGACCCTGCCTAGTTTAGTTTACAACCGTACCGTAGCCATCCAACGCTAAACACTCCTAAATCAGGGACACCATCCACCGCGAGTTGCTCCACATCCACTAGATGGTTTCCCCGGTGCCGTGACATGATGTGGCTCGGCACAATCGGCGCGAGTCAAACGGCGCTCAAACGACCACGCCGACACATTTGTCCCCTCTCGCGTCGTTAACCAATTCACCTGAGCGTTCCGCTGACACGAGCGCAGACAACAACGTGAAAAGCTGACACGAGCCGCGGCATCAGACGCCAGCTGACGGCGCGTTATGACTTTTAATGAGCGATGAGTGGCTCTGAACTGGGGGCGCGAACGGCTATACTGGCTGTTAGGGGACGGCTTTTTGGTATTCAGCATTGGTGGGGGGTGGGGGGGGGGGGTGGGGGGCAAAGGGAGGACGCCGCTAGTGCGCATTTATTGTGGCATGTGTTGCCACTGGTAGTGCACTAAACCACGGTCCCTCACTGCACATCCATAAACCACATCCACCCTACAGCCCGTCACAGCAATGTGTCTTGGCAACTGGCCGTCAGGCCCTGATTCACACACTCCAAACACAGAGGTGAAGGGACCTCCCAGCTGATGAGCGCTTTAGTTTAATTAATCACCACCGCAATTCATTAAGCAGAGAGTGGCGGCGGCAGATATACGAGAGCGAGAGCAAGTTGCTTGTCAAACGTCCGCGTTTAAGACCACTCCACGGCGCAAATTACAACTTTTCCAAGGGTCAATTCCTCTTCGAACTCGCGGGGAAACACTCAAGAACGCCGCACGTTTCAATAAAAAAAAACTGTTGCACGTCCTCGTGGAAAGTGTTCGCTGAGTTAAGTTCCGCTTAGCAAACGCAGGGTTGAACTATTCATTCGAATCGCATGAACCCACTTCCACGTTGACAGAAGGCCTCCCCAAAAGACCTTTGCTTGAACCTTGAAATCCAAAGCAGGCGCTGTTGAGCACACTCTGTTTATTGCCATTTCCTGATGCTCTGTGTAATCAAAGCTGGATGAGTATCCGGTCTGGCTTGTGGAGATGAGTCAGACGGTTAGGGGGGGGGGGGGCTGTGCCGGAGTCCCTCCCGCGGCGCTGGCGGCTGCAGAGGCCGTTTCTCACCGCGGCGACCGGCGCTTTGTTCCGCTTCTGTCACGTTGACATTGCTGTCCCTCTCTCTCTCTCTCTCTCTCTCTCTCTCTCTCTCTCTCTCTCTCTCTCTCTCTCTCTCTCTCTCTCTCTCTCTCTCTCTCTCTCTCTCTCTCTCTCTCTCTCTCTCTCTCTCTCTCTCTCTCTCTCTCTTCTCTCTCTCTCTCTCTCTCTCTCTCTCTCTCTCTCTCTCTCTCTCTCTCTCTCTCTCTCTCTCTCTCGTTTTTCCCTCATCCTCTCCTGTAGTTCCCCGTGCCTCTATCACTCCAGGGCTGTTGTGGGCCAAAACGAACCCCCCTGGGCCGACTCGTACCACTATGTCTCACACATGCGCACAATAGCGCACACACACAGTCCCCAATGCTGGCATTGCTCAACAGGCCTCCAACTACGGTGACACAACGTTTCATTAAGGTCAAGATGAGGAAAAATAAAGGAGGATTTTCTTGTGTGAGGAGTGCAAAAAAGGAAAGGCCGTTTTTCTTTTAGTCACTTTAGTATGGCCAGTGATACACACAAAACAAACATATTTACCTGGCAACGTGGAGCAGCAAAACCTAGAGTAATTCTAATGAAGAAACACAATCGGACTCGTATCTATTAGAATCTCCACAGTTTAGTGTTTCAATGATTCTGGACCTAGGTCGGATGGGTAAGAGGCACTTAACCTGTTTTCTGGCCTTGGTGGGTTGAAAGTGAATGAACCAGCCAACGCGGCATTTACACCATACAAAGCCAATTGTGTGTCGAAAGGAAGACAGTAAGCACATATTTCAAACTAGGACATCCATCCATCCATCCATTAACTTTACCGCTTATCCTGTACAGGGTCACGGGGGGGCTGGAGCCTATCCAAGCGGACACAGGGCGAGAGGCGGGGTACACCCTGGACAGGTCGCCAGTCTATCACAGGGCCGACATATAGGGACAGACAACAACTCACACTCACATTCACACCTACGGGCAATTTAGAGTCACCAATTAACCTGCATGTTTTTGGACTGTGGGAGGAAACTGGAGTACCCGGAGGAAACCCACGCGAACACGGGGAGAACATGCAAACTCCCAAACTAGGACATAGATTATATAACAATAATAATAATACTACATTTCACACAACACTATGTGGATTGAATCTATTGGGTTTATTATAAAACTGAGGAGGAACACAAGAAAAATTAGAACAATATGTTTTTTGGGAACTTGAGGTTATGCTAAACATTGGGCAATATTCCTCCGATAGATTTCTCCGTTTCTATGGTCTGTATCGCTTTGGCTTAGACAAAGGTCTAATATTAGGGCAAGTTTCAACTTGTTTGGATATCGAGTGAACAAAAACTACTTCAAGTGAACCACGGGTCCAAGGGTCTTTTTGCGGTCTCTCGTCTAATAGAAAGCACGACAATGAACCCACCATTCCTGCATTCCCATTCCTACTCTCCCTATGCCATTTCTGCTGCAGTGTGATATCCAAAGGGCACAACGCATGAATTAACACCAATTGTGGCTCTGAGCTGTAATGTTTGCTTGGATAATAAAAACGGGAAATTATTTATACGCCTAAATTAAAATGGGGTTCCATGCATATGTATTTTGTTTTAGCAAAGATGACTAAGACGATCAGTGTTGCTGGAGTTCGTTTGAATCACAGGTTCACTCCCACGCTCCTTAGGGATCCGAGACGACCCAGCACAGTCAGAGAAGAACCCAAACGTGACCGTTTGCCATCCATCTTCTAAGCATAACAAAAACACACACACACGGATCATGATTACGACGTTTCAGTGACGGCGTGCAGCCCTTAGTTGTTCCTGACAGACTAATCAGCAGATTATCCAGCCACAGAGCCACCCCCCCCCCCCCCCTTGCAGGGAGCGGTTTTGTAATCACGGGACGTTTGGCGATGGGGGTCGGGAACCTTCCACACCCCTGCACGGAGGCTGATGTGTGCAGCATGGCATCGTGAGAGTGATTAGACAGACCATCTCAGGGGTTAACTGCAGTAGCCCCCCCTTGTCCTTAAACCCTGCCCTCGGGGTCTGCGAAGGGATGGTGTGTGTGTGTGTGTGTGTGTGTGTGTGTGTGTGTTTGCTGTGTGTGTGTGTGTGTGTGTGTGTGTGTGTGTGTGTGTGTGTGTGTGTGTGTGTGAGTGCGAGGGGTGAGAAAGTGTTTTAGCACCCTGACAGACGGGGGCTAGTTAACTCTTTGAATTGGTGCATAGAGGGTCACAGTGCTTGGTGTCACCACCACGGGTCACCGTGCGTCGAGGAGCGTTTAGAAAGACGCACTCCTAGAGATGAGTGCCAGCACAGAGCTCATGAATAACATAGAACACAAAGGTCACTTGAACCATTTCAACAAAGTACAATGCGATACATTTTACATAATTGTGTGTTTATTTTTATTCCGTTGCGCTTTTTTTCTCTCAGGAATCAGCTGTCCGTTCGCCTTGCGCTTCTTGCCACTTTAGGAAGCTCACGTAACGGCCAGGGCGTACGGCACGGGCAGCGGGTCCGGAGGGGAAGAGGTTGGGACGCGGCATGCCGTGCGGTCGGACGCTGGACGTACGGCACCGGCAGCGGGTCCGGAGGGGAAGAGGTTGGGACGCGGCATGCCGTGCGGTCGGACGCTGGACGTACGGCACGGGCAGCGGGTCCGGAGGGGAAGAGGTTGGGACGCGGCATGCCGTGCGGTCGGACGCTGGACGTACGGCACGGGCAGCGGGTCCGGAGGGGAAGAGGTTGGGACGCGGCAGGCCGTGCGGTCGGACGCTGGAGCCGGCGCAGAGTGACATCCCCGACTCTCCCCTTACACTGCTTCCCCTCGGAAAAGGCTCGCGAGGCAGAAAGGAGGGCATTGTCACAGTGAAAAAGGATCCCCTTTAAGTCCGCCACCACCATGAAACAAGGTCCAACGATCACGGAGGCGCGTGTGGGGGAGTGTGTGTGCGTGCGTGTGTGTGTGTGTGTGTGTGTGTGTGTGTGTGTGTGTGTGTGTGTGTGTGTGTGTGTGTGTGTCTCAGAGAAAAAGAAAGGGAGTCTTAGTGAAAGATATTTTAGTGTTTGGTTGTGTGGGTGTTGTCTGTGGTCTGCATATAAGTGTGTGTGTGTGTGTGTGTGTGTGTGTGTTGGAAGGGGAGGGGGGCACCGCTGGGGAATGTGCACCTGCAACTTGACACAGTCAGTCTTTTGTGGGGGCCTATCACATGGGTGGGGAAAATCTCTGTCATTTTCTCCCTCAGAAAGCCCCAGATCCCCCTGCAAACATGCAGCGTTTTACCTCGAGTTCCGTAACGTATTTCAACTCGCCCGGCCCAGATAACCGAGACCTAGACGTGGTGGTGTGAAATGGCAAAATGTAAACAAAACACCACAACAAGTCCTCCTCCAGTAGATACACATGAACAATGGCAGGAGGAAGTCTAGGAGGTTGGGTCACAGGGAAGAAAAATGGTGCCTGCATAAGGCCTCGCTGAACGTCTAAACAGGGATAATTTATTGTTGTCTTTATCTTCCTTGGCAGGTGGCCCTTGGTGAGTGTGTGTGTGTGTGTGGGGTAGGGGAGGGGATGCTCGTTCCTATCATGTGTGGCCCCTGCAGGTACTTTACCGGGGGCCCCAGGCAAAGCAGGGGAGGACAGAGGGGGGACTGCATTGGGTGATCCATCAATTGACTAAATTGACAATCTCTCTGGCGGCCTGACAGCTCCAGTACAGGATCGGGGGCAAGCAGTGACCCCCACAGCCCGCACACGTCTGCAGAGGAGGGGCGGTGGCGGGGGTAGAGGAGCTGTGTGTGTGTGTGTGTGTGTGTGTGTGTGTTCTCGTGTATGTATGGTGAAGGGAAAGCAACGAGAAAAGCAGAGTGAAAAACATGTGTTCCCTGTGTACTTGTGCACAAGCGAGAGAGTGACACAGAGAGAGAGTGACACAGAGAGAGAGAGAGAGAGAGAGAGAGAGAGAGAGAGAGAGAGAGAGAGAGAGAGAACGCTGGGCAGAGCACGGCACACCAGCCTGAACACGCTTTGGCCCTGACATCTTTTTTTATTTCAAAATAAAAATCTAGGACTAAACAGAGATTTCTCCTTGCGCCTCTTCTCTCTCTATCCTTTCTTTTTCTTTTCTTTTTCTGCTCCTTTTTCTCAAGCGCAATTAATAAGGAAATGGAACGGGCCGGTCGGCTTCCCAAAAGAGGGCCATCCTTCCAACAATAGAGGCCCTTCTTTTGTCAATGGCTGTATTGAATTCCCCGAGGCCTCCGTGCTATAGCCAAGGCCGTATCCAGTATCCTTCCCTCTTTCTCTCTCTCTTTTTCTCCATTGCTCTCTCGGTCTTGCTCTCTCTACCACCGCATGCTCTCTCTTTATTTAATTCTCGGCCTACTAATTGCTCCCTCTCTCTACCATCTTCCCTCTCTCTCTCTCTCTCTCTCTCTCGGTCTCTCCCTCTCATCTCATGTCCCCCCCCCACCTTTATCCACTTTCTCTTCCCTTCCATTTCTCTCAAGGTCTACTGGGCTAATCTGTCTCAGAGTAACATTTGATCCCAGCCTCGCTCCCAGTGCCGACGTTACAATACTTTGTATTGATTCGCGGGGGGGGGGGGGGGGGGGGGGGGCTGCTTAGGAGAGCCGCTTCCTAAGCCCGCCTTTGCTTACTCGCAGGGAGAGACAGCGGGAGAGACAGCGGGAGAGACAAGGGGAGAGACAGGGGGAACGACAGAGGGAAGGAAAGGGGGACCACACCGAACACGAGGACGCCTTGCCGTTGGTATGCGTACTCGACGCGCTCTCTGTGAACTTCGGTTTCAGGAAAACGTAATTAGATGTTCTGTATTCTAGTCACCGTTTTCTTTTTCTTTTCTTTTTTTTTTTGAAATCACCCACCCCGGGAGCTCAAGTGGTAAATTACCATCTGAGAATAAGAAGAATGGCAAGATAGAGAGTGAGTGTGTGTGGATTAGAGAGAGAGAGAGAGAGAGAGAGAGAGAGAGAGAGAGAGAGAGAGGAAAGAGCTAAACAAGAGGAGTAAAAGGCCGTTCGGAGAGGGGGATAAGTGGCTAATCCCTTTTTTTTCCTCCTTCCATTGTTGTTTGAAATAAAGGCACCATCAGGTGAGCACTGTCCTCTGAGGCACCTAAGGGCAAACAGTCGCTTTGCTCTCCCTCTCGTCCCCAGCACACCCAATTGCCCAAAAGGATTGCCCATTCAACAAACAACACAGAGCTGTAATCAGTGCTAACGGCGCACAAACAAGAGCAAGGATCCGCATGGCCGGACATTATTGTTACGGTAGCACGTACAATGATGTTACTGTCTACTATCCGTTGTCCTAAACAGTTGTTTGTCATCCTATTGACTTTCCTCAAAGACACGAAATGCCATTTCGCCGCGCGACCAACTGCATGGTGTAATCACAGCGGACGGAGTCTCCCTCCCCGCTAGGCCTACCGGGCCGGGGGTATATTAGCGTGCAGTGATACAACACGCCGACACGCCAGCCCCGTTACTCTATGCCACGAAAACAAGGTCACACCCCGACCCGAGCCATACCAACAAAAGAAATGCCCACGCTGACTTCGGGAACCAGTCCCGGAAGGGAGAACCATAGAAGACCGGCCTTCCTCGACGCTTAACCAAATATGCTGCCGCAGTACATTCCCCATGGCGTGATATCGACCAGCCACCGTTCCAAAGCCATGCAAAGCAGGCCAGGGCCTCACCTGCGTCTAATTTGCACGGGAGGCTCTGCAGATAGGGGGGACTGTAATCCGGGTAATTAGGGAGTGTACTGCTGTACAGGCCGTACGCCGTCCCACAGCGAGGGCGAGGAAAAGCCGCCGTGACAAAATCCCCCTGCGCGGAGGAGGGATAACGATGTCGCCGCTTTATCCAACGGCCCCATCGCCCCCCCCCCCCCCGCCCACGCTGCCTACAGGGTGGGACGTATGGCACGCCGAGCAGCCGTACACGAGGTATGGCGGATTTGCATAAACTCCGGCGCGCGCGTGCGGATCTATTGTGCGGTGACTCCACCCCCCCCCCGGGGCCTGGGAACGCGCCACGACGGTGTCGCCGGCGTGGGAATGAACGAGAGCACCGTGTGTGACGCACAGGCACAGGATAACACACGCTCCTGTCCGCTCGATTTTCATAGGCGCCTTTTAAATTCCGGCGCCTTTTAAATGGACAGCGCCGGAATTAACTACAGAAATTGAATAAAGCACGGGGCGTTGGAGGCCCGCTTGTTGTTGGCCCTCGCTGAGCCTCGTTTACCGCCCACTCGCCCGGTTTTGGTGGGCAGCCCCTGGTGTTCAGCGCAGGAAAGCATGTGCTCCCAGCCGCCCACTCACGTTGGCCTGTGATCTCGTAGAGAGGATCATTCTGAAACGTTAGTCTCTCTCTAGCCGGCCTGGCGCCACACAACACACACGCACAAACACACGTTCACACACACACACACACACACACACACACAATGCCGCCGACTAATATAAACCAACATCCACCGCCACTTGAACTGCCTGTCAATATCCACCCTCATTAAACACCACTGGGCCAGCCACGAGTCCACTTTAAATGGCATCATTCAACGCTTACCAAATTATGCATTGCAAGGGGTCTCTAATTCATTTATTTGGAAGGTATATGCCGGACACGATTTGGGCACCTATAAAACTTGAGGGGTATTTAACCTAGCGAACCTAAAGTACCCCATTGCGCTTAACGTTGTCGTCATTTCTTTCCTCTGGGGTTCAAAGCTCTGACAGACTTTTGGCAACGACAGACGCAGACTACTGGAACAAGGCACTCTCTGCTCTCTCATGAGCATAAACCAGGTATTGATTTTACTTGAGCACAAAAAAGGTTATTACAAATTGTGGCAAAACACAAAGACACACTGTATATATACACAAGGATTTACAAAGTTAAAGCAAATGTATATCTTTTTTTATTATTATATACATATAGTTTATTGTGGAACAATAATTCTCTTGAAATGAGGCCATGCGGCACGCCAGTGTGTGGGGAACCAACCGGAAAGACTGCGACTGCAAAGCTAAACATTAGCATTCAGCAAACAGAGATATGGAATAAGCTGGCATACAATTGACAGCTGTGGAGGCATCCCTGAGGGAAATTATGAAAAAAAGAAGTAAATGTTGTAGCTCCAACCCCCCCATTTGAAGTACAGTCACACGCGCATAGCATTCCGAAAATACATCCATTATAGTAGTTTGTAAAAAGGACCCTGATATAATGAATTTTCATGCAAAACCGGTCAGAAAATCTATTTATGTGGTTATGTTTGGGGTCTTTTGTGTGACTTTGTAGGGCAAGCTTTTATTTATTAAACGTACATCATTTCCTGTTTATGATGAAACTACCAAATTTGACCTGTATCTCCGAATGTATGATCTGATTAGCTCATTTGTATGAACGTACAGCATGTTTCCAAAAAAAAGGGTTGGATTTTTTTTTGGGCACCTTCATTTCACATTCGACGACTGCGCACAGTGCACACTCCTGTAACTCCATGATTGACACCCATCCACTGCAAACCCCTCCACAAGCCCATTACTTGCTGCGCTTCAAAAAGCACCCCATAATCACAACAAAACAGTACATGCCCCAGAAGGCTCTCGCTTCAAGTTGCCTCCTTTCAAAAACGCACGCGCTTGGAAAGTTATTTGTTTAATTAATTCGGTAAATCAGCCAAATCCTGCTATGCCTTGGTGGAGGATGCTGGTGCCCTTGACTAATTACGTGTATTGGGGTTGGATACATTAAGATTGACAGGTAAGGAAGAATAGGCCTAGCGCAGCATTAGCATACGTCGTACCGTATGATGGATAGCTTCCCCTACGGAGGAGGGGTTATTCCTAGGCACAGTACATGTGTCCACTACCCAGTGATTCAAATGAGTAAACAATACGCAGACAATGGAGACAGTGTGTGTGTGTGTGTGTGTGTGTGTGTGTGTGTGTGTGTGTGTGTGTGTGTGTGTGTGTGTGTAAAGAAGGTGCAGTGAGTGTGAGAGTGAGAAAGAGGACATATGGTTTAAAGAGTAAGCTAGAGCCAAATATAAAGAGAGAAAGAGACAGAGAGGAGGAGTTGGAGAGAGGGATGGTGCGCGCTACGAGAAAGGGCGTGTATTTGCTCTGTTTTCACCCACTGAGTGGGTGTGCGTCTGAAGGAAGCCTCGGGTACAATTTTCAGAATGGTCAATTACCTGCCATTGCTCTGGGCTGAGTACAACAAGAGGGCAGACAAACACCCACCTACACACACGCAGGCGCACACACACACACACACACACACAGAGAACACTAGCTTCAGGCTAACGCCGCCCCCCCCCCCCCCCCCCCCCCCCCCCCCAACCCTCCCTCCCCATCCCACATTGTGGCTAAATCTGCTTCCATTTTTTTGATGTACGTGTTGAGCTCTTATGATGAAAAATGTGTGTCAGTTTCAGGCTCGGGCTCGCCTATCAGAGCGGTCCACAGGGCCTCATCCATTCTTGTCAGACTGTCTTTGATTCCATGGAATGGTGTGAATATGAAACCCTTCCTGGAGCATTTCACACTTGCATAAACCGATGATGAATGGTTGTACTCAGGCATGGAGAGGGTGCTGGGAATTTGTAGTTTGTTCATTGTTAGCAAACGAGAAAGGAACGATCGTGAGGCTCCTTCTAAGCCTTGTGTTGCCTCCTGCAAGCTTATTATCGCGTTGCATCCTCATTCATTTTTGCACACGTGTGTGTGTGTGTGTGTGAGTGTGTGTGTGTGTGTGTGTGTGTGTCTTTGCTTAATTTCTGTACACTCATACAGTGGTGCAATTAAGCACATTTACTGTCAGTATATACATATACTGATGTATATATCACTAATATACATCTAGGGCATACAGTACTGTGCATACGTTTTAGGCAGGGGATGCTGTTTTGAAGGCGAAGGGTGGTCAAACCAAATGTTGATTTGAATCAGATTTGCTTTTCTCTCACTTTGTATTTTATGAATTGATAAAAAGAAAAAACATTTATATTTAAAAAAAAAAAAAATCTTACTTTAAAGACTTCACACCTGCGTAAAACGTTTGCACAGTACTGTACATACACACCAAAAAACTCTCAAACATATAATCCTCCCTCTTGGCTTCCAGATAAAAACAATGGTCGAGTTCATCCGGGGTGTGCTCCACCACCCAGACCTGCCATGTTCACTTTTGTCCCATGGGCAAGGCCTCAAAAGCCAGGAGACGCGGCTGTGTTGTGTACGTGTTAACGTACACACAAAGGACTGTGGAGCAGGCGACAGCTGGAGACGAGAATTATGCGTGGGGAGTGACTTACAAAAAAAGAAAAGAAAAAATCACAACAGGGTGTGCTGGTGTTTACGCAAGGATCTTATGTGTGAGATTGGCGCCTCTTGTGTTTGTCTACATAGATGAGAGTCTGAGGAAAAAAGGGGTATGGGGCGGTGAGGCGACGAGGATCCCTAACAGGATTATCATCCCTAAGTAGGCCAATGTCTCTGGGAATACCGATACCCGGCACTCCAGGGGAGAACTAAACACTTCCCAGATATTCCCCCCACTGTGCTAGCCGCAAAAAAGCTAACACCCAAATTAGAACGGCATTGGCAACATCTGGGCTCTGCCTGCGAACAGCATCTGCAGTGGGGTTTGGATGTAAAACCGGATTACGTTGTCTCTGGAAAACTGACAAAGCACTCAATGGGAATGGCAGCCGCTAAGTCTCGTGTGTTGCTGCTGTCCATGTTAAAGACCCAGGTTTACCAGCGGTGAGGACAGAAAATTGGACATGACTTTGAGGGTAAACGAGTGATTTGCAGCTGGAATCAAATGGGGTGTTTTTCCTGAATGTGGGAGAGAGGCAGCTGGATGAGGACTATGGATTTTTTTCCCCCAACTCGCTCTTGACTAGACAACAGTCACATTCAAGGTCAAGGGACCAATAATGATGCCAACAGAAAGTTGTGTGTGCGAGACGCAGTTAAAAGGAACAAAAGAGTAATTAATGTTTGGGCGCAGCACCTTTATGTATCTCTCTCTCTCCTCTTTGATCGAGAATTACGACTTTCTGTGGTTTAATATGCAACCTATTGTCCTCCACAGTTTATCTCCCTGCGCCCGTTTGGCTGGCTAGCAGTAAATTAGCAGCCTCATACAGCCTACCCCCCCCCCCATCCCCCGCTCCCCATCCCCCACCCCCACGATCAATGAAACGCCGCAAAGACAGGTGCGTGACACATCGCTATCACACGACCCCACTCCCGTGGAGCATTAAGGCAAGACTAATGATGCCCGAGCGGCTGGCTTTGATTTGCACTCCAGTACCCAGAGTTCCCTTTCCCGCTGACCCCAAGACATCACAGCAAAAATAAATAAATAAATAAATAAATAAATAAATAAATAAATGAATGAATGAAAAAAATTCTGCAATTCAATTTGCTTCAAATTCTCCCATTAAAGGATTTTAGCTGTATCAAATTAGCATCTGTATGGGCCAGTGCCTCCATCCTAATACTCCCCTACATCTAAACCCTGCACTGATTTTCAATCCCCCCCGTCGCCTGCCTCTTACTGCTGGGCCCCCACCACCACTCCCCTCGCCCCCTAATAATCACACACAAAACACCCCACCCCCCAATGCACATCTTTTAATCTGAATTTGAATGACTTAATTTACTTTGCGTCTGAAACAATCCATAGAGGCCAACGGGAAACTGTGCAAAACCAAGGCGATTTCAATTTATTAGGACATAAAAAAAGAAAGAACAAAAAATGCTAATTAATCTTAAGATCTTAATACCAGGACTGCCGAAAGTCATTTTTCCTTTCCCACACAGATCCCACAATTCTTTAGCGTGTGCCACAAAACCAAAGTAGTGTTCATAATTCTTTGAGAGTGGTTTTAATTAATTTCCTATTGTCAGGAGAGCAAAAGACAGAGCCAAGAGAAAGAGGGACACATCTAAAAATAGAGAAGAAACCAGAGAGAATGAAAGACTAAAATGTTGAGAAAACATCAAAGAATTAAAGTTAAAAACAAAAAAAAAATGGGGGTGTAAAATAACTAATTAGTGAGAGTATAAGCTCCGAAGACATTAAAACATATTTCATAAAAACGTTGCTGCTTTGCTGGCAAACGAATACTACCATTTCAATTATTGATGGAAGTCCAAATCCTGTAAATCACATTTGCACATGCGCACAACATCAGGTCAACAGTTACATAAACGCGCGTGCGCGCGCACACACACATACACATGCACACGCACACACACACACACACCGTGTGTCTTACCCAGAGCTGCTGGCGCGAAGAGACTGGCGAGAAGGAGCAGACGTGCGGCCCACATGGCCTCCTCTCCGCCCGCTGCCTATGGACCCAGTGGAGGGCTCGGACGTCGAGAGCGGTGCTTCCGCTACGGTTCCCTCCGCTGCACCTTGGCCTTGCTACACTCCAAGGCCCGCGCTGCTACAAGGGGGAGGTCCAAAGGCTAGCCTGGGGGAAAAGGGAGAGAGAGAGAGGTTTGTGTTATGTGACATGGAATTTGATGGGAACTTTAAAATCTGTTTTGTTAATTTCGGGCACCCTTTATTTTTAACTGAATCAAAAATGGAACAATCAACTGTGCACAGTGCGAGTTAACATAGTGCAATGAGATTCAGACATGTAATCTAAGACTATGCAGAGCATATAACAACAGAGAACAAAAGCCATCATCCCAACATCAGCAGACTAGTGTGGTGTGCCTGAGTCACAGAAATGCCTGTATGTCCTTCCACTCACAGTCACTGAGTGACAATCAGCACACACCACAATCTGTGGTCGGCCCTGCTGATAACATAAGTGATGGACCATTAGCTAATACATTGCCAACCACTGGGTCTATTTCTGGTTTGACTTGTTGTTTTTTTCAACGAGGAGTGTCAATCAAACTCTTTCAATCCTGTTGACTGTTCGGGTATAATTGGCGAAACCCACGCTGTTCGAGTCAGAAAGAGTGTATTTTCGGACGGTTGGTAATTGTTTTGTCTTTTTTTCATTTCATTTTGTATCCCTTATTTTTCTGCGGGTGTGAATTGTAACTCGGGTTTTGTCGTGGCGGGAATGTTTTCACAGCACCCCAGAAGCCGTCATTGTGCTGGGTACCTTCTTCCCAATCCAGAAAACAAAATGTCTTCCAACGCAAGCTGAGTGACATCACAGCAGAGCGATTGCTGGTTAGCATAACTAACATGATGTGTGCTCATCAATGGTGTGGAAACTAACGCTCGCGATATGTGTTGATTAGATCATTTCGACAAACAGATATGGCACCATAGACATTGAAAAAATCATATTGTCAAATGTTAAATATTGAATAGCTGGCGTTCATCTCCAACAAATTCTCTCATTGAAGGATGAGATACCAAAGATTATCCCAATACAACCCATTTTATAATATCAAGGTTAAGATCGATTTAGTAGAAAAAGCTATCCAACCCCTATCTTACCTTCCCCCAACATAATATGCAATGGCTATGTATCCTACAGTATTACAATATCATCCCTCTGCATAATGATATATAATATAATAATCCAAAAAGCACACAAATTGTGCATATCCACTATCATGAGATTATTATTGCACATTAGGCCTCAATAGTCCTCTGAATATTATTCAGCACAGCAATAATTCGATTTTGGAACATACAATGCTGGTTTTCCAAAGGTCAAGGAGTTGCAGCGCGTTGATGGATAAGGAACAGTCAAATCACATGAAGATCCCAGATGGCACTGCTGTCAGAAGGTTCACAAACACTTCCCATCCTTTAGCCAATTGCGCTCCTCGTCTGTAATG
This sequence comes from Galaxias olidus, assembly GCA_026901105.3. Lineage (NCBI taxonomy): Eukaryota > Metazoa > Chordata > Actinopteri > Galaxiiformes > Galaxiidae > Galaxias > Galaxias olidus. Next base: position 176,804 of record JAPMUY010005588.1, read on the forward strand.
ATCGCCATCCGCTTCACGCGTTTTCAAACCCCTGGATAATCTGCATTCCTCCGGATGACACATTTCCAGATCCTATAATCTGGTTCTTAATCCTAGTCCAACGATCCATTCTAGACTAGTGTAATCAGAGGGGAGATGAAGTGAAAGTGGGACGACCGTATTTGCCATTGATCGGCATACACACGGAACTGACACACTTGTGGAGGCTTCAGAAGTGGTGGGAGTCACCAGCCCAGGCATGGCTAGTCGATAAGGCCACAAGCGTACCCTGTAAAAGGCACCAATAGTCTAGACCAGTTTTTATGATTTGAGGGCATGGCATCCACACTCAGGGCCAGTTCAAGACAGAAGTGGTCTATCATTTTATTAAAAACGATTTTCCTTGGGTGTCCATAGCTGCTGCTGCACAAAAATGCCTCCATACCATTTTGGAAGGTCAAGATGAATGCATTTATGAAATAAGTACCTTGTGAGTATTTCTTATTTTATGTTTGACGGGTCTTTCCGATAATACTAATATATGTAAGAACAGAATTTAGGGGAATACAAAAACTTTTTTTTTTGCAATGGCCAGGGAAAACGATGAACTAAGAGTTGGGGACAATTATTATTATATTTATTTTTTCGCAGAAAGACAGTTAAAAAGAGCGAATGCCCCACAGCAATTAAAAATAGATCGTAAGGGACACACCAGCACTGACTCCACTCATCCGGGCTCCGCGATGTGCCCTTAATTTCTCTGGGCTTCGCCCCAAACGGTCAGGAGAGATGGGGAGTAACCAGCCATTGGAATGATAGAGACATATCCACTGAGAGGGGGGAGCAATAAGAGAGTCGCACCACAGACACAACCCTGTCCACATCACTCTGCATCTACTGTAGGGCTCCGGCGTGCGCTTGTCAGGGAGAATGGAATGGTGTGTGCATGCACTGCGAATGAGTGCGGATATATACATGTGTGCACGTTCACGAAACCATGGAAGACTGCAACGTCCTAGTGAAGTATACGCCAGCACTGTAACTGCCTGCACAGGTGTGACTTAGTTTTATCGCTTGAAAAGCTCTCTCTTCTCAAAGCTGTTAATTTGCTCTGAGGGAAATGTGTTCAAGCTTCTCGCACAGAGGGAACAAACCAACGCACCAAAGAGCACATCTTAAAATACATATTTATGAATAGGGCTTGGACACATTTCAATCCCCAAAATAGTACACGACAGAGCATGGGTTATCGGATCCTATTGTACATTTGAAAGAAGCTTTAAAAAAACACAATAAAGCTGACATTAAAAGTAAAGTTGCTCTGGGGGCTTAAGATAACTTCCTCAGATACTGTAAGCCATCCAAGATGCAGCACCAGCCCATGGAGAGGTGGCTTTAAGTCTCCCACTTCAATTAGGCCACTTCATCACAGAGCGCTCGCTCGCGCTGTCTCTCTCTCTCTCTCTCTCTCGCTCTCTCTCTCTCTCGTCTCTGCAGCCAAACTTTTTTAATCAGTGTTGTTGTTTCTCGTCTTTTAAGCATTCTGCCGGGGCCAGTAGGGCTGAATGAGTCCTGACGGTTGTAATTAATTGAGTTTTTCAGGGTCTATCTGGGCGAGACAGAATCAAAATGGCTTGATGAAGACAGTTGGGGAGTTGTTTGAAGAGAGAAAAAAGGTATGCAGCTATCCTTACAACGAAGATAATTCTTTCTTTCTTTCTTTCTTTTTTCAGAAGAAAGTAGTTGTATTGATTGTCACAGAAAGTGCAGTCTCTAGTACACTCCACGACAAGACACCCTACTATCAACCAGTGGACAAAAACTTTTGATTTTAGGGCATGTGCTAATTTATCATAATGTATCCACATTACCTACATTTTGCTTGCTTTGGTCCCCCTGGTACTTTCTGTTTACTTTGAAAGGCGAGAAATTGTTTTAGCGTAAGAGAAAAAGGAAAAACAATGGCTTCTAATGTGTACCATCAAACACCTAGAGCAAACTTGACACTGATAACCTCCCAGTTATCTTCAAGTAGCGAGATATATTAACAGAATGCCACAGCACATGGGTAATTAGGCTTCTCGAACACCTGTGCTTTGTCAATGGAATGACAGCATGAAAACACTCTCTGTTTCTCTGGGGTCTCAGCAGTAAACCAGAATAAATGTCAGGCCTTCTCAGAGATGCACCTGGCAGCTGTAAAACGGAAAAGGGAAAACGTTGATTCAGATCGTTGTCCAGAAATTGTGTCTCGAGGCGAAATGTAGGGGGTATTCAGACAATTACACAGCTAAGTCTTAAGTATGCGGAGTACCTGTATTAAATTTCATGACAATATTTTCTTTTTCATGATTTCTTTTGAATAGCTCAATTCACATTCAGGTGTAACATGGCAGACATACATTTTTTATGTTCCTATAGTTAGAGCACCTGGTGTTTTGTGCAAGCAAATCTAGCAAAGCAGTAAAGCTTTATAGGGTCTTCACTTAATCTACAATTTAATGTCACACCTCCCAAAAACCTAGTTTAGTTGTCATGTATTTCAAAGCCAGGAAACGCCTGTAAGGACAAGATGATCAGACGAAAATCCTACCGATAAGTGCTTCCACTAAGTGTATGACCAACCCACACGTTGAAACATTGAAATAACCTGAGCCTCCGATATGGTCTACATATACGACACATCTCGAGCAAGTGTGTCTCTTGTCTTTGCATGACCAATCCCTGGTTTCAATCTTTACAGTTTGATGACAGTATCCTCCAAAGGTCAAAAATGCACAACTAAATATACACTAAATATCTTCTTGACCTACTTTTATTCCTTCCTCCCAATAGCAGAAATCACTATACAACCTCTATAATAAGATACGCCAACCATTTTACATAACTATTACATATTTAGATATGCAAACATTCACTTGCATGTCGCTGGCTTTCCAAGCATAATTGCCAACAGCCAAATGTAACTGGCACGCAGAGCACTAGACACTATTTGTTAGAAGCCATGTGCTGTGGGCATAATTATGTCCCACTTTGAATGCTGGATCAAAAAAAAACACAAATAAAAAAAGCCTGGGGAAAAAAAACAGACCTATAACACAACCCAAAAAAACAACCAAAAAAACTGTTATCTTGTGGCCCTCTTATCTTTTTCAATTAGTCAGGAGCACACAACGTTAATAAACACATGTGGATGACATTAAATGGCGTATTTCTAATATTGGCTTGGCTGGGCAATATCACCGTTGGTCTAATTATGTCTTTGAGGTGCTGTGGAGACGACAGTCTTAATACCAAATGCACGTTCCAAACGTCCCAAACCCCTACCCACACACCCCACCACCACCACCCCTGCCCTCACTGACCCATTTTTATTAGCCAGGAATGAAGTGCAAGTCCCTATGCGTTTCCTCACAATGCCAATGCAACAACGTGTCACCCAATCCTCAGTGTTATCTGATGGGGGCAAGCTAAGTATGATGTTACGAGTCACGCCAGCTTGAATCTCTTCCACACACACTATGTAATGAACAGGGATCATGTTGCTCGGTTAAATACTTCGGCACAGATTTTCCGGCATGTTCCATGTACACATGCTATCAGACTAATGGGAGGAGTGTCTAATGTTTATGGCAGATGTCGTTTTTAAGCAAATTTACTTGCACTTTAAAAAAAAAACATTTGATTCAGTTGTTTTGTACGTCTATACACGTTTATTTGATTTACAAACTCATGCAAAGTACGTGTTAGCAGGTGTCGGTGACCAAAACAAAATATTACATTCATGCATTTGTTGTTTATGAAACTGTTTTTGTCGTTGACCATTCTCCATAGGTCATTGTTAGGAGGGACATTTCAAAGGAACGCGACTCAAACACAGTCAAACCTTCAGTGTGAACGGTTGAGCGCTCCGCCAGCAGATGAACACACACGCTCCCCTTAGGGACTTCACGCTGCCTGTCCCTAGAGCTCGACAACGCAGCAGCACTGTGTCTGACAAAAGAGAGCCGCGTCACAGCTAGCCCGGCGCTAGGGAGAGGGAGAGCGAGTGACAGGCAGATAATGGGTCTAACTTTAGACCGGCCCACTGTGACGGAGCGGTTGGTGTGACTGATGGCTTGGCTTGAGCAATATTATGAAGCCCGCGTGCACGCGCACAGACAGACACAAGCAATAGCACAGACAAATAACCCCCCCCCATCCTCCTCCCTCACACACACACACACACACACACACTAACATATACACACCACTTCAAAAACAATAAAAAGCAAATGCTAAATGGTAAACGGGCTGCATTTATATAGCGCTTTTCTACCTTCACGGACAAAGCGCTTTATGTTGCCTTTCCCTCACCCACTCACACACCGATCGTGGCGGTCTATTCATAAGCTCAGTGAAAAGGAAAGGCAGAAAACAAATGAAATAAATACCCATGAATGTTATTGAATATTATGAATATGTACAATGAACTGAGTTGCTTTGGCTCACTAGGGAGAGTACATAAGGGCAGGCAGAGCATGGAGGGGGGGGGTAATTCCATGCGGATGTGCTGCACAAAGGCTGGGAAAATACGCCTTGAGACAGTGCTCCATTATAACGCAAAACTAGGCGCTATCCATTTTCCACCGGATTTCTATTCCCTCGCTCTCAGCACACATTACCCCACGCAGCACAAATGGATCGGGAAGGGAGGGAGAGACGGACGGATGGACGGGGACGAAGACTGGACGGATGGACGGGGACAGAGTAAGGGACAGAAGAAGAAAGGGGAGGGTGTTACAGAGGGAGGCAGAGAGAGAGAGAGAGCGAGAGAGTCAGAGAGAGCCAGAGAGAGCCAGAGAGAGAGAGCCAGAGAAAGGAGAGAATTAGGGACAGTGCATCAGCGATAAAGGGAAGAGAGGAGAGTGCATGTACGGGGTGTTTTAACCTCATGATTTGTCACAGGGCTGCCCTGGGAGACGTGGTGCTCACGGCACGGTCGTGCTACCGCTGTCGGCGCGTCACCGCGGCAACTTCAACGACCGTTAATGAAGCGCCAGAGCAAAGCAGCACATCAGTCATCAGGACTGTCGCTAAGTCACCGGGTGAAACGCTGTAAACGTAGTAAGAACTCACTCAGACTACAATGAGAGCAGTTATTAGCCACCGAGCTACTCTTCTCTATTCACCGCAGCGACGGACAAGTGCTGTGCCTTGACACCGCGCGCCCTGCCAGAACTGAACGGCCTTCGTATCTGTTTTGTCAGCGTGGTCAATACGTTGCCAATGTGTATTGCTGACCCGGGTCCTTTTCAGAGGCATAGGTAGATGGGCGTTGGCAGCGTGTGGGTATGATAGATGGGCGTAAAAAACAACATGGCCTCCTCGGTTCTATCCACACTAGAAGAACCTATACTGCCATTATTATGTGGTCAGTGTTAACTCGGGTGCTGATTGGCTGTGCTGTTGGATGGTAAATTCCGATCGGGTGTGAAGACTAAACATGCATTGTACATACGTACACGCATAAACCCACAAACAAACACACAGACACACACACACACACACACACACACACACACACACATACACACATACACACAAACATGGATAGCACTCATGCAAAGCAAAGGCAAACCAAGGACCAAATGACTTTTGTAATGGTGTTTTGGCACGACGCCTTCTACAATCTGAGGGATAGCTGACAAGCCTTCACTCAACGCAGAGTCAGCACGCTATTTTCCCCGTTTCTTTTTCTCTCCCTCTCCCTTCTGAGGCTGTCGGCTCGAGGTCTCAATCCCCCCCCATTTTGTCTTGGAAATATTCCCTCTGACTGGGTTTGCATAATTTCCCTATTCAAAAGGAGGCTGCACGGCCTGAAACCAAGTCAAATTGACTCCTTCAGTCACACAGCCATTCAAATCCATTCAGAGGGCCGCCTGTCAACATCGGCACTTCACTCGGCGCGCGATCCGAGAATGGGAGACGAGGAACACAAATAAAAACAGCAAATTTGGGAGTTCGGCTCCCGGCTGCAGGGAGGAACAGACGGTTTTCGACACGAACGAGGCCTTATCCCAAACGGCGCGCGCGCGCGCGTTTCAATGCCGTCGTTAGACGTCTCCTCGCGTGCCCCGGAATCTAACGGCTAATCTTTAAACGTGCGTTACGAGGAGTCCGTGCCTGAGAAAAAAATATGCAGGACAGGAACGGGGGACTATTTGCATTGCCATTCGGCTCCGTTTACATACCAACGCTTCTGTTTACCTTAACAATAATCACCACGGTGAGCTGAGGCCACATAATAAGTGCGGTCCGAACGCCGGTGATGAGAGAAAAATACGTTGTAAAGCGGTCGGGGGGAAATTAGAGGCGCGTCTACCCCACTGCAGGGAGCTCCAACTGTGGTCACGGCCGCAGGGAATTCAAATGGCTTCCACCTGGACTGAATCCACTGCAGTTCAATTAGAGATGGAGAGAGCGAGAGAGAGCAAGCGAGAGGGGGAGAGAAGGGGGAGAAAAGAGGGGATGCGGGGGGCTAGTAAAAGAGATGGCAAATTCAACAACTGAAAGGGGAATTTAGGTAGGTGTTGCGTAAAGCGTGTGTGTGTGTGTGTGTGTGTGTGTGTGCGCGCGCGCGCGTGTGTGTGTGTGTGTGTGTGTGTACAGCGCGCACAACAACACGTTGGCCGAGACTTCATTATAAGATTAATTATACACCCAGGTGCCCTTTGTTTTTCATCACTCATTACTGTTGCTGAGGGAAGCACTGGATCACAAACTGGCCATTGAACACCGCGATAAGGCAATGGCCTGACCTCCTGCACCGGAGCTTGTCTGCTTCCTGGCTGGCTCCAAGGACCTTGGTCACCAGATGTCTGGAGTCAGTCTGCGTGGTGAACGGGAACAGAGGTGAGGAGGCCCCGGGGGGTCCCTTTGTGCGCTCTACCAAAACAGCCTCGGGAGGCGCTGGTGAAAGGATCTGGAGGTTTACCGTGTGGCTCGTGAACCTTTTCCACCTGGCTTTGGGTGTTCAAGAACACACACCACTCTCCGCCTTCGGATCTCCTGCGGTATGGAGAAGACCTGGCTAGGCTAGTTTTTCAGGCTAGAGTGTTGAAAGGTTGGAAAGTAATCGTATTAAAAAAAATTATAATTATTGGCATGATCAAACGTTCAATGTTCCATTTGTCAGAGTCAGTTGTGCCACAAGCTTAGCTTGGCCCGACATTTAAAGTGCACCGTGTCACCTTCAATTTCAACCCTTAAACAGACGGATAATTAAGTGTAGAAACGACAGCTCCGCTCAATGCTATCTACGAAAGCCAAAATGGAACTAGTTGTAGATTTATTTCACAGATGGCAAAGTCAGTGGGCAGCCACATCTACGTGACGGCAAAGTAGGTGGGCAGCCATATCTATGTTCCAAACGCATAAGAGAGACTCGTTATGGCTTCCATTCACTCCCTCAAATATCCAGCCCTCCTATCTCCACCTTCCCCGGAATCCAAATGATCACAAAAATTCTCGGCGATAATCATCTATAATTGGAAATGTGGTCCTTCCGTACCGGAGGCAGGGAGCGGTGTCTGCCGGGGAGAGAGGAAGCAGCGGCTCGCCCGGCTGCCCGTTAAGTCCCCGAGTCTTTCGAGCCGCAACAAAATGGGAGCCTGATGAAAGCTTGATTGGTCCAGGGCGAAGTCGCTCTAAGGGGGTCTCTCAGGACGCTGTGAGAGCAATATTCCTCGCCCTCCTCCACGAGAGGAAATGCACTTGTGTTTGACAAATCGCAAGGGGATCGCGGAGTCGAGTCACGCGCGGTTGTCTATGGTCTAAGGGGCCAACGGACACGTCCGTGGCAGGGGACTATCTGTAGCTACAGGCCTTGCAATACATCAGATTGGTTAATAAATGCATTTACGTTTCACTCCACCAGTCTCAGCTCAGGGAGTCAAGTCACAATTATCAATCAGGTAGGATAAATAAATGGTCATGATTTCCATCCAATAACGTGCATTTTGTCCTGGCCGAAGCAGAAAATCTGCTGTGTGTCTGCGGTAAAGTGCGTGCATTTATTGACGTCCACATCTTTTACGTAGAGTCATTCGATTACCCAAACAGCCATTAAGGATGTACTTGTTGACTGCTGCTAATTAAGTCATTAAGAGCACAGTGTACCATTCCAAACTGCAGACAGAGCGGTTTTACGAGGGAGGACTGATCAGGCCAACACATTGATAACGTCCAACTCCCACCATGAAGCTGCCACCTCCGTACGATGAAGCAGGGGGATGTGCTTGTCTACGTGTCTGTTTGCAGAGGTGTGTGTTTCAAACACGGATGTCGTATGAACCGACATCCATGTCCCCACCAATGTTGTCCACTGGAGAAAATCCTTTTTTGACTTTGAAACAGAGCACCTCTCTGAACCCACAAGAGGAACGAGCTTCGGGGCGAGCCAACCGCTAACCGTCTTGTCTGGGGGGCCGTTAGCGGACGTCAACCTCCAGCAGCAGACTGTGAAGCACAGCTTTTAGGGCCCCTGCTCATTATAATGCCGGGCCCCAACAGGCAGATAACATCCCCACAGGGCATCCAGTCCACTTCCACCAGCGTCTTGGTGCCCCAAGGACTTAACAGGCCCCCCACTCAGATTGAAATGGGCCCGGATAGATGGCCTGGGAGGGCTATTAACCGTGGCCATGGAGGTCCAGAAAGGCAGATGGACAGGGAAGCTGATGAGAAGAGGGGCTTGGAAGCAAGGAATTATGAGGGGAGGGGTGTGTTTGTAGGAGGACTGAGATATGGGGAGCTGATCCTGATCTCTAGAGGGGCTATTACAACAGCGGGCCCACAAAGGCATGTGCTTACTGGGAAAGACAAATTCAGCCTCTTTCTCTCTCTCTCTCCCTCAATCTCTTTCCCCCTCTCACTCTCTCTCTCTGTATCTATGTATTGTTACAAGATCACGTTTAGCCATGTGAAATGAACGGAGCGCATCCTTGAACCCTCCACCAGGCCGAACTAAAGAAAAGAAGTAAACACGTTTCAATTCCTTTGAGTGGCCCAAACACGCATGCCGGACGGTTTAGCCAAGCTGTTAGGAAGTGGAGTCTTTTCATAATGAAATGATCCACCTCTCCAGCCGACATAACGACAAAGGACTCTCCGCCAAACTCATTGGCTGACCCCCGGTCGATAATACACTACCAGGGATGCGTGCACACTTAGAGCCATTTCACTTTTGTCAAAGCCATTGGCCAGAACTGTGTCTGCAGTCAATCGGCTAACTATTTTCTTTCCTTTTCGCACGGATAATAGCATTACCCTCCAAACACACCTTGGTCAAAGGAGAGTTCCTTGTAAATAATGCTACAATGCTAAAGCCGCATCTTGACGTCAGGGCGAAGTGTATTCAAATATAGTTGTTCGTTTTTTTCTTCCGCGATGGTTTAAAATATTTCTGAGCTCAGTTCAAGCAACACAAAAGGGTATTTGAAAGAGGCTTTAGAGACAAAAAATGCTAATCTGAGGCCAAAAAATGCTTTTGTCCTAAGTAGGCATTCACTACGTCACTTCATTTTGCCTTGGAAAAGTCGCTGACAGTGTGTATTGACTGAGCAGCACGGCTGTCAGAAGCCTTTGTGTCACTAATAACCGTGAGGCCCCCGGTCCCTCCAGCCTTTGCCTCCACCTCCATCACCACCTTTTCGGAACACAGTATGCCCCATGGACCTGGGGAGCAATGGCGGCGGCTGAGCTCTCGTCACAGTGGGGCGGCTCAAAGCTCTCTTATCCGACTTTTACCCTTCCCCTCAATTTCTTTCCCGAGAACAATCTGACAGGGGCATATAAATCCACCTGCAGAACAGGGAGTAAGAGACAGGGTCGGCGAGGGGGGGGTAATCTTTCAGGCAGGAAGCTCCCCCTGCCCCCTCGTTGTCCTTCTTTCTGTCTCCGCGTCTCCCAGTCCTGCCCTCCTCCCAGCCTGAAGTGGGCCAAGGAGACGGAGAGGAGATTCATTTGGAGAGGCAGGGCCGTGCGGCGCAGCGCGGGGGGGGGGGGGGGGATAGGTCTATTGTCATGCCAGACGTCTCTGTTGACTTGTTGGCAGGACGCTGCTCGGAGAGAAGGGGACTCTAGATCTCTCCGGGAGGAAGCCTGGCAGGTATTCACCAGAGCAGTTGGTCTCTGCAAGGGGCGGGTGGGGGGGAGTGGAATGGGAAGGGTGTGTTTTTGGGTTTGTGTCTGTGCGTTTGTGTGAGGAGTTGAGCTGGATGCGGTGTGAAAAGTGCCACCCACAAACACGCAGTTCTTTCACCGCATCGCTGCGACGCTTGAGGCTCACGTGCGCGTACAGAGTCCGTGCACAGCTACGTCTCGCAAGCGCCTGCACAGCGACGTGTGCACAACAGGTACACCTCCACCGTTGTCTTTTCCCAGCCTACTATTTGCGATGGCTTTAGTTCAATTCACAATAATCCCTCATTGAAAAAACTATTGTTCCAAACCGGCTTATATGTGGTTGCTTTGACTGAAGGTTTCAGTGAAGCGTCACATCGAAAGTCGAAGACAGTGGGGCTGAGTTGAATACAGCAATAATTCCATTATTGTCAAGCATAGCTTATAGCTCCCGTTCAAATGAAAATTTTAAGGCGTGAAGTCAGCATATATAGGCTACGATTTTAAGCTTGTATTGATCCAACTTGTAGTAGAAAATTATTAGTCTGATGAAAGAGTGACAATTATTTAATTAATTAATAGCGCATTAACATTTGGGTTAAGCTGTCAAGGACCCCAAGGCTTTTTTTCCATGTATATGGTAGGCCTAGTTAACTTTGCTTCGCCATACTATTACTGTGGTTTAACTTTAGTTAAAAACACAGAGTATGTACCTTGGTAGGCTAATACATTTTACACTGAAAAGGATTAACAGACTAAACCTACGATTACACGCGCACAAGGCACACACTCGACGCGTACACGAGATGCACGCATAGTTAAAATGATGTGCGTGTCACATGTGTAACGCCTGCGTCTCCATTGCGAGTCTATGTAAACCGTTGCCGATCTCAGACGTCTTGAGCAAGCGCCAGTGAGGCGTATTGCGTGTGCGTGGGTGGCACTTTTCACACCTCATAGAGCTGGGGGGGGGGGGGGGGGGGGGCCAGAGGGGTAGGGGGTCCTGAGAATCGTCCAACACACACAGGAGCCGATACCCCAGGCTGGCAAGTCCCAGAACATCATCTGGTTGGGACATTACTGGGGGATTTCATGTTTATTGCCCAATATGTCAGTTACGGAGCTGGAAATAATATTGCAGCAGAATAATTCAGCTATGGGCAAAGCTGGACAAACACAATGTGAACATCAGTGTAGTATATTAAGGAATCTTGTAAAGAACAATCAGGAATTCATTAAGATATGAAATTATAAAGATTGCAACTGAATGGAACTGACATGACTAACACAATATGTAGCCCACTGTCCTATTAACATTAAACCGAAGGTTTATTGAGAGTCTAAAATCATATTCATAATTCCAAATACGAGATCTGTTGATTATATGAGGCATACCCCTGCCATTAAAAAGGTCCAAACCTTAAAAAAAATTTTGGGGGGCAAAACAAAATAAATTCCAGCATTTAAGTCAGTACTGCACCCTCGTTTTGCATAATGAACGAGTAGTGCCACTTTGGCCGAGAAAATTAAACATTTCCCCCTCCCGGGCACAATGATACGTTTGAGGGAATTGAGTTTAATTTGGTGCCAACATCAGATTTCCGATCGTTAAAATAATAAATAGCAGCTGGAAAAAGACGCCAGGATGCTATGAAGTATCTTGATCGGAACGCAGTGATCCAAAGAGATACCATTTTAGAATAAATATCCCCTCTCTGCGGCGATAGGCTCAGGAGATTAGCATGGTGGTAGCTGGATTTGCTTCTATACTACATTCTCTAATGCCATATCTGGAATACCAGGATCAGGTATACATGTAGGGGTAGCATTACATCTTGGAACTACGACTTGGGGATTATGCAGACTGTAGTAACACGTTTGTCCCTATTGCGGTGTTCCTACAATATTGATCTCTGTTTTGGACTAGGCCCACACAGCCAGGCTCTAGCACTTAGATTGTTGCAGCCTTATCTGTATGGAAGCAGCAATTGGTTTGACCTCTCATGCCGTTCCAATTCTGAAACAGATAGCACAGAGGCAGAGGGGTGTGTGTGTGTGTGTGTGTGTGTGTGTGTGTGTGTGTGTGTGTGTGTGTGTGTGACGAGGGGTGTTCACCATTGTCTTGTTGGCCACAACCATAATTGAAACTCAAATAAAAATAATATCTCAGCACCAGTCCAACGGAAAAAAAAAGGGCCACTGAGGTTAAGGTAATTCTGTGATATTGTGATGGTTACGCAAATTGGATATTCAAATTGGGATAGGATAGAAGATCATCATAATGTTTTTCCACTCAAAAGAGAACATTGATTCTGAAGGTAGGTGGCGCAAGTCCGACGTTCACGCCACGGCACCGTTAGGTTATGAGAACACTAAATCGGTTGTCAAACAACAAGTCGCCAATTAGGTCGTCCGATAGATCGAATTTGAAAAACAAATGGCTAAGTTCAAATGGATGAATAAATGATGATGTAAATAACGTGTGGGCTCTGTTACACCGCTAGATGGGAAAACACATAGTCTACTGTGTACGAACAACCCGTCTCGTTGATGAAGTCACATGTTGTGTCATGCTGCTACATATTTAAAGCCGCTAAACAAGACTCGTTCGTTCGCCTTGAGTTTTAGAACCGTACAACTCCTGCCGTTAGAGGTACAGGCTTTGTGATGATAGAGAAATGTGAAAGGATTGTTTTTACGTGAGAAGTGGAAATACAAAACCACTATCGATCCTGCGTAGATCATTTGTTAAAAGTTGTTGCTTCCTACCTGAGGAATAACAAAATAGTCATGAAAAGCTACAGTCTGGTCTTCGGAGATTCACAATACCCTGCTCTGGAGATGTATATAGTGTAGTCTGTCTGTGTGTGTTTATAGCTGGGACTGCATCATTTCTAATTCGGTTGACGGGGAGCTCACCGAGCAGATTTAGTTGACTATCTTGGATCTTGCCGTTACTGTTTTGGCATTTGGCACTTATAGATTATACTGAATACTTAGGCTCAAATCTGACAAAACAATGGATGTTTTGTATTCAATGTGAGAACAACAAAGGACCTCCAAGAACAAATATTATTCATAGTTACTATGCATGTATTCAAACCCCACTGGTTTTGAGGGAAGGCTATAAAGTGAGATATATTTCACTACGAAGGCGTACAATTTTTTTGAGACCAAACTCCTGGCGACAGTCCTTGACAAAGACAAGTAATACATCATGAAGGGCCTGGAGAGGCGCCGGAGAGACCGGAGGCTCTGGAAAAATTAATCTGGGATCAGAAAAAAACAAGGAAGTTGGGTACAAATGACCGAAGGCCAAAAGCCAAATGTGTTTGCAACGTTGCCTTCTGAGCATGTGGTTGGCATCAGAACCACCCAAACCAGTCATTTGCCATGCACCAGTAACTCATCAACCATTCACATCAGACACACTTCATTTCACATTATGTCCAATTTATGCTTTTACTTCCTGCCCCTGAAAGATCTGTCTCAAGTTCAAGGGTCCGGCCATTGTCAAGTAACCCCAAAGCATCAATGAATATAGCTTACTTCAACTAAAGCTCTACAGCCGCGTATTGTTCAATGCTAAACAACGGTTATCATGCAAATAAGTCTCTAGTGGGATATTGATCTGTTCCACTGTAGCAAACAGCAGGCCTACATGGAAACGTTTTAGTCGCATGAGACAAGTGTTGTGATCAGATGCGCTCCGTCAAAATGGAAAGAAAACTTGAAAAACGTGCGTCTTAATATCTAACTTTAAAACGTGCTTCTAACAAAAAGAGTAACTATCTGTCACCTTAATCAAATGTAATGTGTAAATATGAACAAAAGTGCAAGAAAACCTGCAAAAATAATCTTTGATTAAGTCTTGGAAGGTATTTAAATTCAAACGGTTAGTTTCAATGAATGACTTCAGAACCAATCACTGTGCAAACAGATGTTTGTTCAAGACAAACAGCTTGCCTTCCCTAGCTAATATAACAATATAAATTGTATTTTTGCAGATTAAGAATTTGTTTGACAGCGTTCATCAAATCCATGTTTTGTTTGATATTAGAATGAAAACAAGGTATGGCATTTGTTTTTATGTTCTTTAATTATTTTTTTTTGAAGTCAAAGGAGTGTTCCATGTTTTCTATTGTTCCAATGCTGAGAGAGGGATTAACTTCTAGCTGACTGGTCTGTTTCAGCATCCCTAATGCAATGCTGTGGTCTGGCAGCTGTTACACAGACACTACCCACACTTCTGTACAAAGATGTTTATAACTTGGATAAAGGGAGTTAAAAGAAACAGAGGGGGAAAGACCAAACAGCCCTCCTTGAAAGTGGCTTGCGATCAAGAAGGAGTGTATTTACATCTTCCTTTCTTCATTAAGGGCTTGTATATAGAGGGGGGTGGGGTGGGAGGTGGTGGTGTAAGAAAAACACTGGCCCCCTCTCTTTTCTCTCAAAGGACAACTGCCTTTGAGCAACATACTGAAAATACAAGCGAGCCCCTGAGCAAAAGCCCTGAGGGGCATTCTCAAGGGATAGCCATTGTGCCTGAGCACCTCTAACTCATCTTCTGTAGCAGGGGAAATGTTTCATTCCAGACGGGGGGTGGGGGGGGGGGGGGGGGGGGGGGGGATATGCTTAACACGGTAAAACTTTTATCCCTGTGTTAGCATTGCAGAACCTGGCTCTATAGAACAAGACTATCCGTGCTGAAGCCGTCCCATAAAATACAATTTATCTGAGTTGGAACTTATGTACCTCTAATATATAAAGTGAGTCCTGGTTCATAGTTTAGGCAAATATATCAATAATGTTTAATGTTTTCTTTCCCTGTTCCCTTCTGTGTTGAGCCCAGAGTGTGTCTATTTAGTTAAAAGCAAAAGGAAGGGCTGAGCCATTTTTTAAAAATGATGACGGTCTTGCATAAATTATGCAAAGTTTTGTCCTTGTGCCAAGCAATGCATCTACTGAATAATAATTATAAAAGGGATTTGGGATTTCAGACTATGAGGTGGGTGCCAACTTCTCCTTGTCTTCAGCAGCCAAATCATCATATATATATATATATATTATATATATATATATATTCAGAACCGTAAATTTCACTTTACGCCATATATATATATATTATTATTTAAAAAAAAAAATGTTATGCAGGTCAGGAGAGTAGAGGAAAAGAAAATATTGTGAGAATGCATTTACAATATCTTCTGAAGTAACAATACTATATAAATTGTATTATCTTAAATACCGCTCTTGTTATTTATTCAGTATCTGCTCATTGTTGTTTATTTCTCAACAGCACTGTGTTGTAAGCTACTGTATGTAAAAACATATCGCTGAGGAAGGCACTTCAAACTAATCAAGAGCTTGTGCTGTTCAAGCTCTGAGACTCGAGACTGCAATGGCACTGGCCGGAGGATAATATTACCAACCCATTACTTTAATGTCCGGTATATCAGTGTCGAACAGTGTAGGATATTTACAAGAATTTGAATGCACCGCTGGTAGATAATCTGGCTTGATAACTCAATAAATAAAAACACCGTGAACATCCTGCAACAAAAGAAAGCAAGTTTCACTTGACTTTTTGCGACACACCACAGCATAAAAAGTCCGTCAGGTCACTTTCCAATTAACCTTCGTATAACTATTTAAAGAGCCCAAACGGTGTTTAGAACACCATTTTCATTAGGGTATCCATTGCCGTATTGTTATAGAAGGTAAGATGAGTTCTACGCCTAAGCACTTACTATTTACAAGGGCATTGAAAAAGTTGATTCTCTTCACTGGCACAGTAATCAAGCGGAGTGCGAGAAGGAGCAGAAACCAAATCGAAGTCTTGGCCCCCGGACGAACAACATACAGTAGAGTAGGATATGCCTTGCAAATGCAATTTCCTGATTACCTAATCTAGGATCATTCGTTCGCGTAGACTAAGGAGTCGCGTAGCCCGTTGAGGCTATCAAGGCTTTGTATCGGTAAGTAAAGGGAGGGCTGTAATTCGATGATGGTAACCAATTCTCTTTATCTCCTCCGTGTAAGCACTTGTTGGCGCATCTGTCAACTAGCCTGGAAGAAGCAGCACTTCGAGTTCGATCTTTACAAACGCTACCTTTACCCTCTCTGTCCTTTGGTGGAACGCAAGACATCCTACCAAACCTCGAGGTTGTGAGGGTACATCAGGGATTTCAGGGTCGGCTCTCTGCCTTTTTGTGGTTTGGCACACCCAAAACTATTACACCACCACTACTGCTGCTTTCCTATTGCTTTACAAAAGCATCTACATACTTAAAAAAGATAAAGACATATCATTATCCAAGCAGGATTGACATGCTGAAGCACACACACACACACACACACACACACACACACACACACACACACACACCTGTGCACATCTGCTCATCACTGAGCCTGTTGGAAGGTGTCACACGCCTGGCGTGTTCTCTGCTATGGGCAGATGGTGCAGCACAATTAGGCCCGGGGAATCTCTCAATCCATCTCACGCACATCACAAAGTGAGGCTTGGACCCAAGCAGGCTACCTCTGTCTAACACAATCGCTGGCCCACTCCCCTCTCTCAATTTCTTTTTTTTTTTTTTTCATCCCCCTGCTCACTCCACCAGCTCTTTGTCTTTCTTATCTTTATCTAGGTAACCAATCTCTCCTCAAACCTTTTGCCTGAAAGAGGGCTCATTCCAAACACTCCTCCTTTTCTCACACCCTTTATTTTCACTTTCATTTCTTGGCCCCTGTGCTATTACTCTG
The DNA here is from genome assembly GCA_026901105.3 of Galaxias olidus. NCBI lineage: Eukaryota > Metazoa > Chordata > Actinopteri > Galaxiiformes > Galaxiidae > Galaxias > Galaxias olidus. The sequence continues at coordinate 193,715 of JAPMUY010005588.1, forward strand.
CCTCGCTTACCGCCTTCCTCCCCAGAGAAGAGCACACCGTCCACCCTCCGTGTCATTATCTACTCTCACGCCAATGTCCTCACGTCCTACTCTTGGACAGCACGGTGGCTCAGCGGTTAGCACTGGTGTCTCAGAGCAATGGCCTTTCCGTGTGGAGTTTGCGTGTTCTCCCCGTGTTTGTGTGGGTTTCCTCCCACTATCAAAAAACATGCTCCTATCTCCTACCAGTGCCCTGACCAGTCACTGCCAATTCACCTGGAGTCGGTCTGTGTGTCTTATGTGTGTGAGCAAGTCTGTCGTAATATGTTGTGTGAGCAAGTCTGGCGCAAATTGGCTGCAGTGGTATCAGTCAGACTGCGTGTTGTGTTTGATCGCTGTCGGTCCATTCGTTGTTTGTTCAGTGTAATTAATTGGCGACCAATGTGTGTAAAGCGCTTTGAGTCTCGAGAAAAGTGCTAAAAACTAAATAAAATGTATTATTATTATTATTATTATTATTATTATGACCCGCCCACCTCCCCCGTGGCTTCGTTTGGCCAGGGACCTAAACGCAGCACCGCGCTGAGGACAACAGTTGCGTCGAGTGCAGCATTCACACCCAAATCTGAGGGAAGGGGATGGTCTCCGGACAGAATTTTGCCACCAGGAACACAACATGCACGGAGGAACACGATATACCTGGCGCTCGCGCTCGCGTCCCACGTCCCGGAACAAAGGTGGGAAGAAAACGATCCCGTGTATCCGACACCGGCAGGGGCCGTTAACGGGAGCTGGTTAAATAAGGGTAGCGTTTGCGAAGCGCCGACAGAGACGGGAAACATCTGCTGTGAACAGGGCCCCCCGCTGCCCGAGGAGGTGTCTTTGATCAGCGGGCCTATCGCAGCCTTCCCACACAGGCACACACACCACACAGCGTCGTGCGCACACAAAGAAGAGCGCACGCGAACGGTTCACACTGACGGAGCCGGACACACACACGCCTTAGACAAACAAACAAGCAATCTCCTCCAGACGTATGCAAAAGTACACAGGCAGACGTAACATGGACACCGAGCAAATAAAACACACACGATTCATTGTTGACTTTGCATTCAAAACTGCCAAACTTTCGCTTCTATCCATCAAAAAACGAAAACCAAAACAAATCAGACATTCTGGATCCGTGACCATCTCTCTCACGCATGACAAATTGTGACCATATCCACATTTCCAACAGGAGCAAACATCCTGCGCGAACAGTCGACCAGATGCCACCTTTGGACTGCCAATCCTGGCGTTGTGTGTCCCCCCCCCCCCCCCCCCTCCCCCCCACCCACCGGTGCGGAGAGGATGATTCACTGCCTCGCGCCAGACTGCATCTTTGGGACTGTGTGTAGCGGAGCGTTCTCACCCACACCACACACAGAGAAATACACCTCGCCTTGTACACCGCGCTGCCCTGTGACCTGCAAACGCGGCTGCAAATAATAGGATTCGTGAGCAAGCCGTTCGTGTCATCACCATACGGAGGATCCTGGCTGTCTCCAATTCCCATATGAATAAATAGTTGACTAAAGAACTCCCACAAAAAGGGGAAAAGGGGGTTTTGTTATTCATTAGGAAGGCCAAAGAAGTTTGTACGTCTTATTAGCATGACTGACGCTTAACCAAATCTTCTTATTTAAATGACTTTATTCTCCTCTCTCGATATCCCGGTGTTCATTATTCTACGCATAGAGAACATCCTGGGGGGTTGGTCCTTGTTCTAATTCCTAATGACCTGCCAGCACTGAAGATGGTGGGCGCTGGTCACCGTTTCCTTGCGAACCGGGCATGTCGTGGTCTCGGGGGACAAGTGGGACACGTGTTCTTACGGTTCCTACTCGAGCTGCCTTTTGTCCCCTCTCCACCAGCCATTGGAAGGTTCGCACTAAAGCTAAAACCTGCGGAATTTGTTTTTGAAAAAGCAAGAGTCTAGTGGTAATAATACTTGCAGGCTACAGCTGTTCTGAATGCCTTCCACTGAACATCCTTTTTGACTTCTCTTGATCCTTTATTTACTGCCTGTCTGTTCATTGAGAGGAAAGATTAGGGGGGGACGACGACGACGACGACAACCGATGAGTAATACCGGACTTTACCGTTAATCTCCGCCAAAGCTGTATACCTGACAATGGGGTGTTTTTACAACATCTGACGGATTAGTCTTGTGTATGCTAGCTGTATCCGACGTTACTAGCTTTGGGCCGACGCCCTCAGAGCACACAAAGGCCTCCGCAGGATGACTACATGTCTGTGTTTGCTCTAGGAGAGCGGCGTGGCCACATCGTTGCCACACGGAGCCACCTGTGGACGGGGGAATAGGTTTCAGAGGGGCCGTTTCAGGGGGGAATAAGAGAATCTGACGAATGAACAAGACAGACAGGCATGAGTGACCCAGCCCAATATGTCTTATCTCCCAGATTAGGTTGCACAAAGGAGTGGGATACATGAAGACAAGCCTGGGAGTGTAGGTTAGCGGCCGGAGAAAAGGGACACAGGGTCAAGGTATGTGGAAGGGTGGTCACTTGCAACGGACCCCCGGATGCTCTGAATGGCCGGAGAACAGTTAACCATTCACTAAAGGCTCATAGCATGGCATTCTTGGCTGTTCTACACACAGGGCACTGTGAACACCAAGCATGAAGTCATTATTAGTGGCTCAACCTGCCCTGGGCACTACATGCAAGAGTAACCAGTAAGAATGTGGGCTCTTATGGAGTGGCTTAGCGCAGAGGGTGGAATCGGTGTGTGCTCACACGCCTATGTGTGTGTGTGTGTGTGTGCGCGTGAGCTAGCATGGGTGTGAGAGTGTACGCGTTGGCCTTTTGAGCACATCGTTTTGAGATTTCTTTTGTGGGTTGGAGTAATTCGCACTCGACAGGAGACCCCTAAAACGTTGTGTCAGTTCTTCTTTTTTTGTAATAATTGCGTCCCTGAATCAATATCGATGGGGGGGACAAAACATGGAAAATCGAGAAGGGGGAAACCTTGACAAGATCCAGTCACTCTTAGTCTGTCAAGGTAATACATTGAAAAGGATTGCGTCGTCTGGCTTATCCTCTTGTAGACACACTATTTGCTTCCAAAGTCCTTAGATCTCTATACCATCTTAAAGGCAAAATGTTCTATTTTCAAACCTTTCAAGCAAAAATAAATATAAAATTGATTTCCACTATTCCCGTTTTTCATCCCCGTTGATGTGATGCGCTCAGTAAAATTCACATCGATTTAGTTTTGGATTGCTTCAAAAAGAATTAGGCCATGCAAGGATGGCAATAAATATTTATAGTAGCGAGACAAGCTGTATATTAAAAAATGTGTTCATTCCACAAAACGCGAATCTGCCCAGTAGTCCTTCCGTTCAATGAAATTGTTGAGAACTGACCTTAAACTCCAATGGCCATATTGAAAAAAGCCAGAATAAGTTGTCTATAAAGCAAGCAGAAGGTTATAATTCTCTTAGTGAATACTAAGTGAATATTTAACAAGTATAATATCTGGTACAGTCTGCCTATTACAGTAGATAGTAATACTTAGATACACATTAACCCCTTTTTGCTGCCAGTAATAGTATGTTCTTAACGGTCAAGAGACTTCACTTTAACTACTGTTGCATTTCGTCAGCATGTCTCTATGCTCTACAAATGGAAAATCAAACAGGAAACAAGGAAGTGAACCAATGCAACTTTACTGATGTTCAATTACGCTGCATAAACGCAGCTCCCTAGCTTCTTCACAGCATGGCTATGCTAAAAAATAAAAAACAAAATAAAAATGCATGGCGTGCTTCATACTGGGTCGTCACAGGATAACGTATCGCCCACCTCAATCTGTCCGTTCCTGTTCTGTGAAACCCACCTCAAGCCCTCCTTTTAGCAAAGCACACAGATAGGCAATAGCCTGCACAGCATGGTTCTGCCAAGGTAAAATAATTGTTTGCGTAAATACGGGGCGACAAGCGAGCCCGGTTCAATCTGTCGAGAAATACTGTCTGTCGGAAAATAAAGACGGATCGTTCAGGGAGAGGAGAGGGACGGATTGACACAGAGAAGATAGGGCTTTCTCTTGACATAAACCACATATTTTCTTGAAAGACAAAGTGTTAAGTTAGGCTACTTGGAGAGCTGTCAATTGTGCTGTTCGTTATTCGTGGCTGGTAGTCTATATATTGATTAGGCCATACATCACTCCAACTCTACAAGACATTATTTCTAATTAAAAGTCAACCATAAATTTTCCGACTCCGTCCCGCGGCCAGGTTGTAAATTAATTTGAGGGAGGGCTGACGCAGGTCGCAGCCCTCTGTTTACAGTTTTAAAACTCGTAAAAGGGAAGGACGGTTACAACCCCACATCTGGTGGAAATTCCTCCGCTAACCGTAGAAAATCAGACGTAGATATAGAATATCTTGCCTCCTTTTCCTAATCAAGTTTGGTTTGGTGAGATCTAAGACCAGCCGCATGCTCCTGAGCTCCCGTAGAATTCCAGCGGTTTCCCTGCCGTAGACCGAGTATGGGAATAGCTTCCCTCCAATTCAAGAACCGCCAACACGTCCACACTGGAACCGCCAGTCCAATTTAGACAGGAAAAGACAGAGCCGCCCCTCAAAATGTTGCCGAGGACCCTTCCCATTTGACAACTCCTGATTACCTCAGCGTGTGTGCGGGGTCACTCTCCCCCAGACACTCGGCTGCTGAGTGCCGGTTATTTTTCGAAGGCCATCGAGGGACGACTAATTTCACAGGTGTGAGCCAAGGAGAGGGGATGGGAGGGGAAGACGACCAAAGACGGGAGAAGAAGAAGAAAAAAAAAAAACAAGAGTGGGTGTCAGCAGCCTCTCTGACAACAAAAAGGAAGGTGTGCGATGGTTGTTTGTTTCCTTCTCTGGCGCGGTCTTTGGCCTACCTGCCAGAACTGCAGGAGGCTGCAGTCGACAGAGCCCCTTGGGGGCCAACTTGGCTGTAGTTTACATGTGAGTATATGTGTGTGTGTGTGTGTGTGTGTGTGTGTGTGTGTGTCTGTGTGTGTGTGTGTGTCTGTGTGTGTGGAGGGGAGGGGGGCATATTTCATTAACTGACAGCTAGAAAGAACTCCTTTCCAGAAGGAAGGAAGTATTCTTCGTTTTGGCAAGAGTTTTGGTCCCCAAGGGGAAAAAGAGGAACCAATGAGTGAGCTAGAAAAGGACAAGATGGAGCGATCCTCTATAAAAAAAAGACCCGACGTAATCTCTCCTCTCCTCTAAAGTCCTTAAAGAGATATCCTGATGCTGACTTCAAACAGGGCGAATGAAAGTCATGTCCCCAGTTATTCGGCATTTGAAGAGTCTATCATGAGCATCAAAGATCGATAACATATTGTGCGGTGTACGGCGTTATCTCCCGAATGTCATCACAAAACGTCCGTCAATCAACTATCAGATTGGAAATGACTAGAACCGTTATCAGATGCCGAGGCACCGCAGCGTGGCCGGGTGGAATTCCACTCCCCATCAAATGATATCAAATGGCCCCCCTCAAGAATGACTGGCAGCCAAATCGAATTTGCATCAACAGTTTTCCCCCTGCTAGTTCACATTAGAACGCACGGCTGGAGTCTGGAGAACGCGACGGAATGAGAGGGAGGCTTCTATGAGCGAGCTCTCTGTTCCAATGTCTGTCTCGTTATGAAGATACCCCACCTGTCACAAGAGTACTACGGCCATGCATTCTCACACACACACACGCATGCACGCACCGACGCACGCACGCACGCAAGCCTTCTCCCCCCCCCCAACACTGGGATCGTTTAATCCGACTTGATTTAGCCCCTCCCTTCCCGTCCCTGCTGTCACACTTGGGAGGTGTCGCACCAGGAGTAGTGCTCCCGGGGCCCACCAATTTACTGTTGTGGAACATTTCCATGGCGAACATTCTGGAACGGAGGAAGCGGACTATGACCAAAGAGAGGGAGGGATAGAAAAGGGGCGGGGTGGCTTTTGGGTATATAAGCGTTAGACACACGTTGATAGTCCATTTGTAATATACGGAAAATCACATCCCCCTATCATCCCCATTCCACCAACTATAAAAATGCATCCATCATAGAACGACTGGTGGCCGTAAAAGTACAAAGGCAGGGCGATACCCTAGCATGTTAGGTTGCAAGGAACATGCATAGTGCATGAGGGGCTTACATAAGGCAGGGAAGTGAAGGAGACATGATTCCCTTGTCTCAGCAGCATGGTAAGCAGCATGGTATACCGAGCACAGCAAAGGCCGTAAGGGGGGGGGGGGCGTTGCCTGGTTAGTGTCTCAGAATCACGCTTGTATACACACACACACACAGCCAATTTAAGAGCTGAGTAGGCATGACCAAGAGTAAGAGTGTTGGAGGGGGGAGTCAAAAGAACGATTTGTGTAAAAAAAGAATATAGTAGGGGAGGACTGAGGATGAGGGAGTAATCTGGGCTTTCATTATATAGCAAACAATGTTTTTATTCAATGGAAAGAAGGAAAACAATCAATATAAGAAACTATAATAATATCATTTTAAATTCACACACTGCTATAGTACACGCCTTGTCAGCAATTGACAGAATTGAAAATATCAATAACATCCAGCAAATGAGTTACCATGTACAAGCTTGGTGTAAGCAGAAAATCGGTGGTATTTGAATTTAGATGATATTTGCCCAACAGCGGAATTTCATTACTGCCTAACATGTGACCAACAAATCATATTTGTGCACCTAATTCCCGAAAGCAAGTCCTCCTCATTTGCATGAGTAAATGAGTCGATGGGATGACATTTTTCTATGGGACCTATCACACACCAGCTGCAACTGCAGGGTCAAGGGTGTCCACAAACTAACATAGTTCATTGTTCATTGTGTAAAGATAACAATGATTTGCCCTGCAGGGCCATTTGGTTAGAATATACATTTGCTCCTGTTTCACAATATTACAGCAATATTGGGATTTTGTGACTAGGTATTGTGTCATTAGCGTTCACTTTGGGCAGCCAGGATAACAAAAAGAGCTGAGAAAGGCAACAAGCTTTGGGCTCAACTGAAATCGGTAAACAGTGCTGTTGTTGCTCAGGGGCTCCCCTACCCTCTCCATTCAAACGACTTATTTTGCATCATTTCGAAAAAAAGGCCAGGACTGCCTGCCTGTTGGCTAGGACTAACAAAACAGATGACGGTGCTCTAAGATAACAGAGCCTCAACCTGGCAGTGCACTGTCATCACTGGCCATTGTGCTCCAACAGACCTTGAACTACCGACACTGGGGCAGCACATTTGGCTGATGCAAAGCATTCTGGGAAGACATAGATAATGTGCACAATCTGGACCTAGGATTAGAGCGCTAGTCTTCAGAACCGTAGAATATGTATCGAGCAAAAAGTTAGCTATCAGCCTCCCCTGACCCAAAATTGGAATTTATTGAAAATGGCCTCATATTACTAGGCAAAAGAAGGTGCATCAAATGAAAGTCTTAATTCCCCTGTCTGGATACATTAGGATGTTTAGAATGAAAGTCACAGGCGTCTGTACATTTATTTGACACCTTTCGACCCAAATTAAGTGCAGATTGTCTACGTATCAACTGGACATTAGGATTTGAATCTGAATTGGCGACCAAACCGTGAGTCCCCCTCCTACGGCGTAAAGCACCTTGGGTGTCTAGAAAAGCGCTATATCAAATGCACTCAATCATACGTTTTTTTTTTTATATGAACGTTTCCTCCAGGAAACGAACCCTAATACTAGAAACATAAACAAAAATAACAACGTACACGCCCACACAGTGCAGAAATGAGAACAAAGACATCCTGGGAGTGATTGTATGGCGTTATTCAAAGGTGACACGACACCTCCACTGAATTGAACTACTACCGTAATGATAACACCTGTATATTTATGCATCCCAATGTCTCTTAGATCCTATGGGTTATGAGTCACTACGTCACTAAATCACTTTACTTCCAAATGAATGGTTCTGATTATGGCGTTGTGTACCGCTTATCTTCTCCCGCAGAACACAATGTATGTAAAACGGATTGTTGATTTTCTTTTATTATAATTTAAAGCCCAACGGATGTTGAAAGAATATGAGTACTTATTGGGTTAGGAGGTGTATGTATATTCATGGAAAAAGGTCAAAGCAGGCAAACTGCCTCGCTTAACACAATACACCTGTGAAAAATGTCCTTAATTGAATTAGATCTACGCTAACCGCAGGAGGGAAGAGGGTTAGTAATGGCATCCAAATCTATCTGAGGGAGAGTGTGGAAAATGGAACGGCAGAGAGACACGGGGAAAAGGGCCAGACGTCTCCGAGTGAAAGTGCAAGAACAAAGACGAGTGGGAGAAACTAGAAAGGTAAGGTAGAGGCACAAAAGCACAACAATGAAAATATGGAGAGGCGGAGAGAAAAGGCGAAGCAGGCAGAAAAAAGGGAAAGTACATTTGATGTGTTTGGGTGGTTTGTATTGTGGAAACAAGAATCTCTAGACATAGCAAAATGGCAGGCAGCTGCGCTTTTGCATGATTACACCAAAAACATAATTTGAATGAGGGCAAAAAAAAAAAAATACAAATATGCTCGGTCGACACGCGTGGTTCCCACCGGCATAAACCCTGTTGCTGCTGCTAAAGGAGAAATTTGAGGCTTTTGGTCGATGCCCCGGACAATTTGCATATTCTGAAGAGCACCTATCACAGATCAAATTCCATTAACATCACATTGCACATGACGAACGAGCAATATTGTCCCCACACTAATGCACTTTGTGAGACTGTCGGGTGGAGAAGCCGCTCGAGCACTTCATCCCAGACTTCTGCATATTCATGACACGCAATGAGACCTTTTCCGTTCGCTGGAGAAAGTCATCCGAATTTCTAGAAGAAAAGCACCGAGCTCCAAAACGTGTCTGAATAATGTGGTTGGCTATTATCGGGGGGTGAATAGCCAGGGACAGCACGTTGAATTTGTGTCATGATACTAGGCCAAGCAGTTAAAATAGAAACTTGAGAATATGAGGTGTACAGCGTGGAGAAAGATCATTTCAAATCATGGATGGCTAACTTTGAAAATAAAACATTGTGAAATGAGTATAATTTATGTACGCATTTTATATGTATGTATTTTATGTGCGCTAATAGAACATGTGGTGACTAAAGGTGTAAGTCAATTAGTTAAAAAGGTTGTGGTAAATTCTCAACTTTCAGAGTAACCTTTAAATTACATTTGACAACGTGATGGTTGCATACTTCCTTTACCTGTTTTGGTGTTTGTGTGTACGTTGTCCGCTGTTGCTAGTCGAAGCTCTTTTCAAATTCACAGCGCCACATTAAACGGGGCCGAACCCTATTCCATCCTGTAAGAAAAGAGAATTGCACACTTAGTTAGTGGTCTGAATGAATTTACTGTCGTTCTAAGCATTGCAGTTATGACTAGCTGTACCCAACCTTTTACAATTGATGAGAGGACTAGTGACCAAAGGTGACAGATACATTTTTTAAACAAAATGGTGATGATGCAGTGACAGCAGGAACATTTCGTGATCCTTATATGCATCATCACCCTTACCAACAACACAAAATGACAGTTTTTTGTCACACCCATTGTGGTAACATTTGATCGGCATGTGATGCTTTCAAGTGTTTCCGTTTCCGACGAATGGTGACAAAGAGAATAAAACCAGTTGCCGTAGACAACAACACCACTGTGACAAAGCGGGGCAGGAGTCCCAGCGATACAATCAGCATTTCCTGCATGTGTCGCTGCCTCTACTGAGTTGGCCATTATGAGGGTTATTTAGCGGCTTCTTCGTAAATGTATCAAATGTTGTCTGGCAACCACATTGCCGCGATGGACCTGATTATATATGTATGAAGAGCTATTCAGGTCACATCAGCTTTTAATGGCTGATTTATTGCTGCCCAACAGTGCCCTGGTGATGGGCGCGGGACAAAGAGCCTGATTTAAACTGCATTAACACTTGGCAGTAAATATCCCAGTACAACATTAGCATTTTGATGACTGTCCCCCCCCCCCCCCCACCCCCACCCATCACCTTTCGGCTCCTTCTCCCTTTCTGTACCCACTCCATTTTGTGTCTGAGCCCTTTGTGTTGACCCATCTCTGCTACACAGGTGCTGTTTCTCTCTCTGTTGGTCCTTGTGTCTTTCTCAGTGTGTTGTCCTTTGTTCTCTTTATAAATCTATCTAGATTTTGTGCGATTTCCTGCTATTGTGCTCCCCACTGTACCGCTCTGCACTGTTTTCCCCTTTCACCCATTTAAATGAACTAGTACTTCAAGAGGTTGAGTTTAATTACAGCTGAATTAATGAGACCAAAAGAACAAATTCTCTATAATTAATTCTTCACGGTTTAGCATAATTGAAAGAAACTCTCCTTTGATTTTCCCCTACTCTAACTTAAGTTGGAAAAAAAAAACACCACCATTCCTGGCCCATTAACAAATGCTATGTAGGTTTCACATGCAGTGGCTGTGAAAACAATTGTCATATAATTATGCTTGACTTATCTCACCATTGGCAACAAAACAAAAGCTACTCTGATTGGTAACTTACAGGCAGATATTCAAGGGGCAACACAAGTAACAGCAGCAATTCACAGGCAAAAGTAAGTTGAGAGTAAACTTTTTTTAGTTGTTTCTTATCTTGCCTATTTGAATGATATTCTTTCCCTGTTGAACTTCCCAAAGAACAAGCAAATGGTGGAGAAAAAAAAACTGTTGCGTAACAGTTTTCAATCTAGGCAGCTACAATTGTAAATTGCTTAGAATTGTAATACTTGTAAAGAACGATATTAAGTTTGACCGATCAAGTCCATCTTTCTTCTAATCATATTTGTTTTCTGATGCTGGAGCGGCAGACATAACGACCTTGCTGAACTGCTGATCTAGATTTGTCAGACAGTGCATGTTAGTTTAAAAAAACAAAAAAACAGATGAGCTTGAACTGGTAAGAACCGCACCATATTGCAGTCCCATCCCAATCCAAGCTCGATGTTCCAACTTTAGATAAAACGGGAAAGGGGAAAACGCTCACTCATGGTTTAGATTTAAAGACATCGAAGCTTATCCTATGCCATGCATTATGCAGCCTCCTGCATGTAAAACAAAATGCACGTAACGTAATCTCACCCGAGAGGAGACCCACAGAGAGGGAAAGATGCACGGAGTAAGAGCTGACTGTCTCTCAAAGCTTTCAGTGGGGTCAAAGGTCATGAGCACACCGGCTTGGTGGCCTGTTTTATCACACAAAAAAACCACTGAAAACAAAAGACCTATGAAAGAGTAAATGAACGTGACTAGAGCATGACTAACAAGAGGTGACGGCCATGCAGCGGTTCGAACACCGAGCTCCAAACAAAGGTGAAGCGGCTGCCCCGCGGCTCCTCAAAAGAGCGGCTTATTTTATCAGCCGAGTAGAAAACGCGCTGAAAGGGGAAGGCATTGGGAAGGTGGAGAGCGTCGCCGAGCCTTTGTGCCAGCCACTGACCCAGACACCCGCGCTACAGTAGCCGCGCCGCCGGCGACAAAAGCTGTAACCGCTCGGGCAGTCGTCTGAAGTCGCGGCCGACGGGGCTCAGACGCTCACAAAAACACCGCGTGCCGCGCGTGAAAGACCGACGGCGGCGGCGGCCCCGAGACACCGCTAATGGTTTTACGTGAATAGCAGCAGCCTCCAGCGCGTTTCCCGTCTTTGTCTTACTGCCCACCCGCTATCACCCCAACTACTCGTCCAACGCTTTTAGAGTTTATTCAACACTGCGTCAAAAGATCAGAGTGATAAATGTGTGTTACTTTGGTCCCCTTGTCGGATAACGGCTATTTTAATGTCGTCTGAAGGTAAAGTGTATTTGTTACACAGGAGGATATGCACTACAGGACACTACATTGGTTTGAAGAATAATGTACTTTAAGCTACTGTTGGATAAAAAAAACATTCCTATTATACCAAAAATGTGTGTTCATCCCATTGTACTAATTGCAGGCTCACACAAAAACACGGGAAAGAACCTAAGTTCAAAGTTATGATTGAGCGTTGAGAAATGGAATGCCAACAGAAAACGACAGAAAACAATTAAAAAACATGTATTTACCATTAGAGAAATGATCTGGCGCTCAGTGATGACCCCAGTCATCACCCAGGCAACAACGTGGGCCACCACTAGAGCTGAATAGTTGGAGGTTACTCCACATTATGCACGGGCAGCATCTCAGTCCCAGGGGCCAAATTAAATTCTGGCAAGCTGATAACAATTGACAGAGAATGCTGTGCAAGTGCAGCCCGAAGGTGTATTTAAATCGGCACTCCCTTTGCATTTGCACTCTCATGTTTGTTTGTTCAATTGCTCTATCCCTCCATGCCCCCTCAATTATCTCTGCTCTCTCTCTGCATCCAGCACTCCCTTTTATCTGGCATCCACCTGACTCTCTCTTCTCCCAGCTATACCCCCTTAACGTCTCATCTCTAATTCCTCCTATGTTTATCTTTTTCTTCCACTTCCTTCTCCACCTTTCTTCTTTTTATTTTTTTACACACACCGCCTCCGCCCTCTCTGTCCCTGCATGGGTGTGCGTCTCATAACACCTTCGCCCTTTTAGCGAAGTCTGCAACAGGGGTCCCACATGACCGCGACCTAATTGGCCTCATTAGCCCATGGAGGAACCTTGAGCTAACACTCCATGTGTTTGCTACTCCGGGGCCTCAACCACGGAGGGAGTGTGTGTGCACATGGAAATATGTCTCTGCGTGGAAGGCACACAACATAAGAGGGAATAATTGGGGGGAAATGTGTTTTTAGCGTGTGTGTGTGTGCGTATGTGTGTGTGTGTGTGTGTGTTTTTTTGTGTCGTTGTGAGTGTTTGTATGTGGGCAGAGGCACGCGGGGAAGGGAGCTGACGCAGAACAAAGACTCTGCTCCCTTGCGAGTCTTATGATATGGATGATCGATAAAGCGTTCAAGCGAGGCACCCTCATATCACACCGCTTGTATGTTCGTGTGTGAGTCTGACTGAGGGGGCGGGCAGCGATACTTCAGGGCGTTGCAGCTTTCTGCAGTCTGGAAACGCTTGCGTGAGCTACATGTTCAAAACCATGGCCACGCTCCTGCAAGTCAAGATACATGATGGTCTGAGCAGGCGCGAGAACGTCATTATGATGATGAGGCTAACGCTGATTTGGAGCACATACGTATTGGGACGACCAACGTTGGGGCTGTGCGTTGACGTCAAAAGAGGAGAACGTTGTCTGGGTTACGCTGGAGGGACTTGACACTTTAGGTCCTCGACAAAGGGACAACACGGTTTACAATAAGGCCGTAAAGCATTCACATTTCAAGAGGGATCCAATGAGCTCCAGCGTGGATGTGCAGAGGACTAGACATTGAGGCCAAGGAGATGGGTGGTAGTGGGTGGGTGGGTGGGGGGGCCGGAGATACTTCAGGTTAGGTTTTGAGCAACATCAAAAGGTACCATTTAGCTTCATGGTGAGTGCAGTTGGCTGTTTGATGGCACAAATAATCATCGTCATCTTTTAATGATCACCATCAATAAACCTGACAATTTCCCCTAAATGGCAATTACATCTAACGTTACAGGATTTTGAATGCATTTTTCCTAATTTATTGTTTTATGATGGGGGACACTGCATATGAATCTTAAAGAGACCTTCAGAACTCCAGACAAAAACGTAAATTGGATGCCGTGGCTAGTGGAAATATTCTGCATTTCTTTTGAAATGTGGATCAGATTACGGCTAAGGTACGTCTGAGTTCTATTTCCATGTGTAAACTTGTGTTAAGTCCAACCTTGGCTGCCCCTTTCCTTCCCTCCCCCACCAATGTGGAACTTGACCCCCACAGAAGAGGGCAACCTCAGTGTTGAATACAACCTTGACATAGGGTGAGGTGTGTTTCCAATAAACTCTGGAGTGTGTTTTTCCGTGACCACGCATGTGTGTGTGTATGTGTGTGTGTGTGTGTTTGTGTTTGTGTGTGTGTGCCTGCTCGTACGGTTTTTTCGAGTGTGATTCTCTGCGTATATAATGAAAGTGTGGGTATACATTTTTGCCTGAGTGTGTGTACCAGGGGAGTTTCTGGAGACTGTCAGGGTGTGAGGCGCCATAGACATGGCCTGACAGGTGTGTGTGAGCCCCGCAGTCCGCCAGATCAGGAGCGGCTGGGAACCCACAATGCACCCATTCAGCCCCAGCGGGAGACAGTGGAGATATCCCAGCACCCCGTAACGAGGGGCCGACCTGTTCTCTGATGGACGGCCACGTCAACCTTTCACCACAACTACAAAGAGTACTACTACATACCTGTAACCGTGTCAACATCCTAAGGGGTTGTGTGGCCTCATGTTAACGTGCCGCTAAAAGAATATGGCGATTGTGTCCCTTTTTTTATTAAGATAGTAGGCTTCAAATTTGGGTATGCGAAAAGTATTCCATGGAAACGTCAGCACAATAACAATGCATGGACATTCAATGAATTGTTCTGTGCCTTGCACCGAATTAAAAACATTAGCATGCCACCAAACATCTGCTATAGTATCCTTTTTGAAGATCCTTAAAATCCCTTTTAGAACAATATCAGAATTACAAATTTCCAACATTAATTAAAAATGTTCTGATGCCATCAAAAGTGTCGTAGTTGTCAACAAAAATGTGCTTCCACGACAACCATAATTGACCTGACGAATTCCCATTGGCTAATAATTGACCATTTGCTATACGGAGGAAGGTGAACCTTCCATGTGGTTAAAATAGGGTGACCTCTGAAATGACCAACCCCAGGGAGAAACTGTGTACTTCTGAGATCATGAGACCCCTAGACACATTCAAGAAAACTCAAATACACTTGCAGGCTACAAAGTGTACACAAAGGCTGATTTTGATACACAACTGTTCACATAACAGCACACACACACGCACACACAGTAACGTTGCAAATCACTGCGATACACAAGCTAATGGTAGGAAGTGACAGAAACAGTCCCTGTTTGGAGGAATTACATTGCTGTAAGCGCCATACGTCCTAAACGCACATCTGACAAGAGCTCTTAAAACATAGACGACGCCACCCGCTCCGCCATCCATGCGGAAAATTGGACAGCTATCCTTCAGCTCAGGCATAAATCCTTGTGTGGTGTGCATGGAAGAGCAATATAGCATGGGTCTGTGATGAAACCACAAAAAAAAGTGAAATTGAATACAGGACAAATACAGACTCGTGTGAATGCCATGCTCTGTAAGGGGCCTTGCTTTGCACCGAGATGAGTCAGATGATCCACTTATCATTTCAAAGGAGTAACACACTCCCGGAAAATAAAAAGGTCAGTAGAAAATCCATTCAGAAAAATGAAAGAACTACGACCAACCATAATACTATAAAAAAAAAAGATGTAATAAATTAAATAACAAAGACAACAATAAGCATCATAAGAGGTTAAGCATTCATACATAAAACCTGACTCAAAGCACAGGGGAGAAGAGCTTACCGTGATTTCTAATCAGGCCTTGTAGCCCCTTTACGAAAACTATTCACCCCCAACAGTCCAGGGCTAATAGCGAATACATGACCTCCATATCATCTGGTATCTACCCAGTAAATGACATGTGTGTACTTGTATCAAACATGGAACGGGGGAGGGGGTGTGTTGGCACGGAACGATTGATAGGCATCTTTCTTTTAGTGAAAGCCCACATTGCATTATTCCGGACTGGATACTGATACGATAAGCTGTAGCAGTTGACTGCGATAAAGTGAAATTGTTGCCAGCCAATCTGTTCAATTCTTCACAGGGCCAAGAGGGAGATAAGGGTCACGTCCTCATCGGGTCATCTGCAATGAGAGAATCGACCAAGGCAGAATTGGTTAAAAAAAGTCGTCCCTGCGACTCACTTGTGCTTTTGCCACAGGTTTAAGCAGCAAAGGTAGTAAATAGTCATGTTGAGCTCCGTTAGTACTCATGATGAAAAGAATGAAAGAGCTAAAGGAAGCTAAATATACAGTAAAGTCAAAACTTTGTGCTCAGATAAATCCTCCAAGTGCCACATACAAGGTGACTTTAAATTGACTCATACCAGCACAGTCATTATTCCTGGTGTAAATATGCTATGCAGCTTGTGGATAAACTTTTCAATAAACTTTGCCTTTTTTTTTTTCCCGCGTCCATGAACTAGGATTTGTGTCGCCAGAAATATTGAATTCAGTCATTTGAGTCGGGGAGAGAAATGCGACTGCTGTGCTAGTGACATAAAAGGGCAGAGGCAATCATAACGGCAAGCAGCAGTGTGTTGTGGGTAGCAGATCTCCATGCTCGACTGAGGAGCAGGGAGCTGCATACTAATGGCGGCCGGGCTCTTTGATGCGGTCTGTGCGCTCCCACTATCTCACTGCTGGGACTTTCTAATTGGGCATGTTGTGAGCACCACAACAATCAGAGTCACTACAATTGGCTAATTCTACACATTGTTACGGTGTCTGTAGCCATTCTTGTCAACACATACTTTACTCCTCATATCAGCCAGATTACTTTGCAGGAGGGGGAGCAGTTTTCTTTTTTTCTGCCAGCTCTTACGGAGGTAAAAAAGTGTTCTGGCTGACCTCTTTGCTACTTACAAGATGCTATGATTTGACATGTTGTTCGCTGCTAGTTTCCCTTGTACGGAGGTCAGCAAGGGTTCAATCTCTATTTTAGTTGAACAATATAATTCATTCATTCAGTTCATCCAGCAGTGTTGTCACTAACCAAATGGCAGGACGCGGGGCACGACATAACTTCACGGTCCAAGACAGCAAATGTGCCCGCCGACAAAACTAACTGCAGCCACATCGTAGAGGACAATGAGACAGATGGCTGTCACAGTACAGCTTTGGATGTTTGAGGGATGGTTAGATCAGGCAGCGTTGCTGTGTAACGCTAAACAGTCACAGGGAGACTTTAGAAAGCAATCAAAAATGTTCCCACAAAAAGAAGCAAACAAGAACGGTTGGGCAAACATCTGTTGAAAAAAATCCAGCTTATATCTTATCTCGGTAACGTTGGAGAGAGCCACATTTGGCCAAAACTAGTGCTAGCTAGTCACTCTCGAGGCACCTAGGTAAGTGCTGCAAAAAAAATGAAGGCTGCAGTTCACTGGGCACAAAGCTGGAAATGTGCACCATGCTCAGGGGGGATTCACAGACACCAATGATCCCTCCCAAGGCCCAAGGTTAGCATTTTACTCATCCAACATACACTAGTACAGGGCCAGGGATGGCAACCTTTTGTCATCTGTCAAAACAGATTTCAAACATAATCTATAAAGTGCTTGTGTAATTTGACGGTGTGTTTCAATTCTTTTTTTTTTTACGGACATTTGATTCGGTAATTGGATGCGGTGGTTGGAAGAGGGTTGCCTCTCGATGTTTTCCTTTTTATTAAAATGGAAAAAATAGAAGCCACCCATTTGCATGCAGTGCAGCAATAGAGAAGGTTACAATTGTCTCTCTCTCTCTCTCCCTCTCTCTCTCTGCCTTTTTCTACAAAGAGGCTGGGGGAGATCGATGCACAAAGAGCACTTCGTTGCTGCTCAATTTCATCCTTTACTGCAAGTACAATTAAAATGCCTTCCACTGACTTTCTGAGACCAGACTTCCCTTTAGCCAGACAGGCCCGCTCAAATACATCAGCTCAAGTATGAGGCCAAAAGCCTCATCTGAAGACCGCTGGGGCATCAAGTATCCAACTATTTCACTGATTATAAGGACATCCAGCATTTTGACCACTGCGACGTAAGGAGTCATTTGACAGACACGCACATTTTCTCGCCAACAGTGTTTATGATCAAGGTTACGCAATGTTGTTCGAAGTCTGATGGCATCTCAATGTACAATACTTTGCCTAAAATATCAGGCTAATATCATATGGATTTCACTGGAATTCGGCAGTAGCATGTCAGCTTGTGACGCTCAAATTTCAGTTTGGTACAACATAGAACCCTACGACATCTTTACTGCCAAACCACTTGTTCTCACTCCAAGCAGAACACAACCAACAGGCCCATTCGCAGCGCCATTTTAGTTTCTTAATGAAACTGGCATGATGACGATGACTCATTTTACGCCTGTTTCGATACATGTGCCCCCACATTGTCAAAGCCAACAGATATAAATCAGTAAATGACCTGAGCGCAGTGGCTGCATCCAAGCTGCTGCCCCAATTATTCCTGCCCAGCTGCAATTATACAAGGCGACCCAGCTGTGTTTGACACAAAGCTGGCTTATGGAGGCTTACCACCGACCAAAAACATAAACAAGATTACAGGAGACTAACATTTCACAGTGCTCATCTGTGACAAAAGGCCTGCTAACAGGACCTTTGGTATAGGGCCACAACCTGAAAGAAAAAGAAAAAAAAGAAAAAAAAAACGCCAAGTAATTTAGCACCACAAGGCCCTTTTGATATCTCAGCAAGAGGCTTAAGTCCAACTTGCTGTGAGGTATCTGTGATTCTCATCTCAATCAATTACCAACCGTTCATTAGGGTGGTTTTAACCACAGGAAGTGCCCAGAAATAGAGCCACTAATGACAGATCAAGGAGCAGCCACAGGTGCAGGTAGCAGAGAAACAGCCCGGATTACCGCGAGCTACTTCATCCGCAGTATTATCAAGATAAAGTCTACAAGTACCTTCGTAATCATCACGGGCAGGAATTCCATAGGGAGTTCACCTGCATTAACCTCTGTGAGCTTATAGTCAAGGCGCATACTGCAGTTTCCCAATGTCACAGGTGTCATTGCCATGTCCTGCTTTTACCTACTCAGTCTATACCCAGTAGACAAGCCACTTGATGTATTGTAAAGAAAGAAGGGTTCATGGAATGACAAACACTTTCACACGTACTCCTGTTTTCATACTCGGTGAGCTACTGATGATTTAGCCACTTTGTTGAAATCAATAACAACATACAAAACGTACGTCATAAACTAAAACAACTTGTTTTTTTATTATAGACAAACTGATCCACATGGCCTTTGGATGCCAACGACCTTCTCGAGTGTTGAAGCAGGACACGTGACAATGTATTAAACCCTTGCTGTGGACATGGTTGTCGCTGGCTATATTAATTGAGTCTTGTTGAACACAGCGTTCAGGGAGTGGTTGTCAACAGTGTAGTGGAGAGGATCTGACGGCCAATTCCTCTGTCTTCCAGATGATAAATGGATGTAATATGGCACCCGTCGCCTAGCAGAACCTGTCAATACGGCCAAGCCCTGGAACGCTATGGAGGGACAATGGGAGACTGTGACCCCTGTTAAGGCAAAAAAATCCGAGGGGAAGGCAGTTATGGGGTGTAGTTATTCCACTGCATTCATTCTTTCGGGGTTAGTGTTTTCAAATAGTTTTGGATGAGAAAGGAAACTTTTAAAAACAAAATGACAAAACTGTAAACCACAGTGCTTTTGGCTCTTTCGGACTACTAAGACATGCATGTATGTTGTTTATTTCACGCCAACCCAATCTACAGCTTTAGGTTGTTACAGGTCACCTTCCAAGAGACATATCAGTATATGGATATAGAATTAATTGGAAAATGTACTCTCGCCCACAAACACACACACACACACACACACACACACACACACACTTGTGAACACACATGGTCCATGTTAGCCTCTGAGCCCTCCGTGTGTGTGTGTGTGTGTGTGTGTGTGTGTGTGTGTCAGTGACCACAGGAAGGGCAGTGAACACTGGGAGGAGTGTTTGAAAACCTTGCTGCAGCCTTTCCACCAAGGTGATATCTCTGTGCACACTGGCGAGCAGAAAAGACCCCCCATTTTCCAGCTCCACGGCCTGCGGGGCTCTGTGCTCGCCTGCGCCACGGCCGTTATCTTCTCCTTATTATTTGGCTGAATGAGCCAGAGCGGGGCTCCCGGGGCCTACTTCTGACATAATGACTGATTACAGTCTTGCAGGCCCCTCTCCGAAGAAATCCCAGTGCTACCGCCAATGCATAGCAGCAGTACGGCATCAGTGTGGTTGCCAGTGGTGGGTTTCCCATTGACATCCTAATCGAGGCCCCCTCCTCTACCTGTCTCGTGGCTGACAGGAGACACAGGCGGAGGCTCTGGTCACTGGTGTGTACGTCATCAGGCGCCTCATTGCAAATCCATGGCGGAGGGTTGGGGTGGGCGTCAATTAGCACCGCAAAAGCAATTTCTAAGTCGAAGATAAGGACAGTGTTATGACAAAAAAAAATGGGTTTACATCCGCTAGTTGTTGATACATACATTTCCCTCCCAAATTTAACATCAAATTTGAAAAGATGGGAATAAGAACAATGTCAAAAAGATATACCATCCATACCAAATGCCACGCACGTTACTCATATCATTACTAGTTTGGAATATCCACACGAGGTTTCACATTTGCATGAAAAGGGCACCAGAGGGGGTCTGCATTCATGTCAACAGCTACCCTTTTCAAGACAATGGGGAAAGAAGTTTCATTGTCAGCGCTTTCCAGACATTAGCTTTCAGGACAGTCAATTAGGTTCAAGGTGAGACACAAATGTGTCATCGCCTCAACCGTTTTGCTCCACTGGGCAGGGGGCTCCACTTCTCCACTTCAGAACTGTCTGCCCTGCGCTCCCCCCCAGCAGAGCGCCACAACCCCGCCATCCAAGCCTAGATTGAGAATATGTCATACGGTGACTAGGGGACGAGGCTGGATAGCTGGCCTGCACGGTGGCTTGGGCCCTGCACCCCCCCCCCCTTCAGCCATCGCTTCCTGTTGACGCAAACTACTATTGGAGGGCTTCCTAGCTAAGGCAGTCAGTCACACCCCCCACCCCCCACCCCACCACCACCACCACCACCACCTCCTCCTCCTCTTTCCGTCTGAATCCAATCCAATCCTATGCCATCGATTGGGAAAAATCTATTTGGTCTGAATCCAAAGCCCAGAGTTAGATGCTAAAATGCTGCAATACATTTTGAAAGCAACATTCAAGAGGTTTCTGATCATGTGAATGAATGGCTCTTGACTATATTACAAACACATTTTCCTAATAAAAGTAACTGACTTTATAAATAGATACACGGGTTAGCGTACAGTAATACCCCCCTTTCACACAGACAACCCGTGTCTTAACCGGGTCATTGAACACGGGTCCAACCCGCGTTGGACCCATTCAGACCGCACTCTGGTCCCGGGAAAGACCTGCTTTGCCGCCACACAGATACAACCCAGATCTGCTACTTACTTCCTTGTACGTCACTGCTGATCAGATGCGTTGCGTTGCCACATCATTGAAAATGGACGTCATTCCGTCATTATCATTGTTTTTGGCTGATGAAGTGGAGAACGCAATTCAGGATTCACCCAGCATCTTCACCTTACAGCAGAACAAAGTCACTGCACCCACATCCTTTGTTCTGCCATCATGGTGGTTGAAAACGATTTGGGACGACAGCGTTTTTATTCAAGAGAAATTACAATGACCTTGGCTAGCCATATGCCTGACATTGTTGCTTCGTCACAATTTACTCGTTTGTTAAATACTGACGCGCCAATCCTAAACCAATGAGGTTTCTTGATCATAACCCGGGTCGAGTAGCCCGTTCAGACCAAAGGCGAGCCATGGACCCGTGTCGCGGACCTGGGTCGATAAGCCGGGTTGACCTTTTCACACCAAGAGTCGATCCGGGAATAGCCCGAGTCGTTGGTCGGGCAGCACGTTGGCTCAGTTGTTAGCACTGTTGCCTCACAGCAAAAAGGTCCTTAGTTCAAACCCCAGCTTGACCCAAAGGCCTTTCTGTGTGGAGTTTGCATGTGCTCCCTGTGTTTGTGGGGGTTTCCACCGTGTGCTCTGGTTTTCTCTCACGTACAAAAACATAGTTTAATACTCCTATCAGTGCCCTGACTAAAGCACTGCCGATAGAACTGGAGACAGCAAAAGCTAGCCAGTTTTCTGTTTAAGTGTGTTGGGTGTGTTATTAAAGTGTTATTATCATGGCAATGAACATTGTACTCATCACACGACTCCCTTATACAATTTACAACTTGAATTACTTTCAAATTCATTATATGTTTAATATGCTGCACATTAGCTTCCTATGTGAGATTCCCTTTGAATAAATGTTATTTCTTTCAATTATCCTTTGAATACATTTGTGATTAGCTGACACTGGGATATCTTGAACACATTACTTTGGCATTGTCTAAGACTAAGTTGCTTGAGGCAGAACTTTACCCACTGACTTGTAGGTGTAAATAAAGAAACCATCTTCTCTGGTCTTGATGGCCAATTAGTGGTCAAATCAGGAGGTCCCAATGGTATGGAGAGGCAAAAATACTAACCTTCATTTCCATTAATTTGTATGCGGCAGCAGGTGCATGGGCTCATTATGCATTCTGGCCCAAACCTGCCTTCCAAACAGGCCATAAATTAACTTCTTAGAGCCTCGGTAGCAATGAAGCAGTGTGTCTTTGTTTCAGCCAAGGCTCCCCTTACCGTCCACATTTACGGATGAATAGAAATAGCAGCTAAGTCTCAATACTACCTCTGCCGCAGATAATACACGTCCAGTTGCTAAATACATGTATTGTAGACAAATGCATTTTACAGCAAACCGCTTCAGGTACTGTGGCTCAGTCTGGGTATGACAGCTTGATAGCTTTTAAAACCTTTGAACAACACCAGCATCCCAAATATTTCTATATTTATAAAGAAATCTGACATCAATCACTTAATTCAATTGATTCAAATTCTACTCTTGGTAATTGAATAAATAAAACGTGATTTATAGGTAACATTTAAGAATAGCTTCAATGATCCATGGCACAGTAGCCTGCTGCAAGGTAGTCAGAAAGTCTAGTTTTGAAGCAATAAGTAATCAATTTACTAAATCACAAACAGCATATATCAAATTACTGGAATTGTAAATTGTCATACTGCTTAAGCAAAGTGTTTTAACCCCCCCCCCCCCCCCCCCCCCCGGGACAAGTTAATTGAGTGACAAATTGAAGGTTGCGAATTATCAAAAGGTATATTCCCCATGTAAACAATTTTAACTCAAGGGGGAAAAAAATATATCATTGGTCATGCTCGTGAATAGAGCTGAGCTCAACCACCACTCAGAACGTGGCGATCTCGTAGGCTTTTATTTAAATTGAATTGCATAAATTTCTAGAATTAATGTGACGTGGCACCAGACCTCAGGATACATTGCC
This sequence comes from Galaxias olidus, assembly GCA_026901105.3. NCBI lineage: Eukaryota > Metazoa > Chordata > Actinopteri > Galaxiiformes > Galaxiidae > Galaxias > Galaxias olidus. Next base: position 216,977 of record JAPMUY010005588.1, read on the forward strand.
GGCAAGCTCTTTTAAAGTGTATTGTTTCCCGTCTTATATCCAACTGCGATCGTAGCCACCTGATTGTTGCCCTCCAATCAATGAACCAATGTTGACTTAAAGGTGTGCTAGGGTCAGAGAATTATGATATTCCTTTCCTTTCAGAGCGAGGGTGTGGGGGCTTCTGACTATGCCCGTTGTCAACACATTTTCAGGATGGCAGCTCAAATGAAAGCCTCGGAGACATTTCCATGACCTCCCTCTGAAAATCTTGTGCTTTCCAATATCACACATGCACTGGATGGGCACAAAGTCCCCCAAAATTCCATTAGTGTTGAAAAGCAGGCCATCAGCACCTACCCCTATTCCCCACCATAGTTGGGGGAGGACTTACCAGAGACAATGGAGCTGGAATTAATTTGATAACTCAAGTCATTATGTGGGGAAAGAATAGGGTTAATAATGGAAACAATGGTCTGGTCTATTGGAGGGAGAGGAAAACTCCAACATGGCTCTCAAACACTCCTACATTCCTGTCATTGCCACACATCACATCATTCTGTCTGACAATAAGCGTTACTTAGATTAGAAAATACTGACTCACAGATGAGCCCAATAGCAGGGGCCTTCGCCCTTTCTATCTGCTAAACCCGTTAAAAAGCCTCAGAGCCTTTATGTTGCTGTCTTTTGTTCGGCTAGCCTTACTTGCTGATGCCAGAGCACTTTACTTGAGCCACAATGACGTGATCAGCAACTCCTGTCTTATCTAGCTTGTGACCTTGTAATTGTCGGCTTTCGAGGCCGAGCTGCCACACGATGAAGACTATGATGCCTCATGTCACTTCCTGAAAGCAACTGTTGGCCTTAAGAGCACTTTGCTTGTATTGTGTTGTGGCCCACCGTTTTCCTATAGTCCCCTAGGCACTCAGAGGTCAACGTTTTCAGGGCTTTCGGCATCAAGTCACTTATTGGCTGCCCTTCTATCAAACATGTCAATCGAGGACACTTTCAATATAGCCGCTATTTCAACCTCACTTTGCCACACTTGAACGTAACCCCCATTTTCTGCAGGACTTAGGTGTTGACAGGTTGGCAAAAGCCTGTACCTCAACCTTTGTGGCTGAGCTCTTTGTGATACAGGACAGGGACAATGTTGGGAAAGGTGTGCCCCTGGAGGACCTCTCCTTTAACCAGGTTCTTTCATTATGATTTTCCGGCTCAATTTCTGTCTTCTTCTGACACGTCGCCTGCCAGAGAGGGGCCCCAGCAGAGTGACCTGTCTCACCTTAACAGCATGATCACTCCTGTCCTTGGGACTTTGGAGAGCCGCAGAGCCGGCGGAGCAGTGGGGGAGCTCTTGCCTACATGATTGTGCGTGTCTGTGCGTGTCTGCGTGTTAGTGTGTGTGTGTGTGTGTGTGTGTGTGTGTGCGCACGCGTGCGTGCGTGTGTTTTTGTCAATGCGCTTTTGAATCTTCTCTGGCAGGGGTAGCGAGTGGTGTCATCTTAAATGTGGATATTTCTTCTTAATTTCTTCTGGTTTTTATTTTTTAAGGTCTGAAACCAAATTAACCACACACTAGTGGGGGGAAACAACTCCCTAAAGGATTGGTTAAACATTGTAGGGCACTATTGGAGCAACCTGCGTGTTATTTGTTGTTGCCAGAAACGTGAACGGAAGAGGGGCTGAAGAGAGGAGCATTGGGACAAATTATGAGGTGCTGCTGGCTTGGCCCGTCTTCCTGTAATTGTTTTATCTGGCTGGAACAAATGCATTATTCTCCTATTTTAGTAAAGCAACACAGCAGCACAGAAGGTGTGCGGTGCGGTCTAGGGCTGGGGCGACTCGTCGATTTCAATTGATTACGAAAATAGTTGATTTGCATCATGTGCGTCGTTGCATTGCAATAAAGTCAAAGAAGAAGAAACAGTGGATACACATGGAAAACAAGATACAGTCAGGGTTCTTCCTGCATAGAGATTTCAGGTGAAAAAAGGTTGTTTACCCTGACATCACACACGACAATCAGTCTAGTCAGGTAGTTTCTTTTAAGAGTTGGTTTTGGATACCTCTACAGTTTGCTTGCTGAAGTTATTTTTCCCTAACCATGCAAAAAGAGACGCAGAATGCTTGTGTTCATTCTGCTTGTGGTCACTGCATTTCGCTAGCGTGATCAACAACTATACTCAAACTGATTTAGTGACGCACTTCCTTGTGCCTTAAAGCAAATCGTACTGGTACGTGTGTGTACATTTATAGCCACTAACCTCCACTTTAAGCAAATTAACAATGAGGAGTTGGTTATGCCTGAAACAAGTAGGCGCAGATTACGTTTTAGAGGCGACAGGAATTGAGTTGATGTGTAGAATTAAACGGAGGCGCTGTTGCTACCATTCCGAAAATATATTTAAGTTCGTGAGTTTTTGTACACCCAAGATTAGGCTATCTGTTAAAACTCATACACATCGGACGTTACACTAGCATAATGATAGAGTCTTTAAATTATGTTGTCGGATGAGACTCGAGGTGAGCTCGCTTTAATTGTTTGCCTGCCTCTTGCCTTGTCAAAAGGCAGGTTTCTATCACTGCAAGGTAACGAGCAAGACCTGGTATGGATTTTCAGAGCGTTGGATACCCTAACGCAATGAAAGCGGAGTGGATTCACATGATTTGAGTCAAGTAATTCACGTTTTCTTATTTTAGAATCATGTGTGGCATACGTTTATTTTATAAATGCTAGTGTTAGGGTGCATATACGTTATAGTTATCAAATACAAAAACATTTTGATTCGTAGACTAATCGAAAAAATACTTGTTAAGATTAATCGTTAGACAATGAATCGTTAGGTGCAGCAGTGCGTCCAATTAGTCTGAGCCCTAAACCTATGGCCTTGCTTGATTAGTCTGAGACAGTGCTAAACAAAAAGAAAAGTGGAGGAGACTGCTGGTATTTTACTCAACACACTGAACAGCTTACTCCATCGTCTTCTTGACTCACTGTTAGTGAATGAATGAGACATAACAATTGAAGAAGCATGCGTCGGTTTTGTTTACAGACATCTTTTGAGAAGAAGCAAATCGATTTTCCCCCACCCCCATCAAAGAAACACAATTCTTTGACATGTAGACAATGCCAGAAAATGTTAAGTGTTTCTCTGTCTCTCTTTCGCTTTCTCTCTTTCGCTCTCTTAAGATCTTGTGTGTACTAGCGTGATGTATTGTAGGCTTTGGTCTTCAGACTAATAATAATTTCCTTCCATTTTAGCTTGTAGACAAACGACTACTCAAATCAATAGTTCAGTTCAGTGAAAGCCTTCTGTTACTGTACTTAGAAGGAGCTATCAAGTCACATCCTGCCAACCTAACTTGATGAGGACAATTGAAGAGCCAATGTTTTGATTCATGCCATGGTAAATTGGATTCCACCTGGCGAGCAATAATGTTCAAACGGCTAAATCAAATCAAATAAATGGAATTGGCTTTGGAGAAACACAAATACACTCTGAGATCCGCAATACATCTGACTAAATAGCAAGGCTAGAACAGTAGGCAAAAAAGGGATTGCAGAAAGGGCAAACAATTTCAAAATGTGCGTAGTTGAGATGAGTTGCAAGCACTAAACAATGGTTTCATTGAATGTACAAAATTAACCCCCACGCAATTATTAAACAGAATTCCAAGCAATTCAGGTTAGCATATCACTTTGCGGTTTCAATCAGTCGTATGAGATACACAGACCCTCAAAATACTTTTACTCTCTTCAGAGACAATGAGTCAAGTCTTCAAGCTTCATGATAACCTTACTTCAGCTGTTGAGTGTGTCAGGAAGGTTAGAAGTTCCAGCTACTAGATGGATTGTTCTACCAATAAAAACAATAGTTCACAAGAAAACCTCAATAAAGTCAAAGAAAATCAGAGATTACAGGGGCCTTGAGTAAAGCAAGGGTGTACGAATTTGACAACCGCACGATGCACTTTTCTTTTAAAGACTGATAATGCAAGAGGGATGATAAACAATATCCATATATGTATGGTATATTATTTAGCCAAATACAAAAAAGAGACCTGATTGGTGACATAGTGATGCTGACTGGCGTCTATCTTGTACATAACAGCTGGTCACTGAATCTCCCCTCTTCATAGGCATGTCCATGGCTAGCAGAGCTGGGTGAGACCACCATGCTATAGGTCTTATGCGTAATTAATTCAAAGGCTCCCTATCACATAAATTTACATTTGGCCAGACCACAGTTTATGGTGTGAAAAATATATGATGAAAACACAGATGACAGAGAGAGAGCGCAGTGTGTATTATTGTTTTTCCCTCAGCAGATGGTGCAGGGAGGTCTTTGTACCAGCACAGTTGGACCTCTTTTCGTATCTCGCACCACTCATCTCTCCTTTCCTTCCATGCTAAATCACTGAACTGTTGATAGTCTGTACAGTAGAAGGTGCAGATCCCCTACAAATGAGCTCTTACCATTGTCAAAAGATGCCAGTCTATTCAGGTGAAAAAAGGTTGTTTCCCCTGACTGTGGCAGGGGACCGTCTTCCAACAGTGCATTGCAAAATGCAAACTACCACTAGTATATTTTTATATATATATAAAAATCGCCGCTCCACTACCAAATTTCACAGTGGGTGCAAGACACTGTGAATTGTGGTCCTATGCAGGTCTCTATCTAACCATGAGATGTCGACCAAGTGTTGTGACAAGCTGAAAATTGGTGGGGATTTGGTGATGATCTGGGGGTGTTTCAGCAAGGCTGGAATCGGGCAAATTTGACTTTGTTAAGGACACATGAATCAAGCCACTTACAAGGTAGTATCGGGAGAAAACTTGCTTCCTTCTGCTCTGACAATGTTCCCCAACTCTGAGGATTGCTTTTTCCAGCAGGACAATGCCCCATGCCACACAGCCAGGTCAATCACGGTGTGGATGGGGGACCAGTAGAGCAAGACCCTGTCGTGGCCAGCCCAATCTTCAGACCTGAAACCCATTGAAAACCTCTTGAATGTGATCAAAAGGAAGATGGGTGGTCACAAGTTACAAAGCTGTGCTGCTTGAATTTTATGTGCCAGGAGTGCCATAAAGTCACCCAACAACAATGTGAAAGACTTGTTGAGAGCATGACAAGACACATTACAGCTGTGATTGAAAATCTGGGTTATTCCACCAACTATTGAATTCTGAAATCTTCTTAAATTAAAACATTAGTGTTGTGTTGTTACATATTCAAATGACAAATTTTGTTTTTAGTTGTTAAAATGTACATTAATTTGTTTTATTTGCATTATTCAAGGTCTTAAAACACGGCATCTCTTGTCATTTTGACCAGTTTGGCAATCTATTAAATTTTATGCAAATAATAAATATGCTCTAAATTACATTATTTCTATTTTGATTTAATTAATGTTGTCAATAATTTATAGAATAAACCAAAAATGGTTAAATTACTAAACTAATCAATGCTTATAAATAGAAATAGAAAAACCAGAGAAACTGAAAAATTTGCAGTGATCTCTTAAGCTCTTGCTTACATATATGTATGTGTGTGTGTGTGTGTGTGTGTGTGTGTGTGTGTGTGTGTGTGTGTCAAAAGTCATTAAACGGCATGTCTTCCAAATTAGAGCGGAACAGTAGCAATTGGATCTTTGTGCTAATTCACGAAGACAATTTCTAGCATGGGGTGTGTGTGTGTGTGTTTGTCTTATAACTCTTGTGATACAGTGATGACTACAAGAATACATAACTTATGTTCGTTTTTTATCTATGGGGTGGAAGCCAGACTGATCAGAGTAAAAAATAGCCATAATAATATTACTGATAACAACATCGGCTGTGTCGATAGGTAAAATTGCAATACATCTGCTAATCATTGACAAGGCAATTTTAATCTCTAAGCAACTAAACTATGTAGCATGCTTATCCCCGTATGGCATTGGCCAGCGTGTGTGTAATAAATCTTGTGATAAAGTGATAGTCATAAGCATATTAAGTCTATAAATAACATTTGTATGTTTGTTTTTCACATATTACGTGAAAGCCTATGCAGAAAACAGACTGATCAATGTAAAGAAAAAAAACATGCAAATAAATCATATCGGCAGTGTACGCAGAAGATGATGTAAATTATAAGATATCTGCGAGCCATTCATTGTCTAGCCAGAATAAGACAATTTTAATATCTTGCTACAAAACTCGACGTTTGCTGTCGATTTACGCAATGCGAGTTTCCACTGCAGGCCAAGTGTGTTTGTTTTATCGGATTGTGGTGAAATTCAGATGGTACTGGATATTTTTTATGATATATAGCCTTTAAATATATATTTCAACCTCTTCTGCCACGTATTCTCACCGGTAGTATTGGCATAAAATGAGTCGGTTATTAAAGTACCCCTCTAACTTTGCTGTTCAAATTAAAGCTGAAACTTTGTGCAAACGACTTTGATATTTTGGTAGGCATGATTTTAGCACCTGCTGGAAGACAACGTCTTCCGTCTGTTTTTAACAAAATATCATTACCGAGAGGTCTTGTACTTTAGCACAACAGCCCAGATGTGCCGCACTAGTCTTGTGTGCGTAGTCAGTCTCCTCATCTGACACCTGAAAGTATCGATATCTTGACGAGGTAATTAATTGCAATCTACTTCAGCCACATCATTTTGGAAATTTTGGGCCATACAATTAACTGCAGCAAATTCGGCCTTCCGACATTATCAACACTCGTAGCAGGGTAAAACACAGTTACCAAATGAAAGCGTATTTTGCACATAAATTAATGATATAGGGAGAGATTATACGTGGTGAAGGACAGTCAAGGTAGCCCGAATGTTTTTCCGTATTTATACACTTACCGTGTCTTTAGATGATAGTCTGATGATAGTCCACATGCTGTTATTGAAATGATCAGAGATCGAATCAATTATTTTTCAATTGTCTTTTTTTTTTTTTTTGTCCTTGCGCACAGAGCTTTCAGATTTTTAGCTCATTCAATGGGTCTATAAAGAGTAGGACACGGCGAATCCAAATAACTGGACTGTAAAAACTCAGATATTTTCCCAAAAACTGTGAAGGTAATGTATAATATATCTACAATCCGAATGCAGACAGCATAGCCAATTTCAGAATGGGATCCTTGTTTTGTATCCAGAGAAGGCTACTGTCCCCTTATGTGTCCTTATGTGGCACAACTCGTCTTTTAGTGCATTGGCTACATCACGTCGTTCGATCTCAAATGCGATATGCAATAGACCCAAGAAGAAGGTATCCCAAATATTTAAGTATGATCTTGATAAAGCTCCACGGCACAGAATTTAGGAACTTATTTGCTTTCGAAATTAAGCCCTCTGCGTCTATGACAAACGGATGTCTTGCACTGCATGCGAGAAATGCGGTCTCAAGGCACACAGCGAGGGAAGGGTTTGAGACAAAACTCGGATCTGGAATACCGTTCACACCGTATACTCGGGCTCCACCTAGCAGAATTGAGGAAAACGCAACCACACCAACCGATCGACTTCCTTTGCCCGCCTGCATTTCTCTTGCCTTTGTGTCAAAATTATTAGAATAAATTGTATTGTGAACGTGCCTTTAAACGTCTATGAATAAAACTGCCACTATCAACGAATTCATGAGAATTGTAGGCCCTCTCTTGTGAATGAGGTGTATCCTTATCAATTTACTGGTCAATGTTTTCAGCAAAATGTAAAACATTTATCAGTTTATGATATAAATTGCCAAGACTGCATTTATAAAGACTACAATTGAATTCTGCCACATTTTCTACTTCAAAACATTTACTGTAGTAAGAATGCTTTAAGACAGTGATTGATTAGTTGTATTTTCAAAGTAGTATTGCTGTTCAAAAACTTGTATTGGCCTTTCCATATCCTATATATCTTGTCAAATAAGTTTTTAAACTAGTCTTGCTTAGCTAAACTTGAGGGGATTGATACACAATGAGATTAGTACACTTAATTTTGAATGTACAAGCCATTAGAAATATGACAGAAAACAAATTATCAAAAATATGTAGAACAAGAAGTTAACATAGCCCTTACTTATTGTAGCAAAAAAGAAACTGAGGGTATAACGTTTTCTCATTGCCTTTATCAGAAACCAGAATTTCTATTGTGTTGTAATAAGTGGTCAAACATAGCACAGTGTGTGTGCCTGACTAAATTAGGGTTGTGCATTGCATCCAAGAGCACTGTTGTTAGAAACAAGCACAACAAGGCACGTTCGTTAACACTGGTTTTCTCTTCCAATATACAACATGTGACAAGCTAGTCTAAAAGACCAGCTTAATGTTTACAATTCACAAAGGCACTGACACTCTGTGGAACTTACCTCTTCAAATCAGTATGAATCTTGTTAAGAGAACAGCACAACCAAACTAAAGCATGTGTGTCCTCTTGCCTTTGAAAATGTTAAAATGAAAAAAAAGACAACAATCATTGCAAGTATGTATTGACATTGCAATCAGCCCACTAACTGAATCGTTCAGTTAATAAATAAACAATCAGTTAATTAACCAATCAACTAATCTGCCAATATAATCAACTATGGTCGTACTGTTATACGGGCCTAAAAATATTAAACACTATCTCAACCTGGCACTTCTCTCCAATGCATCTACGATGCAAAGTAATATCTGCAAGTAGTACACTGACCAAAGCTGCGTTGCATTACTTTAGGTAGCTTCTGTAGCCAATAAAACACAATGGTGTTCCATCTTGACTGCAACTACATTTACTATGTCTCATAGTCAAGCAATAATTCTATATATATTCAGAAATTGATCTGCAGGTAAATACATTACACAGACCAAACCCACGTCTAAAGCAGAAGTAGTATTCTTTTTCCATTCAAACGTTTCTAATCTTTGCAACAAAAACATAAAATAAAACATTCACTGCAGACAGAAATAATAATAACACTAGCTGTTCGAATAATGAAAATGATGATCCAATCCGCATTAGAGGATTAAGTAGAGTCTCTAATAATTGTGTTTTATAACTACACAGTAAGGTAATCTACAAAATAATACGAAAAGGAATAATAATCCAATTAAGGTATTTTTACGACTCACAGTTGGAACAAAGACCCACAGGCAAAGTAATTTGCAAGAAGACAGGCTCGTTTTAATTTCTAGTGACTTGTAAACAAGGAATATTGAGTTTCCGTACAGACAATAGGGATGTATATTGTATGCAAGCTACTGCCAAAATCCAGCTGCCAACAATGACTTTCCAGAACACATCTTAGCACCTGAGCCATAGCCATAATTTAACATTGTAAAGTGAAACATGACACCATAAAACCTTTGTGCGACAACTCAACTTGCTGTTGTAAGAACCTGTGCCAGTATAAGGTGATTTAGGTGAATTGCATCTTATAGAAGACAGTTGTTACGTGAAGTGAAGACAATTAAGAGGAAACATTTTCCAATTATGCAGGCACGCCAGAAAATAATTTCATCTCAGAAGTGTAAACACCTCAAAAATACAGTATACTTGAAGTGCCAACACGAGCCTAGTCCTCTGCTTGAGGTCCACAGGTGGAAGTAAAAAAATTACAGATTCTCTTGTTACGGTAATTGAGTAGCTTTCTCATTTGTTAGTATTTTTATTTATTTAATTAAGTAGTTTGCTACTTCTGGGCATCCGTCTGTTACCGAGTAAATTATTTTTCCATCAGAAGAATATCAGATCGTAGGACAACCACCCATCCAGCAATAGCAGGACAATAAGATCAAAGTGTTTGTTCATTGTGCCAAAAGGTCTATTCAGTGTGAACTCAGACTTGTGTTAAGCGGAAAGGGAAGCAGAGCTCCAGCTTATTAATCTAGTTGTCTTTTTATGAAGCATCAGGTGCATGCATGCATGGTTCAGATAGAGGAGAGTCAATAGGAGGGAACATACAACACTGACTTTTGACAACAAAGCCTACTGTAGATGAGAATGTAGCTTCTTGATCAAATGTTATTGTTGTCAAATCATTTCATAACTGTTTTTTCTTCTTCTTTTCTATGTACTTTTACATTTCCAAATAACAAAATTTATTTCAGCAGCACATTAGTAGTTCAGCCTTTCATCAGGTCTATGCAGGGATTATTCTGTTAATTATATTAGTTGATTTTTCAAATAATTATCCACACCACAGTCAAAAACATTTACTTGAGTGTGAACCGATCAATTGCATTGCACTTCTATTTGACCTTTCTACCTCCTCTTCCCTGAATGTGCCCACTCTAGCTATACTAAGTCTTGATAATTAGAATCCACATCAATGGACACACTAAACAAGAATGTAATTGTATAGACCAAAAAATGTGTTCATTTACCACGTGCAATTAAAAATCCATATCAGGTAGCTTATCTCAATTGAATCAAGGCCAACGTTTCCCTTTTTATTTAGGACAGTATTTGGGAAGATCAATAAGCATCTGACTTCAGATCCTCCAAACTAAAACATGTATTTAAGACATTATTTTCTCGGTAAAATGTGAGCATGTCAGCTGATCTAATATAACATTCATTGTTCATTAACGACAAGAATTTGGTCTATATTTCTCGAATTAAATCCAAAACTTGGAAATCAGTAAAACGTATGGATAGACTGACATTTCATTGTGCAGTACAAAGGTAAACTTGAGAGTGGTAAATATTTCTAGAATCTTCATATGTGAAAAAAAGCATTGACAAGCATGCAAGCAAGCACTGAAGATAGTTTCCGACGGTTACTAAAAAGCAACACAATGATTGGTTTGTACTTTCCAAAGTAAATAGTAAAAAAACAAAACAAACGTTTTTAACCATAATAAAAGTAAATTGTTCATAGCTATACATGGATAAGGATATAAACAACACTGTGTAGGAATTAAGTGTGATATTAATATTCTGATTTGATATATTGCCTTTCTTGAGGAGATATTGCAAAAACAAATATAGGTGAGGAAAAAAAGGTCCCCATGTACATCCAAGGCGTAAGAGTAGTTGACAGATTTGCTCCAGCCAGCAGAGTTTGATGCAGAGAGATCACTGGATGAGCTAACAGTTTTGAATGGGAGGGTCTACAGTGAGTTTCCTTCCTTTCATGCCGCAATGACATGACAGATGCTAGATCAGCAGTTAAACATCACATTTATAAATATGCATATGTTTTGGTCTCATGATGACGGGAAAGTGATAACAGTAACTAGAACATTGAATAATGTAGTCTTGCTCCATGGTAAATGACAGTTCACAACGCTTGCCAACAAAAACCTATTGCCTCGGGATTTATTTATATTGGTACAATTGCAGGCAGCATACAGAAAGAATCAGACCAGTGATAAAATTTGTATGAATCAATTGTTCTCCCAAGGATATTAAACTAACTTTATCCGTTTCACAGTAAATGCTGCCTGCTGTCTATTCACAATTTAACAGGGCAACTGAGAACTTATCCGTGTGGGTATTTGATACATTTAACTTTGAGTAATAGCTTTCACTTATATCAAATTTGATAAGCCGCTTACTTTGGCGACTGAACGTAGCCTATAATCCTATAAATAGGCCAAAGATAGACTATCTTCGTTTTATCAGCACCCTGTGTCCCTTTCAAGGTTTCTCTATAGCTAGGCGGTTCCTTTACTCCCGTTCCAATTATCATTACATCCATGCTATGCTCTGTGGAATTTAGTGATGGGAATTCCGGCTCTTTTTAGTGAGCCGAATCATTCTGCTCAGCTCAGCAATAACAGCCGGCTCTTTCGGCTCCCAAACGGCTCTTCTACTTTTGTAATTCAGACACATTTAGCAATTTTTTCACCTATGATTGGTATGTGTGGCATTATATCACTTCAATTATTTAATGTACTTATATGAATCCTTGTAATAGTATAAATATTTACAGCATACCATCATCTTACATACAAAAACCTTAAATAATATCAAAACACTAGGCCTATTACACGTGTGTAATTTTCACACGTGAAGATTTTATTTCAATTATTACCCAAAACATCAACCATTCCCAAAAAATGTCACACTCAAATCAGAACATGGTGTGCCATATAACCAACCCAGTAATAAAAAATACATCTCAATGGGCAAAACAGTGCGTAAAACAGTTGTTTGCTCTCCTGGTATATTAACAGTGAAACATTGTCTTTATGGCAGTTTGGCATTAAGGAAAACTATACTTAGAGGGGCTGATCCTGTTTCTTCTCTCTGTTATTATCTGCCCTCTTTTTGAGAAGATTTGTTCTGATGGGACTGGTGTTGCCACAATGCAGTCTCCCTGCCATCACTTTCACATGTCGTGGAGGTGCACTAATTAAATAATTGCCGCACAAATTTTGATTAGAATTCAGACATTTAATAAAATTGTCTATCAAATGTGAGATAAATAAAAATCGAGCCTGAAGATGATTTATGTAATGCGCGCTACGGCTAGTTTGAGGTCTTGACTGGAACGTTGGTAATGTCAGCTAAATTGGCATATTTTCTGTTCACTCTGACTTTAAATGTAAGAAATATGTAAAACTGGGCATGCAAACGTGAAATTCCCGTTTACTATAGGCCTATATGACTTTACATGTAAGACACGTGTAATTTATACATTTATGTAAGACATTTTCAAAGTTCTACATACAAATGTGAATTTTTTGTTTACATGTAACACAATGCTACAAAAACAAATTACAGTAACTGTACATACAAACATGCACATCATTTTTATTACGGAGACCGGGTATGGTTGTAACACTTATTTCTTCAGGACCTGTAACTCACAGAATTTTTTTGCAAGAGTTGTCAAACTTTTTTACAAAGTACCCACATTTGTTTACTACAAATGGCACCAATTTAAACCTCTGCAAGAATGTCAGAAACCTTGCAAAACAAATGCATGGTGTTCCTTTGTGGTGCATGGTGTTCCCCTTCCGCATGCTGGGGTAAGTTATAACAAGAAGACAAAAAAATAAAAGCAGGGGCCACACCATGCAATATGCTTCAAAAATAGGTTAATGCAAATAAAATAACAACCCAGAACAATGTCTCTCTCTCTGTGACTCACCATAACTCAAATCCATTTTCTATTTGAGTGTGTGCACGTGTGCGTGTGTGCGTGTGTGTAAATTAGTCTACTGGAATACATTTATTTAACCGTATGTATGCTTAATGAATATTCCACTAAAAAACAAGGTCAATGTGTGTATGTGTCCCTCTGTGTGTGTGCGTGCATGTTTGTGTGTGTGTGTGTGTGTATTCTTAATCAGTCACAATGGTGACAAATTAATGCTGGTTACCCTGGAGTGCAGGATTGGTGAGCCCAGAGAATGCATAGGGCACATTTTAGCCACACTTCCGTTGGCTTAGGTTTGCCAATTTGTATAGGAACACAAAATGTTTTGTTGTCTGAGGTCCCAGAATCCCTTTTAAAGATGTGTCACAACCCACCCCACCCGTCAGCTATTGTTAATCAAGTTGTATTAAGATAGTGGTTTGAAATTAGCACGGGGAAAATGCATCACATGTTGTCTGAAAAACTACAGTTGAATCTAAAATAAATCATATGATTTTATCAGCAATGTTATAAGTACTAAATAAAATATATTCTTGGTCAACAAATTTACTTTCTAACCTCAAAATCAGTTTATTTCCCATTATAGAATCTGCATGCACCTCTTTCCAGCCTTGACAACCACCATGTGGGATCAGGGAGGAAGTAAACACGGAAATTATCATAGGACTCCTATGTTATTCCTGATGGGTGGAGTTGGTGGTGTTAAAACTCTCCCCGTGTTACAAGCATACACGGTCTCCCCTACTATAGTATACAACGTAGCCTACTGTACAGTACAGTATTGACTTTTTTGAGGAAACTTTTCCCTAACTTTTGAAATTACTGTAAAAAGCAATAGAATCCAGCTTAACAAAACTGAAAATTTTTGTACAATAAGCAGTCAGTGTCAACAAAGTAGAACAAAGCTGAAACATTTCCAGGGTCGACTGCCATGATGAAAATAAAACATAGCACATTTTGACCAATAGCCAACGGCTCACACGATTGCATAAAAAGTTTTCATTTTGGTGGCATTGGCCAAGTTACTGACATAATAATTAGGTTTTGAAGCATGAATTAAAATGTCATGCAATAGAGTTGTGATGTCCCATGAAACAGTGACAATTGCACTTACAGTTTAGAGAATGTTAGACTGTTTCAAGAAATTTGCCAAAACAATTGAGAAACTTGCCAAAACTGTAATTTATTGACAGCATTGTCTGCCTTTCAAAAGAACCGTGGTAAATCTCTAGCTAATGACCATACGTGTTCTTGGTCGGACTCATCTAACATCCTCAAATTAGTTTCAACAATTCACGCTGCACTGACATAAAAGATCTGGAATATCCCTACAGGTCCATGAGGGATACACTGGAAACACTTCAGACGCCATGCAGTTACACAAGAATTACGAAATTATGTTGGTTCCGCCTCAATGGCTGACATCCTAAGGCTTTATTTCAGCCGGTGTACCACATTGTTCCATTTTGTTAATTATCCGACCAATGCTGACTAAAGGCAAATGTCCCTATTCCATAGCCCATTTGCCTGCCTGAGTTGGTTGAGCTGTGAGAAAGCTGCACTTCAGGCCTAGATGTCATGGTATCCACCAAGTGGCGCTTGTGACCTCCACAAAACCCTACAGTCCCTGTATACGGTCACAGCTGAACTCTCGGTGCCGCTATTGCTGAAAATGTCTTTAGAAGCTCAAGTTACGATACGCCCCATCTTTAAGCCAGAGTATGTGCGCCGTTAACCGAGGACAACGGGATAGCAAACGTCCTGTGTCTGCCCTGAGATAAGCGTTCTCCTTTGTAAGTTTGTTCTCCTTTAATTAAAATGTTACCATTAAACAAACAAATTATTGTGAATTGCCTAGTCTGACCTAAATGTTATAGATTAAAAATACGGCTTCGCGAGTTTTTACCCTCACGCGCCTCTAGCGTGGGGTCAATGACGCAAGTGTCTTTTAAATAGCTTAGAAGTATGTATTATGTAACACAAAAGTCTGTTCGTAAATGTATTTTGAAAATATATGTAATAGGGTTCAACAGTAGTATATCCTATCATTTTTTTTCTTTGTGTTCACTGTCAACGTCGGAAGCCTGTTGCTTCAGTGTCCCATGGATGGAAGGGGAAGGAGGAGGAGTTGAGAAAAGCGGATTGCCCCCGCCTCGCACCAGCTTCACATAGCCTAATAGCGTGAAAAACAATAGTGTGTTATAAACATAGGCTATATGATCAATGCATACAGTAGTAAACGGCGTTTTATTTTAGTTCAATCTTGTCTTAAGATATCTACTTTGTTTTATCGCTTATTATAATTGATGGGGACGTTTCTACCAATCCGTTATTCGACAACCTGTTAGATTCAGTTCACAGTAGCCTAAACTATGTCTATGCCAATTGTTTGGCCAAGTGTTTATATATATATATATTTTGATGCAATAGCCTATAATTAAGACATGTCGCTAGTAAACAGTGCAAAACAAGGAAACGTCACCAATGTCCTGTGGATTTCAACAATTGAACAGAATGCGCTTTATGACAAGGCAAAACATCAGCCATTGGTACATCTACAATCTCGCTCGTTATTTTCCTGCAGCGAAAGCGTTCATATATATATATATTAGTAGGCCGATGCTTTAAGTATAAGTAATCAATCTGATAATAATGTATAACAGTTGCATGAAGTTATTTAGTGAGTCATTCAGCAATATGCTGTTATTGACAGATTTATGCAGATAAATATCACCACGAATTCTTAAAGCATGTAGTCATTACATTAAAAAGGCTATTTATAATTAGACCTCACCTACCATTGGGATGTGGCAACGCCAATGTCAAAATCAATTAGTGAATGACCTAGGAGCAGCAATGGCAAATGTTAATTCGAAAATAAGAGCATTAGTAACATACACTGTACTCAACAACCTACAGTCAGTGTAGCGTGTATGTTAAATTGTAGATTTGATTGTTACTCAACAAATACTGTTTTGATATATTATTAAATAAAATATGATATAGTTTTACTTTTTTTAAACTTGGGCTGCACAGTGGTTAGCACTGTTGCCTCACAGCAAGAAGGTCCTTGGTTCAAACCCCACCTGACCCAAGGGCCTTTCTGTGTGGACTTTGCATGTTCTCCCCGTGTTTGTGTGGGTTTCCTCCAACTATCAAAAAAATATGCGCCATACTCCTACCAGTGCCCTGACCAGTCACTGCCTATTCAACTGTCGGTCTGTGTGTCCTATGTGTGTGGGCAAGTCTGTCACAATACGTTTGGTGAGCAAGTCTGGTGCAAATTGGCTGCCATGGTATCACTCAGACTGAGTGTTGTGTTTGATAGCTGACCGTTCGTTGTTCCTTCTGTGTACTTAATTGGCAACCAATTTGTGTAAAGTGATTTGAATCTGGAGAAAAGCAAAAAAAAAAAAATTCAATGAATTATTATTAATAAAATACTGTAATTTGGCCTTTTCTACTCGGTCACTTCAGCTCTACAGATATCATACAGTTTTAATGCTATAGTGAACCGGTATGACACACAATCTTTCTTTGCAGACCTTGAACCGAGGACCATTTTAGGGTGAAGACGCGTCTCAGTTAGCAGTTACTACAAGAAATGATTGAAACAATGGGTAAGTCATTTTGGAACCACTGTTCACTTCCAAAAACTGTCAATATTAACCATTTGTTTGCAAGTCTCAATGTTTTGAAGGAAGAAAATGTATCTTTCACCCCAAGTTCTCATTCCATTGGCTCTGTGAGGTTTGTTTTTCACATCTCACTGCCTCTCTCCATCCAAAAAGGCCTACTATCACAGGGTCAACAGCTGACATGAGATCCTAGCCAGACTTCTCGGTTCCTATCTTTCAAACAAGCACAGACCCCCTGATGGGATTTCCATTATGCATGCTTAAACTGGACCGACCAAAACAAGAGACAAGTTTACCCAAAATGTATGAGCTTCTGACAGCAAAACCTGTCTGCCTTAGACGCCCCTGTTATCTGCTTGTTTACGGTCCTCTGTTCAAATAATGAGGTCTCTCAGAGCGAACAGTGCTTTGCACCTTGTGCACGCCCTATTACTGTAGGTGTTAGTCACAGTCCGTGAGCCACGGAAATTGCCTTGTCCTCGTCCAGAAGACCTTCGTTGCCGGGCCCTAGCCACGCTAACAAGCCACTCTGAGGAAGGGAGAACAGGCTTGAATTGTTTGATTGTGGGGCTTATGCAGGGTCCAGCAAGCAAACTGTGGAGGGTTTTGCTCTTTTTTCTCTCCTCTTGTTGCCTTTCCTAGGCCCCCATGTGGTCCCTCTGTGGAATAAAAAGCAGAAATACGTGGTGGAAGGATTGTTATGCGGAAAGCGAACTGACCCGAGGAGAGCTTTTCTCTACCTCTGTTGGTTTTTTTGTGGAGCAAACCTCCGAACCACGCGATTTTGCCATTCTAAGCTGCAGATCAGTGTGTGGTCCTTAGCTAAGTCGGCTGGTGAGCGACCCTCAGGTTCCCTCTCCATGAATGATTCACACAGAGTTCTTCACACGTTACGCAGGTATGTTTTTTGTTCACTGTCACATAGCACGGGGCCTCTTAGATAACTCAGCATGCCGCTCAGGCGCACATTCACAACCTCAAGAAGAGTGCAAGATCAGGGCCAGGCTGAAGAACTCGGGTCTAGACTCTCTGGCCCTCACTAGCCAACAAGGGCATCTCGACTCCCCTGTGCTTCATTCCATTGCAAAAACGACCATATCTCTCCCAACTTGCCAGTGCACTCTACCCACTCACCACCCTCTTCCTCTGCCCGACACTAATCAACCTCCCCTACCACCCCTTACGTCTCTTATCTTGCGTTTTCCCAGACTCGATCCTCCCCCCTAGCCAGCTCGCGCTGTCACTTAAAAATGTGATGATTTGCAGATACGCAGCGAGCCTTGCAGGCGGTGGAGCGTCTCCAGGCCAAGCTGAAGGAGCGGGGGGAGGTGCCCACCGAGGAGAAGCTTTGCCTGCTCAAGTCCGTCCTCCAGAGCCCCCTCTTCCACCAGATCCTCGCCCTGCAGAAATCTGTCCAGGGCCTCAAAGAGCAGGTGGGCGTGACCGGGTCTTCATTTTGTATTTTGCCCTTCATATCATCAAACTGAACTGAACTAAACTGTGCTAAATCCTTATTTGTTTTATTTGTGAGAGATTGTCCGCACACGCAACCAAATAATTAGGGTCAGCTCAGATGCTGGTCATGGTGTAAAAGGCCAAGTATCTCTAAGTAAAGTGAAGTTTATAAAATTCGAAGCTTTCTTCGAGCTGTCATGAAAATGGTGGTAAGGAAGTTAGTGAGAGCCAAACTACTTCAGCCATCACAATGCTTTCCATCCTTTCTCTCTGTCCATATTAATTGTTCCCAGCATTAGCTTTTGTATGGAGTATGCTATCGTCAAAACACTGGATCAATCACAATTTTACTCTATGTTACAGGGAATCTGCTGTAACCAACTGTGCTCCGAGAGCATTTCTATTGAATTATTTTCCGTTTTGGGCTCACATCCAGACAAACCTAGCTTCCCCCTCAAACCTTGTCTTGTTGCGGTCCGTTTGCAGTCACGGGTCATTGCATCCAGATATAATAAAGTTATATAAGCAGACAGTCAGCCAGAGCCTTCTCAACTCACTCTGGCCCTTGAGAGATGGAGCCTTTTTGAGTGTAGGCACGGAGCTCACAGGTCACAGTGGATATACCTACCGTAGGTAAAGGGGCCAGGCTGAAAGCCTGAGTTAATGAAGGCGAGTGTGTGAGCTATGCAGTTGCGGAGATGCTGGGGGTTTTGAATCCCACATGGAATTTTGATTAAAAAAGCTCTGGAGGCATTTTTAGTGTGTGCTTGGTGTTTTACTTTTTTTTCTGATGTGTTACATTCCCATTAGCCATGTTGTACTTTAGAGAGAGAGAGAGAGATCCGTGTTTTACGTTGTGTGCATGTGGCTTGCTTTCAATTTGAATCCAACAAATTCCAAACAAATATATTTATCAAATTAAGGAGATTGAGCTCGAAGACACGCCAACACACACACACACACACACACACACAAACATTTCGTGAATAACATTTTAAACATTTGATAACTTGAAATGTTTGCACGGAGTACTCAATAACAACACTTGCTGGCTACCTTAGGCGGAACCAATTTGTTCAAATGATAACGTTTGTGCTTTCCCTCCAAGCTAGTACTAGACTCATAAACAAACTGTTGCTTGTCTGCCCTTGCTAGTTGGACCTAGTGCTCTGTGCGTCGCTATGGTGACAGGGCCTGCACTCTGAAAAGAGAGGCGGCCGCCAGCGTGTGAAGTGAGGCAGAAACAATTTCTTAAATGTGCAAGAACCAAACTGGAACTTTAATCCTCTTAGCCAGGCTAGCCAGGCTGGCTACAAAGCCCGAGTATAGGGACATCGACTTGCAGCATGCCACGCTAACGTATGCGGTTTTGTTAACGAAGACAGAACTTGTGGAAAAAAAAAAAAGATTTTACTTGCTTTCTAAGCTACTACTAATTCTATGTTTAGCATGCTAAACAAACTGAACCCACAAATTCAGAAGGACAACTTGAATTAAGGTGACCATCTTTCAAATGCAGTGTTTATATGCTGATTATGCATTGCGCCTTTAGTTTTAGATTGTCCTCAAATGCATAAACATTGCACCCTCAAGTTAACGAAATCCTAAAACATTTTAAACAGTTGTCGTATTCATGTAACTCATTTGCTGCACATGCTGTGTCATTATCGCAATTAAATAGGATGCATATCAAGGCTTCCAGATGGCTAGTAAATCTCCTCCACCATGACATAAATATTGCTTTCGGAAGCCGAGTCATTGTTGGAACGTCAGCTCTAAAGCCATTATCTGTGAAAGATCAGCCCGCTATAGATCCAGCTAATCACTGTTGGATAACAAAGCCCCCCCCCACCCCCCACTGAAGCCTTGTGGCTTCGGCACTCGCCGGACACTTTATTAGGTACGCTCGTTCAACTGTTTGGCAAATGTCTAATCAGCAGCAGCGACTCGATGCTAGACGGGCCGGTCTAAGTAGTTCAGAAACTGCACATCTGCTGGCCGTTTAACGCAAAACCGTCTCTGGGGTTTTCAGAGAATGGTCCAAAAAAATAAGAAATATCCAATAAGTGAGCAGCACTTCTGTGGGCGAGAATGCCTCGCTGATGGCAGAGGTCAGGATAGCCAGACTTTGAGTTTAAGTTGATAGAAAAAGTAACCACTCGTTACAACCAAGTTACACAGAAGAGCATCTCTGAATGCACAACAGGTCAAACCACGAAGCAGATGGGCTACAGCAGCAGAAGACCACACCGGGTGCCACTGCTGTCAGCTACGAACAGGAAACTGAGGCTACAATTTGCACAGGCTCACCAAAACTGGACAATTGAAGAACCAAATTAAGGAAAACTGTTGCTTGGTCTGATGAGTCTCAATTTCTGCATTCAGACGGTAAGGTCTGAATTCTGCGTGAACAACGTGAAAGCATGGATCCATCCTGCATGGTATCAACAGCTCAATCTGGTGGGGGTGGTGTAATAGTGTGGAGGATTGAGCATCGTTTAAACCACACACCCGACCTGAGTATTGTTGCTGACCATGTCCATCCCTTTATGACCACAATGTACCCATCTTCTAGTGGCTATTTCTAGCAGGATAATGCACCATGTCACAAAGCTCACATCATCTCAAACTGACTGCTTGAACATGACAATGAGTTCACTGTACTCAAATGGCCTCCACAGTCACCAGATTCCAATCCAATAGAGCACCTTTGGGATGTGGTGGAACGGGAGATTTGCATCATGGATGTGCAGCCAAAAAAAGAATCTGCAGCAACTGAGTGATGCTATCATGTCAATGTGGACCAAAATCTTTGAGGAATGTTTCGAGCACCTTGTTGAATCTATACCGCAAATAACGAAGGCACTTCTGAAGGCAGGAGGTGGTACAACCCTCTAGCAAGGTACTAGCAAGGTACTAGCATTGTACTAGCAAGGCACTAGCAAGGTACTAGCAAGGTACTAGCAAGGTGCACATAATGAAGTGGTCGGTTAGTGTAGACCTATGCAGTAGTTGTTGATATTGTTGCGTGCCGGTGAGCAGGAATGACTATCCAACAAACCTTTATTTGGCTCCTAGTAGGAAATACAACCAGGAGAAAACTTGCGGTGTCCACATATACCGACAAACATTTCTCAAGCTGCGTGGCATACAACAACCCAAACTAAACAACAGCACAAGACAGGGCCACACTCACTAACCTGTACATATAACCCATATAACCATACAACAGGAATGAACAACCAGGAATAAAATCAACAGTCCTTTTTAGGGCCCCCACAAGGCATGCTAATGAGCACTGCTACTCCGGTGTTAGAATATTCATAGAAAACTGACTGTGGGGTTTTGGGACAGACTGTAAATAATGTAACGCGTTGTGTTATTTGTTTAGTTTAAGTATATATCTTTATTTTGTTTGTTTGTATTATAATTTTTTTTTGATGTGCCTTGTGAATAAGGCCAAAGAGACATAGTCTCAGTTAGTTGACTCTGTATCAATAAATAATGGAAATCCTCTCTACATTTCGATAATTTTATTTATTTATTTGTGGGTATCGCTCAACTAAATCTGCAACAACTGACGCACATTCATTTTAAACATGTTACGAAGAGAAACAGCTACTAACATAAGCCACCAAAGGTTTTTTTAATGGATGGGTTTATGGATTAATTGATTCCTGGTTGCAGGAAAGCGTCTCCTCATCGTTAGGAGCTGATGTCAGTGACCCCCTCACAGCAGTCAAGCTCAACGGCGGCCATCTTGCCTGCTCAGAGTTCTCTGCTGTTCCACAGATCAATGGCAAACCTTCTCCTGAAGACTTTGAGACTGTAATACGCTCCATAGCTCAGGTAAGCACACTCACCAAGCTGCGGTACTACATTCTGATTTTGCCAATCTTCTAATACAATATCCACAGACTTGTGGCCTTTGGCTTTGATGCTGCACCCTGTGATGCAATGGTTCGCTGACAGTTTGCACAATGTTTATGTGCGTGCATGAGATTTAGTGTGTATAATGCATGTAACATTTTCTTTACAATATGTATGTGTATATGTATGTTTGTGACTGTGTTACAGGGACGTTTCGTGACCCACTTAGAGCTTATCAAGCCAGCGTCTGGTGGTCTCGGCTTCAGCGTCGTGGGCCTGAGGAGTGAGAACCAAGGAGAGCTTGGCATCTTTGTCCAGGAGATACAGCCTGGGAGTGTAGCCCACTGGTATGGTAACCTCTGAACCTTTAGAGGGGTTAGCATTACTAAACTGAACTGAGCTGAACTAGGCCATACCGTACTGTGAGGGTTGCTCATCTAGACACTTAGGAAATAATGGTAACGCTTGTCACTGGGGTAGTACCTACTAGCTTACATTGGGCCGAATGGCAAAATACACACATTTTCAAAAAGTGTTACAAAGTAGTTTTTTTTTGTCAGAAATGGTAGAGATCCATTCTGGTTTGAATCACAATCATGCAGTGGGTGCACCATTAAGTGTACCAGGCCCAATGATAAGAAGTGCCCTTTTCCAGTTTCTGTTTCATTTTACTAAGATACTACTGGAACTAGTTTGTAAAAGACAACATTCCTTTTTCCAAGTATGCTGGGCTATGATGAATCATTTAACACTGCAGAAAAAAACCAATATACTTGTTTTTACATTTTGGGTCATAAGGTATGCGTCACCTTAATAACAGTGCATTGTTAGTTACACTCTGTGTATAGTTAGTACACTCGGTGTATAGCTACATGGCAGCACATATCGGATGGGGAATGAAAACTCAAATAATTGATTCCATAACAAATCAGCAAACGATAAAGGCCCCCTTGTCTCAGTCGGTTCCGCTTCATCCCCCGTCTCTTTAGCGATGGGAAGCTGAAGGAAGCCGACCAGATCCTGGCCATCAACCAGCAGGCCTTGGACCAGACGGTGACCCATCAGCAGGCTATTGGCATCCTGCAGCGGGTTTCGGAGCGTGTCCAACTCACCGTGGCCAGGGGCCCCATCCCCCAGCTGGCCAGCCCCGTGGTGTCCCGCACCCCTTCGGCCGCCAGCACCCTGTCAGCCCATTCTAGTGCGGTGAGGAGAGCCTGCGTGGTGCTCTGGGGTTGTTAGACGAGTAGGAGAGCTATGTGTGTGGGAAAACAATGTAAACACAAATGTCTTGACCACGGTGTTAATATGTGTGTGTGTGTGTGTGGGTGTATATTTATCTCTAAAAATACTTAAATACATATGCAGGCAATGAATAGATATATGTATAGTGGATAAATACATAGGTTTTCAGATCTTCCCATTATCCTTTATTCTGTTTTTGCACTGTTTTTATTCATTTAGATATGGTTGATATTGTGTTTGTTTTAAGGTTAAAAAAAAAAACTAAACAAATAAAGCTAACATATTTCCGTAATAAAACAAATTATGTATGATTCATGCCAAAGATCATTATCCAACACACTGGCTAATGCACTTTAGCTTCGAAACAAAAGTTTTTCTCCTTGCACCCCAGAACCCCTCAAGCCTGTCACGAGATTTACACCTACGGACCACGAGGATTTATATTAACCTCCCGTCCATACAGCCTGCAACACACAGCGTATTATTATTACCACTGGCTCACGGACAATGCCTCGTATTAACCCTGCAGAAAAACATTCCAAAATAAAAACAAATGCGTTGGCTTCTACTCTAACCGCGTCCACATGAACTGCCTGAAGCTGATCGCTCTGATGATGTTTTTTTCGGCCCGTCTCTTGATTCTCCCTCTCTCGTCTCACCCCTGACCTCAGTGGCAGCGCGTAGAGACCATCGAGCTGGTCAACGACGGAACGGGTCTGGGCTTCGGCATCGTAGGAGGGAAGACCACGGGGGTCATCGTCAAGACCATCCTGCCTGGAGGCATCGCTGACCAGGTGATCCGCGCTGCGGCACATTACCATCGCTCGCTCTTTAAGGTTAACGTTGTCAGCGTAGCCTAATACTAGTAAACAGTCTAGCAGTAAGCAAGTATCCGCTGGAAGCACTTTTTGAGGAAATTTGTTGTTTTTGGTGGAAATCACCGCTTTTAAGGACGCTTGCCTGAATATCAACCGTCTCCTTCCTCTGCTCCCCAGGACGGCCGTCTGCACAGCGGCGACCACATCCTTAAGATCGGCGACACGGACCTGTGCGGCATGGGCAGCGAGCAGGTGGCACAGGTGCTGCGCCAGTGTGGCCAGCGGGTCACTCTGGTGGTGACGAGAGGTCCGGCGGAGGATCCACTGCCTGCGGCGCTGCCTACAGTCACAGAGCAACAGGTTGGGGGCAGCAGAGGTCAAATTAGACGTACAGTAGACGTATGCATAGCCAGGCTCAGCAGGCAGGACTTTAAAAATCATGGGCGTCGAATGAGTTGGAGGGCCGTTTTTACACCACGACCTATGACTCGCTACGCCTTTTATGTATTCCAATGTTTTAGTCCCAGTGTGTATGTGGACTTTGCATTACCACACGATGTCCTCAGTGGAGCACGAAGCGCCCCCGGGGGCATGTCTGTGGCATATAAGTGTGATGAACAACAGTGTTACGCATGCACTGTTGCTTCATGACATGACTGAAAGTGCCATATGTGACACAGAACCTTAAACCCGTGCAAGTGCGTAATTCTTACAGTGACAGCGACTATAATCTCTGCCATATGTACGGTATTTGCATTTTTTTTTGGGATTAACAGCCAATTGCCGTAGTGTGTGACATCATCTGTTACTCAGGCCCTTGAATGCGTCGTTGTTTGGCTGACTGTATAGTCATAGTCTAATAATGGCTTCTCCCAGCCATTATCAGTGCTGATTTCTATTTACATATGAATGATCTTCATGAGTCATTCTCCAGATAATGTATTCTTGCCAGCATGCTCACGCCGACACACACTTGGAACTTTTTTCTAAGCCTTAGGCAAACATTAATCAAAAAAGTTTTCGGTTGATGGTGTGATAAAGAGGTGAGGAATGTCTGTTGTGACAGCGTGTGGAATCGGGGGAATTCAGGCCCCGCGACTCGCCTAATTTTGGTGGCCTCTTGATGTCAAGACAATGACTCATTATTCCTTGGTCTTTTTTCGGGGCAGGGCTGTGAGGAGGATGAGCTCGAAGACTTCGATGTGGGGCTGACCAAGAATGCCCAGGGACTGGGCATCACAATCGCCGGCTATGTGGGAGACAAAAACTCAGGTGAGGTCACGTTGACCTTTTGGAGTTGCTGTCATCGGACTGACACGTTTTTAAATTAACGGGTAGGGGTTAGAAACAGCAGGAAGGAAAATTCAGTTTGAAGAAAAAGCCAGTGGTGTGATCCTTGTGACCCCGTTGTCAACTAGAACACTGAAACAAAAATGTGGACGTTTTAGGAAAGGATTTAAAACGTATTCAAAACATAATCGCTAAAGCCTATACAAAAAATAGGCTTCCTAAATAGCTTCAATGAGTTTGCATCCAGTTTAAAAAAGACGTATTTTTTCTATCAAATGTTGTTGTTTTTCTTAGTTACCGATGCCTTTTAAAAAGTCTTGTTTGTGTTTCTAGAACCCTCTGGTATATTTGTGAAGAGCATAACAAAAGGAAGCGCCGTCGAACAAGACGGGCGAATAGAAGTCGGGGACCAAATCATAGCAGTAAGTGTTTCAATAATGCTTTTCTAATCAGCACCACTGCACTCCATTCACTGGGAAACGATACAGCGTCGACATGCACTTCCATCCACGCTGCTAATTTCAGCTTTAGCAAAACGCTTAGAAATAGTTAGAGAATAATAGCACGCATAATTCTAAATCGTTACGCCTTGGTTGACTGTGAAGTGTGTTTCCAGATTCTACAAAGTTAAGAGGGCTGCAGGAGTTCAGACAAAGATTGCACCCCATTAGCTATATCTGTGGATACACTTTTTTCTCATTTGATGCACATGGTTGAGATTTATTTACAGCATTTGAATTCCCTTGTGTGTCTGTTGTAGTTTGCTTCAGTGCACGTGTGCCCATCTTTCCAGTGATATTTGACTATGGACCCTGACGCCTGAGCTAGTTGTATGATATTCAATATGTAGTAGTGTCTACTTATTAGCTCCACAAGGTTGGTATGGGTTTTGTGGACCATGGTCAATATGAGCTACTGCCCCCTGCAGGTGGATGGGATAAACATCCAGGGGTACACCAACCAGCAGGCGGTGGAGGTGCTGCGGCACACTGGCCAGTCGGTCCACCTAAAGCTAGTCAGGCGAGGCTTTCGGCCCGAGGAGATCGCCCCTGCGGTCGCCCCCGGCGTTGCTACCCTGCCCACCCCCACTGCAGCTACTGCCAGCTTCAAAGAGCTCACCCCTGAGGGCAAGGGGGCATCGACTTGCCAAGGTATTTGGGGTGAGACGGTACTGCTTTATGGTTCGACGTCTTCCTGACTTGTTTATGGAAAGAAAAAAACAAACGTGTTTCCTTGCGTTGTGCATCATCATTCAATGTTCAATGTGATTGATCTATAGTGTGCATACCTACCTTCAGCTAATGAGGCATTACTCTGTTGAGTGGGTGTTTTTTTTTAAAAAGAAACAGTACTGCGGTACACGAATATAAGCATTTCCCTAGAATGGAACGCCCCCCCCCCCCCCTCCTTTAATAATACACATGCAGTGCACATGGGCGCCACATCGCCGCTGTTCCTGAGCACCATTATAACGCAGCAGGCCCATTGCTAGCCTTTGATGCCTTTGATCCTCTCTATTACAAATGGGCTGTGGCCCAGGGGTGGAGCCCTCTCACCCTTACCACAGGGCTAGAAATAGACTCACCCAGCCCTCCGCCCTGACGGGGAACCCTTGAACTTCATCTGCTCCTTAATTGAGCTGGCGTCAGGAGAACACCAGTAAACAGAAGCCCATACACAAACACAGAATAGAGCTCTGATGCGGAGCGGGATGGATGGTCAGGGAGCTCCGAATGTACGTGCTTGTCTAGATCTATCTGTGTGTGTGTGTGTGTGTGTGTGTGTGTGTGTGTGTGTGTTACAGAGAGATTTATAGAGCAGTATGTGGTGTGTGTGCCTGTGAGTTTTATAGTATATTAATTTAACTATGTAAGTATAATGCAAGAAGTGTGTTTCTGTATTCTATGTCTGTGTTTGTGTGTGTGTGTGTGTGTGTGTGTGTGTGTCTAGCCTCTGACACACCTATCTGTCCTATGTCCTACTCAGGTGAGAAGCAACAGCAGTCGCTGAGCGGAAGATCCAATGTCAGCCCAGTCATGGATCCACTAGCAACAGAGAGAGACGGTAGGCTATCTAATATACCCCCTAACGAACTGGGATCTTTTACTGACAACACCCTACTAGAGATCATACAGATAAAAAAAGAAACTTGATGTGGTATCCCGTGGTCCAGCCTGGTTCGCCAACATATTCTGCTTTTCTGAAGTACGTGAAAACTCCTTTCCTTCATAATATGTACATGGGCTAGATGAAAGGTTCCTTTGAAGAAGGGCAAACATTTTTACACAGTAATTTGCAGGGAGTTGCTGACGTGGGCATGCTGTGAGCTGCATTGTTGGATGGGCTGGTGGTGACTAAGTGTGCATTAATGGGCTGTTAAGTCTCTGTTATGTTCCATGTCTCTTTCCAGCCTTCAAGCTGACCATGTCCGAAGAGGAGGAGTTGATGAAGAAGTGGCAGGATATTCTGGGGCCTAGTAATGAAGTAGTGGTATGTCTATATATTTTACAGCAATATTATATTTCATTTCTTACGTTTTCCATTTTCATACCCGTGGTTAGCAAAATACGTTATTTACCAGCTTTTACGTTGTGAACTGTCGATACACTTAATGTGACTGACAGTAATGCCCGGTGATCCGACCTACCTGCCCCCCCCCCTGCCCTCCCCCCTCCTCTGCCAGGTGGCCCAGATGGAGAAGTTCAGTGAGAGCAGTGGCCTGGGCATCAGCCTGGAGGCGAGCAGTGGTCACCACTACATCCGCTCCGTCCTCCCCGAGGGCCCCGTGGGGCGCTGCAGCAAACTCTTCAGTGGGGACGAGCTGGTGGAGGTGAGGGCTCTTTCCTATCCCAGCTCTTTGAAATTCAACAACCCGACGTCAGTAGCGACAGCACACACACACACACACACACACACACACACACACACACACACACACACACACACACACACACACACAAGCAGCAGCTTGGAAAGTAAAGTGGACCTGATGTCTCTATGCAGGTCAATGGCAGATCCCTGATTGGTGAGAGTCATAAGGAAGTGGTCAGTATTCTGAAGGAGCTGCCCGTCCACGTGTACATGGCCTGCTGTCGACCCGCCCCTCTCCTCACCACCGACATGGATGATGTCCCACCAGAGCCGGAGGCTTTGGCCCCAAAACCACAGATGAAGGTATTTCATTTCCTGTGATAGTACGACCGAGTCATTGATATTGATTTAAATTGATAACTAACATAAATTACAAGTATCACAATTACGTTAATATTTCCACAGTATTGATGTAATATTGACATTTCATTCTAAAATTGATGCACATACTTTCCTTAAAGTCAGCGCATCCTGTGTGACGATATCAAATGTTTTGAATGTATTACATAGTGAGGTATGACTGTGGACTGTATTAAGCCGGTTTGATTGAAGACGTACAGTAGATCCCAAAGTCTTTCACACTCCGTCCTCATTTTCCCAAACGGGCCTGTTACAACGCCTCGTTGACTATCCCGATCTCCCTTGTTTGGATTAGGACTTAAGAAGGGACATTGGACAGTTCAGGAACTCCAATCCGTCTCCAAGTAATATATCTCCATGCCTGTAGGCGAGAGAACCAGGGATATAGTGTAGTTCCCCAATCTAAACATTCGAGAAAAAAAAGGCTACACTAAAGGGATTCCTGTGTGCTTCTCTGCAGCCATAGCTCAGATAAGACGTGATCCCCCGCCCTAGAATCTCCCTTTCATCTCTTGCCAAAAAAAAAACACTTCTGAAACAGGACCTTGCAGCAGAAATTTCTTGGGGGGGGGGGGGTAGTAGCAGGGGTGCAAGGTGTGCGTGCGCAGCATCAAGATTCTGGGGGTTTGGACTCTGCAGATACTGGGAGACCTCGGCAGCATCTCGGCGTTCGGAAACTCTGAAGACATGCCGGTGGTGTCGGTGACAGAGGCAGCGGTGGGGGGGGATGCGAGCGGAGAGCCTGTGGGGCCTTCCATGGCCATGTGGGAGCAGGAGGTACAGAACATCGAGCTGGACAAGGGAGAGGCCGGACTGGGCTTCAGCATTCTGGACTACCAGGTAGGAGATCCCGCAGGAAGCAGGGGTGGATTTCTGACTCCAGCAGAGGCTGCATGACTTTGTTAGTGGAAGAGCTGAACCGTTTGCTTACACTTTAGATGGATTTATTTGGTCAAGCAGGAAGTAGTAGCAGTATGTAGGCCAAAAGAGGCTGTACTGTTGTCGATTAGGAAATGTAACAACAGTACTTCGTGAGGAGGACACATAAATATATTCATACATCCAAAATTTTATTTTCATATTTGTCCTTAAGACTAGAAAAATATTAATCCTACCTCGTGCTTTTCGTTGACTCCAGTCCTCTTAATCCTTGTCCTCTGTGCTCCCAGGACCCCACGGACCCCGCCAAGACTGTGATCGTGATCCGCTCCGTGGTGCCCGAGGGCGTGGCCGAGCAGGACGGCCGGCTGTTGCCCGGCGACCGTCTCATGTTCGTCGACGGCACGGCACTGGAGAACGCCAGCCTGGAGGACGCCGTGCAGGCCCTGAAGGGAGCCCAGCTCGGAAAGGTCCACATAGGAGTGGCCAAACCGCTGCCCGTAAGAAAAGCGTTCCGTTTCAGGACAAGGACAGGTGGAGTTTTGTGTGGGTGGGATGAGTGTGGGTCCCGTGTGCGGAGCCATTTGAAAAGAAGAGCGATAAAGAACGTGGACGAGAGACATTGGGGAATTGGCAAGTGCATAGCGGAGCATGTGTGTGTGTGTGTGTGTGTGTGTGTGTGTGTGTATGTGAATTCTGCTTGCACTATATTGCACTGCTGCACATAGTGTGTGTTCACGTATATCTGGTGTATGTAGTTGCATTGAATGTGTGGTTTGATGTGCATGTGTTTTTGTTGGTGGTGGTGGTGGTGGGGTGGGGGCGGGGGTGGGGGGTTGAAAGCGGAGTCGGGTGGGGGTTGCATCTCCCTTCACTAGGAGAGGGGCTCACCTTACAGACGGCTTGAATTTTTCATGCTGAAAGAATGGAGTTAGGCTACACACTGCACCTCTTCGTGCTGACGCGCAGGCAGCACAGAGCGCCCCGCGCCCTTGTCTCATCTTGCTCCTGATGCTCCACGATTGAATTATGACGGAGCCTCAGACTTGACATGGCCGGGCAGCTGTCAAAAAATATTTTATCTTTGTCCTGCATATTTACAGCATCTGCTACTTTTTTTCAGTGTGATATCTCTGTACATGTCGTAACATTCTCGCAGGTTTTCGATGGCTCGGGGGCCCGACTTGCCGTTTGATAGGGGTGGTAGAGCAGAGGATCGCTGGCCTCTGGGTTGGGAGGGTCTCAGCAGGTCAGGTGGATCACAGAGTGGAGAAGAGGCTGGGGTTTGGCCAGCTCTCCTGCCGCTTGTGGAATGTGTTTTTTTTTTTTTTTTGGCATGGGCGCATTTTGGTTTTATTGCTTTTCAAGACTGAGTCTGACCAGTGTAATCATCTAACTCTCTCTTTGCCTGCTTGTCTCGCTACAATGTATCTCTTTTGGGGATGAGTTCTACAGAAAATCAATAGGAAAAGGTTATCGTAAAGCAAAAGGATGTTATTTCTTTCCAAATGCCTTGTCAACGCTTTGACATCTTGTTTGACAACTAGATTCCATAGCGTTTGAATCGGTAAACCATTTCAACACTAACAGTATTTTGACACAAAAATAACTTTAAAGAAGGTTTCCCTTTCAAAATACACGGGATACGTGTTATAATATCCATTATGACCTAATTCAAGACGGCCACTTTAAAGATGCCATAGGCAGAATTATGTCGGAGGTGATTTTGGTGACCCCTACCGTTTGCTTGTTGTAATTATTTTTCCTAATCGTCACAAAGAAGATGTGCAGGAGGCTCACGGTCACTGCACATCACTACCACGATCAACGGCTATACTCCAAGTATGGGCATCTCTTCCCGATTTAGTGACACACTTCCTTGTGCCAATAAGCAATTCGTCACAGTTTCGCAGGAGGTTCTACCCGGTGGCAGACAAAATTTGTGTTAAATATTGAGACCTCAGTTTTTGCAATATGGGTTTGGGTGGAGAGCAGATGTGTCATTTGGTGTTTTCAAGTGGGCACCTTCTATCCCAGATGTTTTGTTCATTTGAACCCACATCACTTCCAGATGGCTTATTGGTGAGCAAGGACATCTCGGACGTCATATATTTTTTGTTAAGCCGTGAGATATCCCTACTCTATTCATGCAGGCTCCTTTCATTCTTTTTGTTCTGCAGGCAGAGCGTGCATTGTGTATTCAACGTGGGGGCGATGTACCCAATTAAACCAATTTGAAAAACAATTACAATCAT
The DNA here is from genome assembly GCA_026901105.3 of Galaxias olidus. NCBI lineage: Eukaryota > Metazoa > Chordata > Actinopteri > Galaxiiformes > Galaxiidae > Galaxias > Galaxias olidus. The sequence goes on from JAPMUY010005588.1 coordinate 248,709, forward strand.
ATCAATATCAATATCAATGTACGCCATTGAACTAGATCGCTGAACAAGTTAGCTGGACGCCTCTGTGCGTGACGCTATCGGAAACGTTACAGTGCGTATCGCTGAGGTCGTAAACTTTCTAGATGACAATTAGACTCTCGATTAAGAGAACTGAATGTTCCCCAGATCGATACCGCTGAGTCAGAGTTGTGTGATGAAAAGGAGCTGGGGCTTCGTCTAACCCGAGATGAGGAGGACGACACGTTCCAGGCGTCCATGATCGCCCTCCACGGCAGCGCCTGCAGCGCCGACCTGGACCACCAGACGAGCCTGCTCTCCTCCACGCCTAAGGTTGGTCTGCCCGGCAGCCATTTTGTTTCGAATTCAAGTTGACCAATACACAAAACATTTTATTTTCCTTTCTCAAAACCATTTGCAAAGTAGAAGCTCTGTAGGTAATGACCCTGTCATTAGTTTAAATGTCACCAGAACAGATGTTGCCCTTTCCAGCAACGGGAAACTCAATATGTAATAATAAATGTTTTGCTTACTTACTGTAGAAGGTCAAAATGGCTCACAGAGCATTTGATAGTTTTCTCCTATCGTAAGGATTAGAGTATATTGAAGCAAATTGTAATAAATGTAATTGATCACTTCAAAATGTTGCTTTTCCCTGCCTTCCCATTGTGTCCCACCTTGAAATGTCCCTGTAGATCCCTGTCCCTCCTGAGTCCTCCCCCTGAAACCTCATAGCCAATGCCAGCATTCCTTAGATGAGTCTCCTTGCTTATCCAGAGACATTGCACTCTTAACGCGCCCCTAAGACAGAGCAACACAACTCCATCAGGAGGGATTCAAGCTCCATTTCCCTCTTTAGTCAGGTTCTCAGAGCTTCTGCTTAGTACCTTTCTGTACTCGACTTTCCTCAATACGGCCCGTTTAAAGCCTGTCTTTGGCTTAGATTGTGTTGCAAAATTTGGATCAAGGCATTTCTGGACGTGACGGAATGCTCAGACAAAGTCGATGTCAGCGACAGCCTAGCCAAAACGGGATTATATCGCAATAGAGGACGAAGCTGTATTTCTGTGTGCCGCGAGTATCATCTGTAATTATCCCTATTCCCCATTGGTGCTTGATGGCTTTTCTATGGCTCATTACCAGACGGACAGAATGGAGACTTCAGCCCCCAATGAAATCCGCCCCAGTTGGCCAATTGTCGACCTAATGGAGTTTAACCGCTACTTTGGCCTCTGTGGTTTGCTTTACCTTAGCAAGCAGGGGCTCGTCTGGATCTGTTGCGCGAGCATCCCTTTGCCCCCCTGTTGGGTCTGGCCGCCGACGATACGGAGCCCTTCTCCCCAGAGGAGAAGTCCATCGCTCTGCCGTCGATGAGGCTCATAGAAGGGCTCACGCTGCCGTTTGACACGGGCTCTGATGGGTGTTTGACCCAGACCCCGGGTCGGATGGAACAAACGGATAGGGTCCAGTCGTACAGCCCGTACGACGAGACGAGGGCCGGATCAATGGAGCCACCCAGTCTGCAGATAGAGTCCACCACCTCCATTGGAGACAGTGGGGAGATCAAAGTCTCACTGAAGGTAGACTGCCTGATTATTATGCCTGTCACTGCGTTCTGATCGTATCCATCTTTAATTTGTGACTCCTCAGCCACTGTCTAGTGTTCTAATTATGAACTGGCCAAGCAAATGTCTTAGGTGTTTACATCAACATGTATTGATCATTAATGTATTATTATTATTATTATTATTATTTATTTTATTTATACAGGTTTAACCGACTGAGGCCAGGTCTCTTTTCCAGCAGTGCCCTGTTTAAAGGCAGAATATATAAATTACAACAAGAATACAACAGATAATTCTTCTGATTCCTGCCCTTTTAAACGAGCCCTGTCAAAATAATACATATTTCTAATTATGAACTGATACAATAAATGTAGTTCAAATAAGTCAATACATGAGTTAGCAAATCAACAAATATCTTTACTGTAACACACACATAAACAGCTACAGTGTTTCGTAAAACAGCTGCATTATGTTGGGAACAGGCCTTCCCACATTCCAAAATAAAAGTTAAAGTTAAACCAAGCGCAGTTGGTGAATCAGGACCATCCAGGGCCTAAAACAGCCACAGAATGACAACTCAATTATTTATCCAAACACTGCCCTTACTGATACATTTCTAAAATTCTATCAACAAAGATCCATAATTCATTTCCAAATTTCAGAAGAACAGGATTTTAAGCCTGTGCTGCTACCCCTTTGCCCTCCCTCATCCTGTCCTGTGACCTCTAGAGAAACCCTGACCTCTGCTAACCCACGCATTGTTTGTGACATTGGCGCTGACCTCTTTTCGTTAAGTTTGATGATTACATTGGTTTTGAATGATCTCTCTAAAGGATGGGACATCGGGTGTGAAAGAGTCGACTGGCGATGATGACCAAGAGGAGATCACCACTGGGAGCCATTTTGAAAGGACCATATCTGTTGTGAAGGGAAACTCCAGTCTAGGTTTTATATCTTTCATTCATAATTTTTTTTTAGATCTTGATTAGACACTTTTTAAAAGAACAAGTGACCTTGACTTTTATTTATTGGCCTGTGGTCAGTTAAAAAATGTTTTTGCAGATTGTGAATGTGATTTATTATTTCCATTTTATAAAAAAAGTGTCATTTTTAGAATACAATTCACACTGTATCTATCTTTACCTGTATAACACTTTCTATCAAGCATCACACCCCACATCATAAATCGTTGCATCAAAACCCAACGCACCCCGAAACACTCAATAAATGTAGTCACACTCCCGAAAGAGATGCATTTTAATTTCATTCTGTGTTTTCGAACCCAAACAAATCTAAACTGCTCTCCACTGACAGGGATGACAGTGAGCGCTATGAAGGGTGGTCTGGGAATGCTCATACGCAGCATCATCCACGGGGGCTCCATCAGCCGCGACGGGCGCCTGGGAGTAGGAGACCTCATCCTGGCTATCAACGGCGAGTCCACCGCCAATCTGACCAACGCCCAGGCCCGAGCCATGCTGCGGAGACATTCTCTCATCGGACCCGATCTAGGGTAAGAAGACCAAACGTTTGGATGATTTGGTTTGCTTTCTGCCCATTTGTTGCTTGATTGATTGATTTGAGTAAAGCTTTGGAAAAAAATGTACAGTCTTTATTATGTTAATATGGATCTGTAAACCTGTGATATTTCTTGATAGAAAGCAGAACATTTTCTACTGTCATAAGAGACTCAAAAATGGATCTGCTCAAAGCTAATCACACCAATACTCAATAGTCACATAACAAAACAAACCTTACCATTTTAATCAAGCATGTAGTTCTAGTCTTGTGGTACTTTTGTATTGTTATGAACTCAAATCAGCACTATATAGCGATATATTTACCCTCGGTTATGCAAATATGCACCAAAGTAAATGGGGTTAGTTTATTGCAACTCAACTTTGTTTGGGTATCAAAATCTGCTGTGAAAATTCTGAGTAATAAGAATGATAATTATAACATTGTGTGAAATAGGCCCTTCAGTGTTTATTTATATTATTGCTTTCTGTCACTTTCTATCATTTCTAGACTATATAAATACATGTTTGAGCTAATTAGAGCAAATAAATAGGGTGGTAATGAACAACATTTCCCTCGCTCTTTCATAAGGGGAAGTTCTTATTTAGGCTTCTTTTCATATGGTGTTTGAGGACACCGTGCTCCGCTCAAAACTTCCGGTCTTTTAGCCCAGGCTCATAAAAACTCGACTCTTCACATTCTAGATCTGCTTGTGCGCCTGAGGACGATCTCTGCCCCTATTATGTGTGAGTATGGCTTACTCCCACGCTGGAGGTGGGCAGAAATCTGTCATCTTGGATTCTTGTTCTTTGCTTTTGCTTTATCTTTTGAACCTGTAAAGAGTTTTATCCAGACGGGCTTTAGCTTTGTACTTTTGAAGTGCAATATTGTTTCACACTAGATGCTGTGAGTGCCATTTAATTAACCTCAAGCATTGATTCACAATGAATGCATATGTTTAGCAAGATCATCAATAGAATACTGCTTGATATTTTTGGGTGATATTACGTTATTTGTAATATTGCGTTTAATCTCCAGAAGCGCACTGATTAAAAAAAATTTTTTGGGACGTGTCAACAAAACTACTAACAAAGTACAGGCACGCCCTAACACAGCTTCCAAATATCTGGATACATTTCTTTGCAGTCTGCAGTTGGCTTTCACTAACTACAGTATTATTTTTGTTCTATGGTCTTTGTTTGTTTGTCTCTAACACTTTGTTTACATTCATCTGCGTGACTTGCAGGCCGATGCATGATCCGATGATTGACCTAACACATTTGTTTTCATTTCCTAACGTTCTCTGTGTTTGTGAGGCTCTTGAACCGTGGAGACAGGATTCAAGTTCCTCTTTCAGCATGGTATGATTTTCAATTCAAACTGACCACCTCAAGATCTGTCATCTAGATGTATTGGTATGTTCTTTTAGAGTTCTCTACTCATGATTAATTGCTTGAATAAAGCTCTACGAGAATTCACCTCTGCTCATTTCAGTTTCCCTTTGGTACATTTTTAGTTTTGGAACAATATATACAATATACAGTATACAATTTAAGGTTGTTTTTTTTACACTTCAACCTTTATGAAAAATGTTGGAAAGCTATGGATCACTTACGGAATTGGAGAAAACGTTGTTGGCTCCGACATTTACGGACGAGGAAAACATCTGTTTTCAATAGGTATATGGTGAGGCTCTGTACATAATTCATTGACAGCTCACCTTGAGTTTCATAGGCTGCCTGACTGCGTTGGCTGAGAAATAGACCAAGTTCATTTCTCCAGCAATCTCTGGAGCACAGTTAAATTGGATGGGGTTAAGGAAAACAGGAGAGCTCCTGCATGTAAATTAGACAGCTATGAATAAATAAAGAGGTCTTTTGTGAAAAGACCCCACCGTCATATCTGGTTGCATACGAATACGGCCTCTTCAGCACTAATGCTTTGGTAAACAACCGTGCCGATCCTAATGATGAATACTGACACGCTTTCCACACAAGGTGAGCAGACTCACGTAGTGTTGGCGTTAGGGAACATATTTTGCCTTTTTTTTTGCAGTGATGATGACAAATCTTTTGGTTGGTGTGGTGTGAAGAAGAGGGCTTCTGAGTCTTATTTGAATTATGTGTGTGTGTGTGTGTGTGTGTGTGTGTGTGTGTGTGTGTGTGTGTGTGTGTGTGTGTTTTCAGCATTACCTACGTCCCCGCTGAGTATCTGGAGGAGTACAAGGCTAGTCTGGAGCAGGCAAAGGACTACGTCTTCTCCACTGCACAGTCAGCAACTAAGTACGTCCCCTACCTCCCATTTTATACTTTATTGTGAGGAAGAGACTAAGTAAAGCAGAGTGATGTCACTCTGGACAATATCAAATGTTTATGATAAAAAAAAACGCCATCTTATAAGCGGCCACTATAAAGTTTTGCTCAATCAAGTTTCTATCACTCTGTGCTTGTAGTACATATGTCCCTGACCTTCCTGAGCGGGAGGATGGAGAGGGGGAGGAAAGCGCTTCTTACAGCAACTGGAACCAGCCTAGGAAGTGAGTTAGGAGGCAGACGGGATGCAAATGGATGAGTAGCGTGACTATTGAGTTGCCTGTTAAAGTTTTCAGGCCACCAATGATGCATGTAATTTCTCAGTAAGTGAAACTGCCCATCAGCTCTGGACGTATGACTAAGTGGAAGTGAATTGAGTTGCTCTTACAATATGGTATAAAAAATAAAATCCTCGCAACTGTTCTAAATAATAGCTGACTGACTTGCCAAATAATAATATAACTTTTTTGTATTTCAAAATCCTTATTTAAATACATTTTTTAACATTTGCAACTAGCAAGATTAACGCTTGATTAACTAAGTGCTAGCAGAAATGACCAATGTCAATGACAATGATCCTGGTGTCCACCTTGTATTTAATTCTGAACCCCCAGTAGAATGACAGGAACAGTACAAGGCCATAAGTTGTTCTACACACACATGAAAACACTATCTGATACAGTGTTGTTACATTCATGTCACCGGTGATGCCATCATAATGCTTTAAAGTCTAGACAGGAAGACCAAGCTTTTCCAAGCTTTTTGGGCTAATAGACTTTTGAACTTCTGCCTGTTGACGTACGACTCCCTATTTCTGTTAGGTATTTAAATTCCCTCTTAAAAATGCATCTTTTTTTAAATAGTTTTAGAATGTTAGTTAACAGGTTGTATGGTGTGTTATTGTTTCAATATGTGCAGTCCAGTTCTGCACACGTTTTGTTTCATTGTATTGTATTTCTGTTGGATACATTCATTACTTGACTGCATAGCTTCTCCAATTTAATTATATCCCTTAATACAGTATATTAGATTTAATTTGTTCCTGAGGATCACGAGGGGAAACTCCTTCTTTTCCTCAGAGTGGAGCTCCTGCGTGAGGCAGGCAAGTCCCTGGGGATCAGCATCGTGGGGGGCCGGGGGATGGGCAGCAGGCTGAGCAACGGTGAGGTCATGAGGGGCATCTTCATCAAGCACATCCTGGAAGACAGCCCCGCCGGACGCAACGGCACCTTGAAGACTGGAGACAGGATCGTAGAGGTACAGGGGCTGGAAGATCTAACTGGTCATCTACCTGAAGCTTTCTGTAACTGCCCTCTAGTTTGTTTGTCTATTATATTATAATATCATATCATATATTACAGGGGGTGACAAACAGTTTCAGACCTATATTAATCTTGTCTATTGGAACAATTTGTGAACAAGCAGATGATGTCTTACTCGTAGAGATACAACTTTCTATGTGCCAATTAAGCACACAGAATAAACTTCGAACGGACCGAGAGCAATCAAACACAACACTCAGTCTGAGTGATTCCACAGCAGCCAATTTGCGCCAGACTTGCTCACCCAACATATTGTGACAGACTTGCTCACACACATAGTACACACAGACCGACCCCAGGTAGGAGTCGCACTGGTAGGAGTATGGAGAATGTTTTTTGGATGGTTCGAGTAAACCGGAGAAGCAGGAGGAAACCCACACAAACACAGGGAGAACATGCAAACTCTACGCAGAAAGGACCTTGGGTCAGGTGGGGTTTGAACCCAGGACCTTCTCGCTGTGAGGCAACAGGGCTAACCACTGAGCCACTGTGCTGCCTTTAGTGCAGTAACATTGATTGATTTGTGTAAAGCTTTTGAAACTGTCGACCACTCAATTATGTTTCATAGGCTGTACAACATTGCGTTTAGTAATGGCGCATCCAATTGGTTTCAATTATCTTGACAATAGATTGCAGAGAGTGAGAGAGAGACTGCTTGACATTACGCCCTTCTTTGGTGACTAAGGGTGTGCCTCAAGGGTCTTTTTTAGGTCCTGTTCTCTTCTCCGTGTATATAAATAATAGAATGCAAGATTTTGTGACTTGTCAGGCTCATCTTTATGCCGATGACACTATCTTATTTGCATTCGGACCCTCTTTATCCTCAGTTTCACACAATCTGCTCTCCACCAGGTGGATGGTGTGGACCTGAGAGATGCCAGCCATGAGCAGGCCGTGGAAGCCATCCGCAGGGCAGGCAACCCTGTCCCCTTCCTGGTCCAGAGTATTGTTCACAGGCCCAGGGTAAGAACACAAAGGAAAATACTCAGCTCATTGTGAACCCATCAATGGTTATGGATAACTAATTCATTTGGATGTATTGAAGTCTCTTCTACAGAACCCACAATATGTTTTCCCAACCTTTTAAGATCATATGCCAGGCTACAAGATTAGCCACCTGAAGGCTCTTTCAAATCAAAACTATTTAAGATGAGTTGGAACGTGTGTTAGATACTACAAATAATCCAACACCAATATATTGACTATGAGATGAATATTTTAATCTCTCAACTCTCAAGTTTTTACATTGAATAGAAGTATTTTTTGAATACAAGTAAGTTTTTTAATACAATTTGTGTGGAACGAATACTCCACTGATACGTTGGTTTGAGCTTTGAAAGTGTACTGCGGCTTGATAGCATGCTAAAGCAGTGTTGCTGGGATCACTACTGGCTGCTGTAGATCTTTCTCTCTCTGTCATATTCCGTCGTATATGCATCACTGTGTATGAGCTTGCACACAGAACCAGCCCCTCCTCTGCCATCCACTAACCAGTCCAGCCTCCACCTCTCTTCCCCTTGCTGGGCTCAGCCAAACTCCATTTATTGCTCCGCTGCATCATCTGTTATAGAGAAATACAGCACCGTTTTAGCACGCTTGCCACGTTGCACGCATCAGGTAATATCTCTCTCTCTCTCTCTCTCTCTCTCTCTCTCTCTCTCTCTCTCTCTCTCTCTCTCTCTCTCTCTCTCTCTCTCTCTCTCTCTCTCTCTCTCTCTCTCTCTCTCTCTCTCTCTCTCTCTCTCTCTCTCTCTCTCTCTCTCTCTCTCTAGTTTTTGTTTATTTCATCTGATACTCCCTCGGACTCACTCTCCCTGGATATTATAATAGTCTATGTTGTTTCAAAGGAAACACAGTCAAACTGGAATCAGAGTGCATCTGGTAGAAATGGAAAAGCAGGACACAATTGCATAGTTTTCAAAAGGCAAGTGCTCAGGGCAGGTCAATAATTGCATTTGAAATGGCCCCATTGGGGCCCACCCACTGACGATAATGATACGTTGCCTTGCAATTTCACCTCTCTTAGAAACGGTGAACAATCTCAAATTAGCATAGAGGATTATTAAAAAAATTTGGTTTGACATCTACATAGAGCTGATTTCTTTGTGGGAAAATGGCTTCAAGGTCAGCTTTTTACACGTTTGACCTATCCCAGAGCTGTTTTGGTTCCTTTATTTTCATAAATGTTATTTTTTTGTTGAACGGCCAATGCTGTGATTCCATTTTGGCAATAGAAAAACTTTGGTGTTGTACGCCCTTCAAAATGTGTCAGCTGTGGGTCCCTTGTTGCCTTTAGAAGCCGCCCCTGCCCTTTCTGCAGCTAAAGAGCTGCCTTGGGTCAAGCCTTCTCTACACTAATCTCACCCCTGCCTGTGCATTACCCACCCTGCCTCAGGTTAGACCCACTGACGGCCTGCTTGCCTGCATGTCTGTGTGTGTGTTCACCTCTCCATTTGTAGGGCTGTATTGTGTCAGTCACACAAGTCGCTCAATGACGTTTGAAGCAGGCTATGTGAGAGGGTGTGTCTGTACTTTTATCAAATGTTATACATACTAAGTTTTTCCAAACCTGTGTTGTATAATTATATATGTTTGTGTGTTTTGAGTATCCACTCATCACGTAGTGCCTGCTTCCTCCTCCTTCCTGCAGCTTTAGTGTCGAGAGTTTTTCTAATTAACCGTGCTCCACAGTGTCAATTCTATTCGACCAAGTTCAGCTGGGAACAAACTAAATAAGCTTAGAAACTTTAAAAACAAAGGGCCATTATGCAAAGGGCCGCAAGATTATACGCACAGTGCCAGAGTGCCTGCTGGCAGAATTGAAACCAGGTTCCACATGGTCAAGCTTGGCTGGGGATACTGATAGTGTGCAGCCTACTTCACTGACCACAGCCGCTTTAGGAACCTCTTTTATGGGCAGACTCTAACGAAAGGGGGATTCATGTTGTGCTTAAACCAAGCTTTGAGTTAATGGGTATATTAAAAACCTCTAGTTCCGCTATTTAAATTCCGTCTGTTATCGTATAGATCCCACTGTAGAAAAAGTTTCTATTTATATTTTGAACGTTCGCATGACTATGCTCTTTTGAGATCTGTAAAAGGTCAAAAATGTTACTTTGATATCCTTGTGATCTGATTAAGCCTAATTAAGCCTAATTAAGAAATAAGGATTTCAAACACCATTTGACCAAGTTTTGTTCTGAACCTTTATCTTCTGTATATGTATCAATGTTCCATCTTTTTCCGTGAACAATAGTCATCAACTACAGACACCAATGAAGAAAGAGCTGCTGCCATGGCGAGGGCCAATAAGGACAAGGTTAGTTAACCAGTTATTTCCAAGAATTTTGATGGTGCCTTCATAGCCGTTGCATTGGGGTTGTGTTAGTGTCAAACTCATGTCTGACCATTGCAAAACAGGCATTCCAGAAGCGTTTTAAATATTAGTACAGTTTTAATCATATTCAGTAGTTGTGTGAAAATGTAGGACAAAAGACTACACTTTCTTTATCATTGCAGTGCTTTGTTACATTCAATTGTTCTGAAACATAATACATGGTGTGATGGTAACAGTACTGCTTATGACAACGAGGTTGGGGTGCTGTGAGCTAGCTTGACGATAATGTGTGATAAATGTGGTGTCTCCCCATTCTGTTGTTGACGTTTGTCTCTTTCCTGTAGGAGGTTGAGAGTCAAAATAGACTTTACCTTCGTCTCTCCCCAACTAACCCTTTCACTCCTACTCCGTTTAAGGTTTGTGGGTCTCTGTGTTGTCCTGCTTTACCCTTTTGGTCTCCATGTATGCCTGCACCACCATGCATTGGAATATGGATGCATACATGTGATCGTAACACCTCCTATTTATTGTTCCCATCTTTCCGTTTTCGTGTGTGTGTGTGTGTGTGTGTGTGTGTGTGTGTGTGTGTGTGTGTGTGTGTGTGTGTTAGCTTGGCACACAAATGGTGTCAACGCTGATTCAGGAGCTAATGCTTCTCAAAATCAATACTCCTTAATGGCTCAAAGGAATATGCAAACTTTTGAGTCTTGGCTCGGAATCTAAACGCTTTGCAAATTGCACAATGTTTCAAGTAATCGAAATGTAATTATGTTTGTTTGAGCCTTTTTTTAAGGTAAGTGTCTATTCCACTGTCAATTCACCTGTGCAATTATTTGTTTTTTTATCATTAATCTACATTCATAACTTCATGCAATGAATGCATTATGCATTGTGTTGATAGTAGTTAGCAGTGCCTACTGCGAAAGAAGCTCTCCTTATTCAAATGAACAGTCATAAAACATTTAATGCTGTCTTAGTAAGTTCGTAGGGAAGCAGTACTGCTATTATGAAATACAGTGAATTCAGAAATTATTCTGACCCCTTTACTTTTTCCACATTATGTGACGTTATGGCCTTATTATAAATATAGATAAATATTATAAAATATTAAATATTATTGAATATTATATATACATTTTCATCAAAATATTATATTCTCAATACTCCATAACGACAAAGTGAAAACAGGTTTGTAGAAAGGTGTGCAAATGTATAATTTTTTTTTCACTGAAATGTCACATTTACAGAAGTATTCAGACCCTTTGAAATGACACTCAAAGTTGAGTGCATCCTGTTTCCGTTGATAGTCATTGAGATGTTTCTACAACTTTGGAGTCCACCCGTGGTAAATTCAATCGATTGGGCATGACTTAGAAAGGCAAACACCTGTCTATATAAGGTCTCACAGTGCATGCCATAGCAAAAACCATGAAGTACCAAGGAACTGTCCGCAGACCTCCGAGACAGGATTGTGTTGAGGCACAGATCTGGGGAAGGGTACAAATCCCCAAACAATCTGCAGCATCCAAGGTTCTGAAGAACACGGTGGCCTCCATCATTCTTAAATGGAAGAAGTCCGCGACCACCAGGACTCGGGGAAGAAGGGCCTTGGACCGGCAGGCGACCAAGTACCCGATGGTCCCCAAGAGCTCCAGAGATCCTCTGGAAATACCTTCCAGAAGGACAACCATCTCTGGAGCACTCCACCAACCAGGACTTTATGGTAGACTTTTCAGACGGAAGCCACTCCTCAGTAAAAGGCAACATGGCAGAGACCTCTGAGTTTGTTAAGGGCACTTTAAGGACTCTCAGACCATGAGAAAGAAGATTCTCCGGTCTAATGAAACCAAGCTCAAACTCTCTGGTCTGAACGCCAAGCGTCACATCTGGAGGAAACCAGGCATCACTCATCACCTGGTCAACACCATCCCTACAGTGAAGCATGCTGCTGGCAGAATCATGCTGTGGGGATGCTGTATCGCTGCAGGAACTGGGAGACTAGTCTTCACTGAGGGAAAGATGAAAAGATGAACAGAGCAAAGTACAGAGATCTTTGAGGGAAAACTGTTCCAGAGAGCTCTGGACCTCCGACTGGGGTGAAGGCTCGCTCTCCACCCTGAAACAGCTTGAGAGGATCTGCAGAGAGGTATGGGAGAGAATTCCTTAAAAACAGGTGTGTAAAGGTGTGCCAAGCTTGTAGCGTCATGCCCAAGAAGACTTGAGGCTGTGATCGCTGCAAAAGGTGGCTCAACAAAGTACTCCGTAAAGGGTCTGAATACTTCTGAATGTGAATGTGATAATTACGTTTTTTTTTTGTTTTGTTTTTTGTAAGTTTGCGTAGATTTCCACAAACCTGTTTTTGCTTTGCCATTATGGGGTATTGTGTGGAGATTGATGAGGCAAATGATTTTTTTATCCATTCTAGAATAAGGCTGCGACGTAACAAAATATGGAAAGAATTTCTTAATTCTGAGTACTTCCTGAATGCACTGTGTGTGTTCATAACGTTATCGTACAAACGGCTTGGTTTGAATTAGAAAGGAAAACCACGCCCGTCGGTCTGGTTCGCGTGGACCACGATCCCGCTGAACTGTTCTTCCCATTGTTACAGGCATCAAAGCGGGACGCCAGGAAAGGCTCCCCCGGCTCCCCTCTGCTCACCCTCCCTGTGGTGCCCTTGGTGGGGGAGACGGACACAGACAACATGAATGAGATCGCGGACCGGCACGCCGCCGCGGCTGACGAGGAGGAGGGCGACGACTGCGGCTACGGCTGGAGTGAGTTCACGCTCGCTGTCCCTGTGAACACACACTTACCCACGCCTCATCAGACTTGATGACCGTTGGCTCCAACCACTGAGATGGTTTATATTGGGCCGTTAATGAAAGAAAACATGTATTACCGCGTAGCTGCCACTAGAGGGCCCACAAACAGCAGTGTTTACTTGCTGGCATGTGATGTGTCACTTCAGGTGTTTTTCTACAGACCCGAGAGACACGTAGGAGAGTATAGTATTAATGCACAGCCTTAAGAAATCTGGCCCAATCAAATTAAGCTTTAGACTATAATAGTGAGCCAAACTCGATATCCAGACAGCTGGAGAGGACAGTCCTCCAAACTCAAAACCACCTGGGACGTGTGTGTGTGTGTGTGTGTGTGTGTGTGTGTGTGTGTGTACCCATAGCAACCTAACACAGGGATACAATTGATGAGGTGGGGACTGGAGGCTGAGTTGTGGAGATTAGTAGAAGACGGATGGTACAGTGGTGGCAGGCAGCCATGAACAACCAGGGCCCCCGCATTGTATACCACTGGCCACTTGACACACACACACACACACACACACACACACAAACACAATGCCATAAATACCCTGCATGTTTCAAAAGGTGGAACGAGAAAGTTGCAAGTAGAAAGAGACAGAGAAACGGTGAGAGAAGGATACAGACTGACAGCTTTCTTGCCAAGGGAAAACACGGTTGACATTTCAAACTTTTGTGGACAGACGTTACTTTTCATTCCCGTGTTAAATACGACTTTGGCATCGTTGGCCTAATCTGGCCGACTGATATTTTCAACCCTACCGACATCTTAACGTTATATATAAAAAAAAAAGAGTTATGATGTATGAAGTCTGTGCTCCTTCCACTTTGTCATGCTCTAACCTGGGCCCTGGCCCTACTCTCCCTCCAGAGATGATCGTCCAGCGGTACGGCAGCCTCCCAGGGGTCCTCCACATGATCGAACTGGAGAAGGGCAGGAGCGGCCTGGGTCTCAGCCTGGCCGGCAACCGCGACCGCTCCCGCATGAGCGTGTTCGTGGTGGGCATCGAACCCAGTGGGGCGGCCGGGAGGGACGGGCGCATGGCGGTCGGGGACGAACTGCTCGAGGTGAGCCTGCGGCTCGTACACCGCGGTTAGCCGGCGGCATAGAGTTGCACCCACTTTTCAAATCAACGTTAACAAAATGGCCGTCGACATATCTAAAACCAGGCTTATGTTAATTAAAGGTCAGATATTACGGATTTCCATGCGAAGTTTGTGGTGGCTTCGGCCTTCAAAATGAGGTTCATCGGTCGACTTGTTGATTTTCGGTGCCGTATCCTCAGCATCAGGCCTGCTCTAAAAACATGTCGATGAAAAGTCTTGTAAAATATCCAATATTCTTTTTTTTCTTACCAGATAAATGGACAAGTTCTTTATGGCCACAGTCACCAGAACGCCTCCTCCATCATCAAGAGCGCCCCATCCAAGGTCAAGGTCATCTTTGTCAGGTGAGATTTGAATACAAACAAAACGTGGCTAGGCCACGGTTCCATCCCTCAATAGCTTCCGTTTCTCACGCTTCGTGACATTGAAGGTCAGCGCTAAAGCAGCAGTATTCTTACCATTTTGTAGTGATGCTCAATGGCCAGAAGAGGGAGCTATAGCATATCAAAAGGAGTCATAGACGGAACAACAAGAAGGACCGGAAATCTAAATCACACCATCTACAAAAGTCACAGAAAATACAAATTGATGCTATACTTTAGATTGAATTAGGAGACAACCTTTTTCTTAGCAAGACTACTCTAAAGTACAGATCGTGTGGATCAGAAAGCCTGTCTCGTTCTGCGAACCACCTGCAACGTTTTGACCCCCACCTCTGACGTTAACCTCAGTGTATGAACTGGGATGAAAACACCTGTTCACACAGATACCTAGTCAGCCAGGCTAACCTTTGAACTTGGCTCCTTGCCCCCCAACCGCCCCCCCCCCCCTTTTAACCTCAGGGGAAGCACGCTACTAAACTCCCTTCTTAACTCCAGTCCTTCCTACTGTCACACTCAATTACCTAATGATAGATGTAGTGCCAGTCTCCAGACTCTGGGATGCCTATATGAGTTATTGTCTGTTCCCCGATCCCAGTATACTCACACGAGCATACATGTGTACACACACACACACACACACACCAGTGTACAGAGAGCAGATTTTGTCAGGGGGCCAGGGTGAGCAGTGGTTGATGTGAGTTATGACTTTGGTACAGGCATACAGACGCTCTTAGCCAGATGGCTGCAGGACCCATGAGGGAGTATGGAGACACGCCGGAGCCCCCAGCCCATGTACGTATGCATGCAGTCACACTGTTGGGGATGCACACATACACAGGATTTTAGAACAGGTAGGGGGGTACGTCGATAAAAGGCAATATTGACAAACTGCTCACGTTACTAATTGCAAATAGTTTTTGGAAGAGACATTGACTCTACCGCTTGTCCGGCTAATCAATGTTTCGGCAAGCACACTGCTACCATAAGCCTTGCCTTGTGACACACATGCTGTTACTTCGTCACTTCAGGAGACTTGCACTTCATCTTCACCAACCGCGACGGATTTTGACAAGCACATTGTATTACCCAAGGTGAGTCTCACACCCACGCACACACACATACACACACACACACACACTTAGGAAATAACAGACCTGCCTCAGAAGTGTGAATATGTCACACATCCCTACAGTGGTGAGACTGGGATGGCTGGCAGGCAGGCAGGCAGGCAGGTTTTGCAGGCAGGTTTTGCAGGCAGGTTTTGCAGGCAGGCGGGCGGGCGGGCGGGCGGGCGGGCGGGCAGGCAGGCAGAGAGTGGAACCTATTGTAGTTTGATGGGCTGCTGTAGCAGAGGAGGGGAGAAAGCATGCAGTATGCACGAAGCAACTTCTCTGCCGGCCTAATAATGAAATAAGAGCGAGAGACAGACAGCGTTCTAGCTTTATAGGCCACTGAGAAAAGAGAATAAACAATATGGAGAGAGTGTGTCAGTGAACACTGAGACAAAAGACAGACGACAGCTCCCGGAGTCCTGGGAACGGCTTGACACGCACGAGAGGGAAGAGAGGCCGTCCCAGCAGGACAGGCAGCCGAAAAGCCCAAGCTCCAGACACCAGTCCATCCACATGTTTCATTGTGGCAGAGAGGATGACGCCATGAAGGCAACATCTGGTAGGGCCCGGGATCCACGCACACACACACACACACACACACACACACACACACACGGATACACACGCGTCAGCTCTTTTTCGGCGCTTCAGGCTCAATGCTTTGTTAATGGTTTCACATACACCTGATTTCTGTGGCCAGTTGTTTCTGGTTCCCCTGTCAAACGTCTACACGGACCTTTAGCTGAGGTCACGCAAAGCTCCCCAAGTCGTGGCCTGGGCGTCCTTGTATAAGGGCAACGCAAGGCAATGCGAAAAAGAACAACGTAAGAATAAAAGACGTTAGTTCTGCAGCTGTCTGCATGACTTACTGGCCTTAGATGATGGGTCAAGGGAAGCAACATATGCAGTAATGCGCAAGTGTTTTAGGCAGGTGGGAAGTCTTTAAAGTAAGAAAAACATTTAAATAGAAATGTTCATTGTTTTTTTGTCTTTTTATCAATTCATAAAATACAAAGTGAGGGAAAAGCAAATCTGTATCAAATCAACATTCGGTGTGACCACCCTTCGCCTTCAAAACAGCATCCCCTGCCTAAAACTTATGCACAGTACTGTATGTTTTTCTCTCAGGAGGATGGTGGCTTGGGCATTACCTTCTGCGACGGGGACACCACGCATGGAATCGTCATTCAGAGCGTCAACGAGAAGGGATCCGCCGGAAAGGTACGGAACGCGTCACACTTGGATGAAAACCGCGACTTCAACAACTGACAGCTGTTCTTCGACACTAACAGTCGTCGTAATACCCGGACCTTATTCGTATGGCACGTAACACAAACACAAAGCGCTTCGACATCCTCGCAGCTATAACCCCCCCCCCCCCCTCTGGCTGTGTTCTGTAGGAGAGGGGTATCGCCCCCGGGGACCGCCTGCTGGCTGTGGGAGAGGAGTCGGTGCTGGGCTACACCGTGGACCAGGTAGCACCCCGGACACCTTCCCATCACTTTGGAGCACCCCCACGATGGCACTAACGCCTCAGTCTAATGCCTGCTGCCACTGTGTCCTCCCAGGTCAACTCGCTGCTCAGGAGGGCCAAAGGCTCCGTCAAGCTGACCTTCTCCACGGACCAGGTGGCCTCCCTGGATCCCCAGGGGGCCGAAGGCCTGGAGGGAGGAGCCGCGGTTGGCCCACCCAGCGTGCCCTGCGTCCCCGCCGCCACCCCGGACCAGCCGGAGGCAGAGCCAATCAGGAGTGAGTTGGCTCGGTGGTCATGTGACCAGCGCGGTGTGGTGGAGAGGGCATGTTGTTTACGAGCTGCAGGACCATTGGATTCACACGTGCTGTGATATCAATTGGTTATTTCATGTTCTGTGTGAGGGAGATCCCATTATTGGGGTCATGATCAGCACTTAGACTTCTTTGACCCGCGCACTAAATTCTAACTGAAGTCCCCTACTCCTCTTTTAGGCTCAAGCCGCTCGTCAACCCCAGGCACCCTGACCTCTGACCCCGTGACCTGTCCAATCATTCCAGGCTGTGAGACCACCATCGACATCTCCAAGGGCAGGACGGGCCTGGGCCTCAGCATCGTGGGGGGCTGTGACACCCTGCTGGTAGGGACCATACTCTACCTCAGTAGTAGCTCCAGGGAAATAATAATAATCGTTATAATTCATTTTATTTTTATAGCGCTTTCCTGACACCCCAGAGTCGCTTCACAACATATTCATAGATAACACGACGAAAATATTTAACGTTTAATGAACGGAACACACAGAAGTGGAACCAAGTAGTGACGCGGGAGAGGCTATGCAACGTTGCAGACCATCTCACATGGCAGAAACACTGCACAACAAAACAGTGTGGATCGCATAACTATACATGTTTGACTGTCCAAAAATAGGCCCAGACAAATAGCCTAGACTCATCAACTCACTAGGAAGCATTCTAATTCAACCATGTGTCATGGTGGTTGTGTCTCTTGTCTGACACAGAAACAGCCAGGTAGGCTTAAGGAATTTAGGAAATGATGTTGTCAGACGCTCCCCCCTTTCCTCCTCCCCTCTCCTCTCATCCCTCCATTATGTGGATCCAGTGAGGCCTAAGGAATGGGTCTTTGTCTGGCACCACCACCGGAGACAATATCCAGGCTCGGAATGTGACCCCTGCACTCCCCATGACACACACTCAGATTCTCACACACACACACACACTGGATAAAAAAAACACACATGCAAAGGAATGTAGGGAACTCAAGTGCATGGCCACACACACATACAATAATATTATTGGTGACGCAGCCACACAAACACACCAACAAACACACACATAAACACGTTTGTGATATGTAAGCATATAGGAATAGCGAGACACAGTGTAAGACACAGGCTCCTATACGTACAAAGACAACCCGATCAGCCGTCTGGAATCTTTCCCCCTTTGTTTCACCGTCAGCCATCTTTCTCCCACACTAGACTACATTACGACACCATCTTTTTTTAATCTCTCTCTCTCTCTGTCTCTCTCTCTCTCTCTCTCTCTCTCTCTCTCTCTCTCTCTCTCTCTCTCTCCCTCTCCCCTCTTGGCAGTCGTCTCGTTCTCTTTGTCTTTACCTTGCAATGTTTGATTCCATTCCCCCGCCCCTCCTACCCCCACCCCCTCTTTTCTCCCCAGGGGGCTATCATTATCCATGAGGTGTACGAAGAGGGAGCAGCTGCCAAAGATGGACGTCTGTGGGCTGGAGACCAGATCCTGGAGGTACAGGATTAAAATAGAACCTTACATAATAGAATAGTACTGTAAAGAAAACTTGGATAGGCTGGGATAGGCTCCAGCACCCCCGCGACCCTGCATAGGATAAGCGGTATAGCCAATGGATGGATGGATGGATGGATGTAAAGAAAACTACTTTAAAATTCACCAAAACCGTTTCTAAGCTTTTTAGAAATTGTAACACAGGGCAAAGCTGTTCCCAAATCAACTTGTAACGTACGATAATGATATTATGCTGGTCTTTATTCGAGGATTTTAGCATGGTACATTTTTGCAAGCCAAAAGAAGTCAGTTTGAGAATACTAAAATAGGAAAGATCCCGCCTAAATTATTACGATCAAGATCTAATTGTTAAAGCCGTTTTCTCTTGTGCGTTCCAAACGGTTGTGTATGTGTAAGAAAGTCCAGCGTGCATTTGGCCCCTCTTTGACCCCATGCTTTCTCAAAGAGGCTGGCCAGGGGTGGGACAGGGGCGGTTAGTTACGGTAGCTAAGTCAACGGGGCCAGCACTCGCTTTCACACGCACACACACACACACACACACACACGCACACGCACACACACATTTAGTCAATGGGTCCATACCAAAGTTCTCTTTCACACATTATGACTTAATTGCCCCTGTGCTATTTACTTGTGGCCCCTTGCGTCAAAACCTTATTCAGTGACTGGAGAGTTGAAGTGAAAGTGCAGCCACCCATTTTGTGGTCCCCTTTTAGCAGAGCCAGTGTCATTGGTTGGCGATATTGTCTGCTATGGGAAAAGTCAAAGCCATGCTGTAGAGCTAATGGCCTATTTCCTCGTTTGATCTGGAACCATGGGAAAGGGGTACGTCTGGTTTGATGGCCAGCAGATATTCTCACAGACGGCTGGCCTTAGCCAACATGACCGTTCAGATCACTCAAACCTTTTGAACTTTGGAGATGCATTGTGGGAATATTGCGCTGGCGGCGAGGGCGTTTTTACAAGTCATGCAGCAATTTAAAGAATGCCGTTTCACATTTGAACGCAGTGACGGGGTGTGGAAATGGTGCAACTTACAATGAGATTACAGGGACATTCCACATGGAGCAACTCATGGTTAAGTGCCTTACTCTTTCTTTCTCTCTCTCTCTCTCTCTCTCTCTCTCTCTCTCTCTCTCTCTCTCTCTCTCTCTCTTTCTTTCTAGTCTCTGTCTTTCTAGTTCATACTACGGAAGCAAAATCTTCACTTATCAATTCTTGGCACAATCTAATCTCTGCAAGGACACCTTTGCGTCCTTCAGTCTAGTAAATGATCAATCAAGTCTCTATATATAAACACACACACACACCTGTTAAAACTGAACTGTTAAAGCAACTGTCTGCCGAACCGCTGTCCCAGAGTGCACACACCGTAGCATTCAGACAGCAACAAACAGAAGTCTGCGCTGACGAGGGAAAAATTTGCCGAGGTATACCTCTCTTTCGAGACCTGACATCCACGACCCCTTATGCCACGACGCAAACGTCCGTCTCTCCCCTTTTTTTTCTTCCCCCCCCCCGCCCCGCCCCGCCCCGCCGCAGGTGAACGACGTGGACCTGCGCGTGGCCACTCACGACGAGGCCATCAACGTGCTGCGGCAGACCCCCCAGAGGGTGCGGCTGGCCGTCTACCGGGACGAGGCCCAGTACAAGGAGGAGGACCTGTGGGACGTGTTCACCGTGGAGCTGGCCAAGAAGCCCGCCCAGGGCCTGGGCCTCAGCATCGTGGGCAGGCGGTAGGACCGACACCCCCCCCCCCCCCCCCCCCCCCCCCCCCCCCCCCCCCGCCCCCACCCCGTATAGCTTCTCCAGCCTAAGGCCTCGTGTTGTATGATGTGTTTCATGTTTTTCTGTTTGTTTGTTTGCATGTTTGACTGATATGCCAATGCAGGTCACGGAGATCGAGGTAAACACTGTTGCTTTGCACAGATGCCGACACATGGACACACACTGACATTAACATGCTCAGCCATAGGTAGTGAACACACTCTCCCACTAAGGTTGTAGCCCATGTAGAAAAGCCAGTGTTTTCCTTGCCAATCTTTGAGTATGCATTGTGTGTCACATTTTCTTTGTGTCTGTGTTTTATTCATATTTTTCATGTAATGTGTGTGTGTGTGTGTGTGTGTGTGTGTGCATGTGCATGACTTAGCACCTCTTTGCTCAAGACCATAACAGTATAGCTCTCCCAGGCATGTGGCCCCACAAATGTTTTTCTCTTTCGTGAAGTGTGTATGTTTAGCCAGGGTTGCAGAATTCAGGTTGCTGGAGGATAAGGGCCAACGCGTTGGAAACTTGAATCCTTCGTGTCCATGATTCTGAAGACTTGCTGCGTTGCTTTGCTACTTTAGCGGAAAAAGAAATTAACACGTTTCTGTGGGACTCCCAGACTGAATAAGCCTTTGGCAAAAGCAAAAAAAGTGCAGGCTAGCTGTTAGCGGTTGGAAGTTATGACAGCCACATATCTGGACTGTGGAGGGGAGCTATCCGGTTGCCTAATCACAGGCTTGGTTGGCCCAGCGTTCCCATTTTGTAAAGCTGGAGATTTACACTTAAAATGCTTTACGTAGAACAGTCACACTCAATTTTGCTAATAGTATTATAATCCTAAAAGGGGTCGAGCAGGACTTGCTCAAGCTCTTCCTCTGAACAAAATGTATACGGTTCATAAGAAAAGATGGGAAAAGGTGTCAACGTCGAAAACGTTTAGCCAATTTGTGTTTTGTCGATTGCGTTTCCTCGTTTAGGAATGACACGGGGGTGTTCGTGTCGGACATCGTGAAAGGGGGCGTGGTTGAGGCCGACGGCCGGCTGATGCAGGGAGACCAGATCCTGTCCATCAATGGAGAGGACGTCAGGTCTGCGACCCAGGAGTCTGTGGCGGCCCTGCTTAAGGTACAAATGTGTTCTCTGTGGAAAGCCCCTATTCATATTCAGTGATCTACTGAGGAGCATGGCTTCCCTGAATCCATAGTATAGTACTGTATGTAGTCATGGAGTGTAGCTTTAACTCATTTAGTTTTGGGAGCATTACATATTGATGCTCAATTCTCAGGACTTGGATTAGACAGAGCATCCTAAAACATTAAGCTATATAAAGAAAAAGCAGGCCATTTTCATGCTAACGTGTGTGTGTGTACGTTTGATAGTGCTGTGTGGGGCCTATATCCGTGGATATTGCTTTGCTAACGTGTGTGTGTGTGTGTGTGTGTGTGTGTGTTTGATAGTGCTGTGTGGGGCCTATGTCCATGGATATTGCTTTGCTAACGTGTGTGTGTGTGTGTGTTTGATAGTGCTGTGTGGAGCCTATATTCATGGATATTGCTTTGCTAACGTGTGTGTGTGTGTGTGTGTGTGTTTGATAGTGCTGTGTGGGGCCTATATCCATGGATATTGCTTTGCTAACGTGTGCGTGTGTGTGTGTGTGTGTGTGTGTGTGTTTGATAGTGCTGTGTGGGGCCTATATCCATGGATATTTCTTTGCTAACGTGTGTGTGTGTGTGTGTGTGTGTGTGTGTGTGTGTGTGTGATAGTGTTGTGTGGGGCCTATATACATGGATATTGCTTTGCTAACGTGTGTGTGTGTGTGTGTGTGTTTGTGTGTTTGATAGTGCTGTGTGGGGCCTATATCCATGGAGGTGGGCCGTTTTAAAGCTGGACCCTTCCACTCTGAGAGAAGGCTGTCCCAGAGCAGTCAGGTAAGCACATGACATGTGAAGTCACTCATAATGCTAATAACCACGCCGGTAACTTTGGACTTGATATTTATAAACGTTCTTCAATTTCTCGGGACGTTTTCGTTTGCTACGACGGCGCGGAGGCGCTTCTCCTTTGGTTGTATTTGTGAAGGCCGACTCCGTCGATAGCGCTGGCTAATGGGGGGGGGGGATGTGTCTGTGTACAGATGAGTGAGACGAGCAGAGACACCGACAAGCTAGCCCTTCACTCCCGGTCCGGATCGGAAAACCTCTGCGAGACCCTCGACGACCGCACCGCCAGCCAGGAGTGTAAGTGGAACACCTTGCGGTCGGAAGGACGCTCGTCCACCAAACCAGCGCTGTTAAACGCGCCGAGTGAAATCGTAAAACAAACGATGTGAACGAGTGGGACGAGGGTCAGGGGTCGGCATCTCGAGACTTTAGATACCGGAAAGGAAATCAGAAGGAGTTAACGTGTTGTTTTCCCCCCTTCAGCCCTGGAGTGTCAGGACGTCCGACGGGTGGAGTTCACCAAGGGCGCCACGGACTCGCTGGGCATCAGCGTAGCCGGGGGGCTGGGCAGCCCGCTGGGGGATGTGCCCATATTCATCGCCATGATGAACCCCGCCGGCCTGGCTGCCCTCACTCACAAACTCAAGGTCGGTCTTCAGAGGGCAAAGGAATTCACTAGCCAGTGTAGCACGAAGCATACATTTTTTTTTTTTTGAAAAAGCACAGAGTACACACCGCTTATGAATGTGCCTTCTTTTGGGCGCAAATGCAAACTTGAAGTCCGTAATGGTAAACTTAAAGTACGTTTCCATATGGAAAACAGCCTTCCAGCCTTCTCTCCCATTGACCTCTAACCCCACAACAGAGGCGACAAAACCGGCCTTTATAGCTCGTCGAGACAAGACGGGCAGGCGGACGGGCGGAGGACAATGTCCGTAGCCATCTGTGGCCATAAATCTCCCACCACTGCGCCTAAAAACTTCGGGAATAAAAGCAGCGCTGGAATGTGGTGAATGGCGCGACCGTGCTCCTCTTTGTTTCAGAGATGACGAGAGTGGGAAGGTTGTGGACGGAGGAGGCGTCACAAAGCTCCCATACACGGCTGAGATGGGTTGGGTTGGATGTGTGCTTTGTGGAGCTCCGTGAATGAGCCAGTTATCGGCGGTCCACACTGTAGTCGTTTTTTCCCCCCTTCGGTCCGCCTCGATCACGGGCCCAGTTGTCTCCGGCGTGACTGTCCTGCCGTTTTCGTGGAAGTTAAAGGGTTCATAGTTTAAGCTACGTTCTCCTCAGGCTCTGGCGTGAAACACATGCTTTGCCTTTTCGTTCTTCTGTGTTCAGTGGCGTGAACTTGTGTTGACTGTTGATCCGTTTCTTTTATGTTTCCACTGAAGAGTTTCTCTTGTTGATATCTTACCGTGAGTTTGCGTGCCGCACGCCCTCTGACCCCATCAGATTGGTGACCGGATCCTAAGTATCTGTGGTACTCCTACGGAGGGCATGAGCCACACCCAGGCTGTCACCCTGCTGAAGAATGCGACTGGCACCATTGAGCTGCAGGTCTGCGACGATCAGACACACACACACACACACACACACACACACACCCACCTACAAGTGCAGACATCATTAAAAGATGACCAGAAACAAGCATTCAACATATTAACGGTGAACTAAATGTATTTTGACTGTTTTCTACACGTGTGTGTGTGTGTGTGTGTGTGTGTGTGTGTGTAGGTGGTAGCAGGGGGGGATAGTACGGTGACAGGTCCATCTCAGGATCAGACATCCGCCACCCTCCCTGCCCCAGGCCTCCCACCCAGCAGCATCTTCCAAGATGACCTCGGGTAAGCTCACACACACACACACATTCATTTGTTTGTCCCCCACCTGAACACACACACGCACACACGCCCATCCAGTACTACAGGAGTGTAGCCGTCCCATCATCTACGTGACGGGTCTCCGTGTCTCTATGCTCCAGCCCTCCCCAGTATAAGACCATCACCCTGGAGAGAGGGACTGACGGTCTGGGCTTCAGCATCGTAGGGGGCTTCGGGAGCCCGCATGGAGACCTGCCCATCTATGTCAAAACGGTTTTTGGAAAGGTAAAGGAATCCAATGCTTTTTTCCAAATAGAACGGTGGTACACTGTTACCGTTGTATTATTGGGGTTTTCAAAAGGATATTCCATGGGAATTTTAAATTAGATTTTTGCTCACAGTACGTAATAGTAACCTTACTTTGATCTGTAAATCTTTGTCCGTCTGTCTCTCTCTATCTCTGTCTCTTGTCTGTGTGTGTGTGTCTGTGTGTGTGTGTGTGTGTGTGTGTGTGTGTGTGTGTGTGTGTGTGTGTGTGTGTGTGTGTGTGTGTGTGTGTGTGTGTGTGTGTGTGTGTGTGTGTGTGTGTGTGTGTGTGTGTGTGTGTGTGTGTGTGGTCACCAGGGGGCAGCGTCTGAGGACGGCCGTCTGAAACGAGGGGATCAGATCATGGCGGTGAGCGGCCAGAGTCTGGAGGGGGTCACACACGAGGAGGCCGTGGGCATCCTGAAGAGGACCAAAGGGACTGTCACGCTCACCGTGCTCTCCTAGACACACACACACACACACACACACACACACACACTAGTTCCTACACAATTTACCTTGCTTCATGCATACACACACATAAATGCACACATACTCACACACAGGTAACTCCGTCAATACAAGCGTATTTGCCTATGTGAGAAGAAAACCCTAAAGGACTATGTCTGGTAGAGGTCCTTTAGAGACATACTGTAGGTCTCAGAAAGTACAAACACTGAAATGTAAATAGTAGTACTTCCACTGACATGCAGGAGCTTACTATATTCTTTTGTATTCTAAACACTGGTATCTGTAGTTTCATCCAACACGGACTGACCGCACACCCGAGGATTCACTGGCTCAGATCTTTTCTCATGTCGTTCTTGGATGGATGGATTGGCAGACCTTTGTTGTTCAGTTCGAATGCCATCTTAGTCAACATCACAGAGCGTTATCTACAGAACAAAGGTCTAACTGTCGAGGGAAATGTGGAGAAACTGTGAAGGAAACTACTGTGAAATACAGCGGGGCCGTGAAGCAAGTGACTGCCCATGCCCGGTGGTCAATTATTAAACGTCATGATTGATTCGGATCCATTCCATTAACTGGCTGAATGAGCTGACACGTGTGCATTTCTTTGCTTCTCACACACTATGGCTTTTGTGTTGCCATGCTATTCACGTCAACGTCCTTTTCATGAATTATTCCTAAATGTGGAAGCTACTGTAACTCCTGTAAATGAGCATGGCTTGTGAGGTCACTGTTCATAGCAAACGCAGCCACGTGACAATGAACGATTACACATTTGGAAAAAGAAGTCTAGGCAACGTTTGAATTGTGTTTTAATATTTCGGAAGGGAACATTTTAGTTTGTCCATGTCCTAATGTGTTCCAAGGACTTGTGTGTTTTTGGTGTGTGTGTGTGTGTGTGTGCACATGTATCTGTGCATCAGATGCTCACGGAAATCTAGCGCTGCTGAAGCAGAATTTATGAGGTATTGTATGACAGTATTTTATTTTTTGAGTATTTACCATTTTGTCCTCACATCATTGAAGTTAACTGAAAGCAAAGGAGTAGCCTTTCATCTCACTTTGATAGCCAGGAAAGGTCACTGTAACATGACCTTTAGCTGTAACAGCAGACTCCACTCTGGTGTGTTCACATATTGTGGTGACCTTTAACCTACACTGTACAATGCACACCGACTTCAAGTGTTGATTAGGAACAAATGTTATGCTGTAGTTTAACAACTAGGATGTGTTCCTATTCTTATCTATGTACATGAGGTCATTTTTCCTTGTACTGTGATGTACATTATTGAGTTACTCAGCAGTTGAATAAAAAAAAGTGACCTTCAAACTGAAAAGCTGCCTTTGGCAAAACAAATCAATATTTTTCTTCACTGTATGATTGATCTTCAGGGTATGTAGCTTAGCTGATAAAAACAGTCCCCCTAAATGAATTGGATTCGTCCTGTCACACAGTAGTACCTAATAGTTGCTTGCCACTACAAGCATAAATGTGAAAGACATGCAGATATGTTGGCACAGAATGCTAACCTGTAAAACTGCATGAAGGTCTCCATCTTCCATGCACCAATGCATATTCAGTCAGAAATGAGAAGCACACAGAACACAGAGTAAAAAAACGAGAGTAAACAGACTAGAGAGTAAAGTCTTCACTGGATACCAGATGGATAGATGGATGGATGGATGGATGGATAGATCGGACGGACGGACGGACGGACAAGGCACATCTATTTATCTATCAATCTGGTTTCCTGAAAATATTTGACTCTCGACGGATGGACAGACAGACAGACAGACAAAACCAAGATCAGAACTTTGAATAGCCGCTATTATTGTGGCCTGGGGTGCACATGGCTTTTTTATTGCTAGGGCTTCTTTGATGCAAACATCGCCTCTGTGTACCAGCTGTGATACGACTTTACCAGTACTTATCCTGAGCCTGGGGCATCATACAGTACCTTACATCTGGCTCATATATCCTCCGGAAGCAAGATGTATAATCAAAAACAAAATCATTGGCGTATGACTCTAATTTGTGGTGGCTGGAGCTCCAAAACAGAATACAATGGATTTGTTTTTGTTGTCTTAATCTGAAATGTATATGGAATAAGATTTGTCTTCAGATAGCATATAGTGATGTCATAGCGCGGTGTTTAACAGTAATGGCAGGCTTGTATGCAGTCCCTCAGCTGTTACTTGAGGCTTCATGAAGAAAAAATCGGAGAGGAGCGTCCAGAGAGAGGGCACTGTATAAGTATGGGACACCAACTGTCTCTGTGCTGACAGGCATGCCTTTTCCACAGCCCAGCACGTGGTCCGTGTGGAGTCCCACGCATGAAATCCGTTCCCTAAGCAGGTTTACAGCAAACACAGCTGAGGCTAATTAACCAACGCGCGTCCACCAATTAGGTTAAACCACTTGGCACAAACGTTTGGACGTTCCAATTTACAACATGAGCCCTGGGTCAATATGAGCTTTGGGCCACTCTTAGTGCAATCTTTTACCCGAAAGAGATAGTAGGTTAAATTGCAAGTCAAATGTGAGCGTTAGATAGCCATGACCTCTGCAAGCCTTCAAGTGGAGCTGAACACTGGACAAAAGGTCAGGACATCTAATCAGAACAAACTACCTTGTTTTAGAAAAAAGAAAACTAGGACTAGATTGCCCGGCCTCAACCAGCATCACTGGTTAGCTCTGAACCAAAGCATACACGAGCAGTGAAGAGGGTCGCCCAGCAAAAACAGTCCACCTTCGTGAGTTTATGGTGTGTCACTTTTCAGGGTCATATGCTCAGCCCGCTGCGTATCGCCACAAGCATTGTTCGTCCGCAGCTGCCATTAAAGTCACGCTAAACAGTAGGTAGCCGCCATATGCTTGACAGCTGAGTTTCCTTATGCACCTGTTATTTTTAACTGCCCCTTGGGGTTGTGGGTAGCCCAACTGCTTTCTAGCCTTCGAGGACAGTTGGTGGTTCACAGAGGGCTTGTCTGCTGGGCTCTCCACGTGCGAGATAGAATGTAACAACTGTGTCCTGCTCGACTAAACAGAGGCAGACTGTGCAGAAGTCGAAACGACAAGAGCAGCCTGCTAAATCAAACTCACTTGGGATCCAGTTAGATTCGAGGGAGCCGTGTTAGAAAAGTAGCACGGTTTCTTAAAGGACGCAACTCTAAGTACCTTTCTACGCCCAGAAACACAGAGCTGCCAACCACATTATCGGTGGTGACACTTTTTGGATCGAGTATTCCGTGAAACAAGTTCCACTGTGAATGCCTTGTTCTAATCTTTAGAGGGTCAGTGGGGTGACTCATGGTGTGACGGCACGTTGGCCATGGAGCGGCTAAACAAACAGAAACCAACAGCCAGTTGAGTCAGCCGCGGTGATTCAGCCAGCGTGCCTGATGGGATTCGTCACGCCACCTCGGCTTGACACTTGAGTCTGTATTGACTGGTGATTGGGATTTCATTGTATCGTCAGGATACTCTTGGAGCACAGTATCATAAGTCAAATACGTCTCCTAACAAATGGTTTGTTCACGATGTGAACTGTCAAGATCTTTATAGTCTTGGGTTTTCTGAATGTTTTTCAATGAAGGTTGAAAATTAGATTTTCTGATGAAACGTAGTTCCCCATTTTGGAAAGTATACAAAGAATACTCAGATTTGAGTGTTTTCAAGTTCTTATTTTTTCAGGTCATTATGCAACACGAAGATATTTGAAATCTAAAACTTGTGTATCTCATTGAAAAAAGAAATAATGGCTAGAATGGTTGGGAAAAAGGGAAGTTTGAAGACTGTAGACAGATCATCCAAAGAATATTTTCACAATGAAATAGCTCAGTATCTTAAGCTGTCTGGCAAATGCTCAGTTTCTTCTAAATACATGTCCTCTTGAAAGTCATCACTCTAAGTACCCTCAGTACCAAGCAGATTCTTTTACTCAGCATTCAAATTCAGGCAGGTAAATGTCAAACCTGCCCCGACATGCCAGATTGTCAATTGAAATACTTTTGTTTGCACACAAGGGGCCTAATGTGGGTACGGATGATCGAACAAATGCCTGTAAATGGTGTCTCAAGAGCGTGCTAACTCCTTTTTTGGACGTTCAAACTGGATGCAATCATGCAAAAGAAGGCTGCTATCTTTTGCATGGATCAGACTTCTGCTTTACATGAAAGGACCTACTGTGTAGGCAGAGGCAGACCGGCTAGCGACCGGTTGGTCAGGTTTCACCCTGCTCGTCTGGAGAGCAAAAGGCCAAGGTTCATGACTCATATCCAGGGAAGATTCTCATGTATTCTTCAGCAAACTCGGTTCAATTTCCTTCGAGAAGGCGGCCGAGAAAGCCTCTCGAGGACGACAAACGCCTTCAGTCTTGGGAAGGCTTTTTCTTTGTTTATTTTTTTTATTTTTTTGGTCGATGGAAAGCTTCCACCGACTTGTTTTTCACAAAAGAAAAGTTTCTGTTGACGGAAGGCATCATTCTGCCCTTCTTACGCGGCGACTGCATCGCCCCTGGGTTTATTATTATTTATTGCCTAACTGGTCTTCATGAAGAGCTGTCATAGAGGATTAGTGCGAGAGCGAGTGCTGTTCTGCACGGAGGCAGCACACGCTGGGTGTTGTTTCAAAAACATGCACCCTTATCACACTATTGTGATGATCTGGGCTGTGCTGGTATACATTCTGATACATGTGCATGAGTCGTTTCCTTGTTTAGTTAGTGATTGGTTATTTGTACATTTTGAAACTTGATGCATTGATTATACTATTGGCTCACATTTTTCGAATGATTTATTCAGGCTAATCTTAAACTGTCCATCATTTTCTCTCCATTTGGCTTTGCTGCAATAATATTGTTATCAAAAGTTCTTGTAATCTTTTAAACGGAGGCAACGAAAATCCTATTCTTGGGAACTTTAAGAAATTATTTATTTCAAAGTGTACAGCATTTTACTTAGAATGGTGCAACAAGATTGACTATAAATTCAGTTCACTTATTTGTTGAAGCACAGTTTGGCCTTGCGACTATTCAATGCACAAATTCATGTTTGCTCTTTTCTCCCTCTGTCTGTCCGGTCTAAACTTTTTATAATTTCAAGGCTCAAAGC
Organism: Galaxias olidus; assembly: GCA_026901105.3. NCBI lineage: Eukaryota > Metazoa > Chordata > Actinopteri > Galaxiiformes > Galaxiidae > Galaxias > Galaxias olidus. The sequence goes on from JAPMUY010005588.1 coordinate 278,879, forward strand.
ACACAAATCCATGACAATCAGATGTTTAGTTATTTGTTGTAAGCATGTATCTTAGTGTAAAGAAAAAAACCTATGCTGTGCCCTACTCTGGAATTAAGTTAGACACATTGCCAACCACATGTCATATTATGAGGATATCCATTGAGATTTCTCTCTGTGAGGCAGCCGTAGCTACTCTTAGGTTTCTTTGACTGCCAAATGAAGTTGGGAGGCAACCGCAGCCACAGTGACTTCACCCAGTGTCATGTTTTAAAGAGTGCTGACACAATGCGTATGCAGGGGCAATTTGTTTAAAATAACAACAATGCCTAACCCCTGCCACTGAATCCTTCAAAGATCAATGTATATCATACTCTCATACTGGAGTGAAAACCCTATAGACTCTGTGGCTGTAAAATAGTTTATTTGTGGGTTAGCATTTAACCATAGTTACGTAACATAAAGTTCACATTGTTAAATTCGTTTAAAGGATTATGACACAATATAGGAACTTGTAAAACTTATTTTTACTCTCTTTCATGTGCCACTAAAATCAAGTTTACCCCCCCCCTGATAATGAACAGCCGCCATAGGCAGTTTGACAATGACTAAGCACAGAGAGCTGAATTAAGGGGGTGCATCTGCAAACGAAACTATCAGCGGCTAGCAGAAGCCACATTATCACTTAAACTAGTTGGTAGTTGACATGTTAGCTTGGTTGAACGCAAAACTATGAATGGGGGAATGGGAACTAGTATGATTACTTACTGGGGTTTCCTAACCCCACACACAAAAGCAAAGCCTTTCCTTTCTTTTGGAACCCAAACGAGGTGAAAGCTCTGTGTCACCAGCTTTAAGAGAACCTCTCCTAAACCTTGGTCTGTCTTCTTAAACCTGCCAGCAGATAAAAGCCAGGTGGCTTGGGGACAGCCATTTACATGAAGCACACACAACGTGTGTCCCTCTCAGTGTGTTTGCCCTCTAACCAAGGGTTCCAACTCATTACATCACACTAACCCAGGCCCGATAAGTGGAGGTTTACTCAGCCTTTTTTAATTTTTTTTTTTATCTCTGTGAAAAGTGACGTAATGGTCCAGCCGAGCTGGAATGTTTGCGGAGGTGAGGGTGAAGATCTGCCTGAGTTAGACATGGCTGGAGCACATGTTTGACCTCGTCCAATGAAACTGGGATCAGGTCAGCAGCTCCAGCACTAGCTCTTTACTAACGTATACTAACACATAAATGGTAGGTTTTATGAGTGCAATCAAAATCTGGAACAATTTAAAGCACCAATTTGTGGATGTAAGGCTAGCAATTAGTTATTAAAACTATTTCAACTTTCTAAAACTGCATCCACCTTCACATTCAAATTCAGCTAGATAAATATGTGCAAATGAACACTGATATTTTTGTAATTCAAGTTTTTGTCATACTAAATGCCCTATACCTTGGAACAAAGTAAATTGCAGCAAGTTTCAAAGTAATGCATTTATTATTATTTTATTTTATATTATTATTAGTTATTTTGCTAATACATGCTAATTTACAGGCCCTCGTTTTACTGTAGTTCTTACTTCCTAATGATCTGCATTATGGACCAACATTGCTCTGTTTCACCATGTAAGAATACAGCGCTTCAATTGATTGGATGGGGCAGCACTGGATTGGAATGACGCTAGGGGTTTAGCACCGCTGTTGATGATTGCCATCGTCCCTCATGATCATCAACTGCCAGAACCATTTGACCGGAACGGGGGTAGGGTTGTGAGATAACCCGTTTCATGGTGTTCGTTTGCAAGAATAGATAACCTTTTCCGCTTGGTGTCGGCGCTTTGATGTAAATGTCAGTATTTCCTCACACGCTGAGACATCAAACTGTTCAATGTATCAGCTAAAACTTCAACCCAAATAACTGTCAAATCACTTTAAACCTTGGGACTAACACTGAGCCACAAGCATGTTTAGCGGGAGTGTGCCAAATGGAGACCTTTAAAATGAGTGACTGTGTGCGTTCAGGCAAGTCCTTGATAATAGCAACATCAACATCATTACAGATAGTGTCACTGTAATCACTGCCAGAAGTAATATAGAGGAGATAGCCTTTGTCGATCGTGTTGTGAAAAAATGGCTTTGATCAAGTATATGTTTCGGGTATGTGTATCAAAACAAAGATGCTGTAATTACGCCAATATGAAAGCTGACCCATAACTTCTCATTATACATCCCAACACTGGAGCACGAGCCCAGAACAGCCTTTGCGAGGTTTCTAAATGTCCAAGCACTTTGAGGCCCTCTCTCTGCAGAGGCCACCCTGCGTCATTATTATCTTACTACTGTGTAAGTATTGGTTTGGATATGTCAAGGAAAATGGGCATGAAGGCTTTCCAGAACATTCCAGTTACTTAGACAGACCCATAAAAAGTAAAAAGTGCCTGTAACAGATATTTCACACAGTGGAAAGAATCTTTTAAGATTGCAATTTCTGGTAAAGATAAAAGGGGGGTGCCTCATTGTAAAATGAAATGCATGATACAAAATGATGTCCTATTCAAAGTATTTTGTATGTCAAATATCTTCTTCAATTTGTGGAGACCACAAGTTTACATTGTTTGTTCCTAGACATAGCTAGCCTCAGGGTTTCTTTTGTCCTCAGGAACCTAGCATATCGTGCATTTTGTCGCAGAAAAACAAGAGCAGTCACCATTTGATAGTGACTGTATCGTGCTTGAAATCCAGTTCCACCACTTGGTATGTGAACATGCCCTCCAGGGCCAGTCGCAAGGCCTAACAACTGCTTTCAAAAACAGACCGTGGCAGGTTGTGCACACGCTTTGACATCCCATTCAAACATGCCGACACTTCGTTCTCCATGTACATGTTGACAGTACTCTTTCTGGTAAGATTAATGTTTCACAGACTGGATTCCATAGATGACGTTTAAAATGATGGCTGTCACCTTCCCAAGCAAAAACAAATGTTGTTGCTTTGAAAGGGTGTTATAACCTGACCTTCATTGCTAATTATCGATTCCTGCATTTTGCTTGCATCATAGCAAGACCCCTGGGCTAAAAGGTCAACATAAGGATTGGTGTATGTGTTTTTCACATTAAAATGTGAAAGACACATTCTCTGAATATTTGGTTGGTCACTGATTCTCCTTGAACCATACAAACTAATGGGTTTGGTTGTGCATGCACATGATGGAATGTATATTCATGCACAGATACAAAAACATGCTTTTACTGTAAATCAGGGCAGGGTTCAAATCAATGGCTCTCCAGGCTCATTTAGAATTTACATCGGGAGAACTATCAATGTTTTGTCTCAGTATCACATTCCTAGGTTGTAAATAAAAAAAACAACAACAAATGGAAAAAGGAAGAAAGAGGACCCAAGGGTGTCAATTGACCTTTGATGGCTGGTCTATCTGGTTTGTTTCAAGTTCATTTCAGACAAAAACTACGATAGTCCATGACAGCACAGTGAGCTTATTGACATTAAATGAACAGGCTATACCTCTATGACCATAACCTGTTCGTATTTTTTATTTATTTAGTTGAAGTATTTTATGAATGCTATTGGTTGGCCTGCTTGCTGTCCTCAAAGTTGTAATGTAAGCACTTTTGTGTTTGTTGACATGCATGCAGTCTGAACCACAGACAGACATTGCTGCAGGGCTAGGCAAAAACCGTGGCAACAATGCAAGAGACTCGGGTGTACAGGTTTAAGAGGTGTCGATGAACATTAATAAATGACTGTATTGGGGTAGAGAAGACTATAATGGCAATACTAACTTCTAATGATCATCACAAAGTTATGGCGATTGTTATTTCCATCTTTAATGCATTATGAATTTATCAAAAAATCCTAATCAGAGATTATCATTTGAGTATGTTTAATATCAAAATGGTGCCAATATGTTAATGGAGACGGTCCATAAAAAAGACACTTGGAGTCAGCTACTATCGATTTAATATGAAAATAAAAGCATGCAAAATGTTTAATATTTTTGAAAGGACAATATGTAACTGCCTATATGGAGGATGAAAGCATATTGTGGTGTAAAAAAAGTGGACGTGGTGCTGTCTTCAGCAGTGAAGGTGCCAACAAAAACATAAAATACTAATAATCCACCTAGGAATAAAAAAAATTACTTTTCAGCAGAGGGTGGACAAAGTAGACAAAACAAACACGAAACAAACAAAATCCATTGAAAGACGTGGTTAAAATGAAAATGTAACTTACTCAACTTAAAAAAAAAAAGACAAACTTTTTGGGAAACAAGATTTGTTCTTACTTACCCCTAGACAGACAAAATTATCAATTTCAATGTTATGATCGTACATCCACATATGAGTTATTTAGGTTATATATATAGTGCTGTGCAAAAGTATTTGCCCCCTTACAGATTTGTTCTGTTTTTGCTTCTTTGTCACACTTACATTTTTCAGATCAAACAAATATTTATATCAGACAAAGAGAACCTGAGGGAATACAAAATGCCGTTTTTAAATGATGATTTCATTTATTAAGGGAAAAAAAGCCATCCAAACCAATCTGGCCCTATGTGAAAAAGTAATTGCCCCCTAAACCTAATAACTGGTTGTGTCACCCTTGGCGGCAACAACTGCAATCAAGCGTTTGCTATAACTGGCAATGAGTCTTTCACATCGCTGTGGAGGAATTTTGGCCCACTCTTCTTTGCAGAATTGTTTTAATTCAGCCACATTGGAGGGTTTTCGAGCATGAACGGCCTGTTGAAGGTCATGCCACAGCATCGTATGATGTTCTTTTCATGAAATGCTGTGTTAGTTTTACACCAGATGTAACGGGACGCACACCTTTCAAAAAGTTCCACTTTTGTCTCGTCTGTCCACAGAATATTTTCCCAAATCTTAGGGATTATCAAGATGTTTTTTGGCAAAAGTGAGACGGGCCTTTGAGTTCTTTTTGGTCAGCAGTGGTTTTCGCCTTGTACTCTCCCATGGATACCATGTTTGCCCAGTCTCTTTCTTATTGTTGAATCATGAACACTGACCTTAACTGAGGCAAGTGAGACCTGCGGTGCTTTAGATGTTGTTCTGGGTTCTTTGTGACCTCCTGGATGAGTCGATGCGCTCTTGGAGTAATTTTGGTAGGCCACCCACTCCTGGGAAGGTTCACCACTGTTCCATGTTTTCTCCATTTGTGGATAATGGTTCGCTGGAGTCCAAAAGCCTTAGAAATGGCTTTGTAACCCTTTCCAGACTGATAGATGTCAATGACTTTGTTTCTCATCTGTTCTTGAATTTCTTCAGATCGGGGCATGATGTGTTGCTTTTTGAGATCTTTTAGCCTACTGCATGTTGTCAGACAGGTTCTATTTGATTCTACAGTTCTGACAGTAATCAGGCCTGGGTGTGGCTAGTGAAATTGAACTCAGCTTTCCAAAGAATATGGTTAATCACAGTTAATTCATGATTTAACAAGGGGGGGCAATTACTTTTTCACATAGGGCCAGGTTGGTTTGGATGGCTTTTTTCCCTTAATAAATGAAATCATCATTTAAAAACAGCTTTTTGTATTGACTCAGGTTATCTTTGTCTGATATTAAAATTTGTTTGATGATCTGAAACATTTAAGTGTGACAAAAGCAAAAACAGAAGAAATATGTAAGGGGGCAAATACTTTTGCACAGCACTGCAGGTATATAAATGTAGCCTAGCTTTGCACAATGACTGTAAGCCAGTAATATCGGCTAGCATGTAAAACCATATTAAAAAATTGCTTTTTGATGACTTGTCCCTTCTTAGCAATTCTATTTCTCTTATTGGAACTGTACAATCGGTTGAGATTGATAAAAGAAAAATTCTTTGATTTGAGGAAATTATATTATATGACTGAACCATGCCGTGCATGATGCAAACCGCTTTTTTTTTTGCTGCATGGCAATTTTATAATGGCTTTCATTAATGAAGTTTGAATTAAACTGAAACAGTACAGAAATAATGCAATATTGTGTTTATCAAGCCAAACTGTGGTAATATTATGTTTTCCACAAACTTGTTTTTCCTTTTTGATTGATCTCAATGGGAACAACAACAGTAGCAATGTTCTTCTGAGTAAATCTGCAGATATGTATGGACAGGAAAATTAAAACATTTTAACAGATTTTCTTGAACTTGAACGATATGTTTATCTACTTGGCTGTGTGAGATAATCAGGGCTGAGGCAAAGTCAGGTCAGACATCCCTCAGAATAAACCGACAAGCTGTCATTAAAGTAGCCCACCAGTGTGAGGCTGGTAGAACATATACGTAGGTAATCATTAATTCAAACTGCTGGTGACGGACTGCAATTACCTCAACTGTTGGTTGGAGGCAAGGCCAACCAGGTCAGCAGTAATGAATAGCTACTCCTACGTGACGTGGTGTTGTACTGAAGTCACATTGAACAGGTGCACTGTTTTATCAGTGATGCATTATCAGGCCTTTCCCATAGTTGAAATAAACAGCTGCTTGCTATTCATTTCAGAGTAGCTTTCATCTATTTAGCTGGACTGATGAAAAAAAAAGCTGTAAACGATTTTAACATCAACTACCTACACTTATCTGTACAAATGAAAAAGGGACAAAAACAAAGCTAACGTGCCGTTTTTCGGCATCCTCTTTGACAGTAACAAGCTGCTAAGAGGATTTTCTCCCCCTGTGAGCACAAAGAGCTGTCTGTTGGGCCATAGGGGGGCATCCCGAGAGTCAACTGGGACAGGTGGCTATCCCCACAGGGAGTGTTTGTGGGGGCTGGGAGGGTGACTGCTAGGGTAATCAGAGACAAGCCGGAGACAAAGGGGGGATGTTGGTGGAGCGGGTGGTGTGGGTTTCTAACAGTTCAGCGGAAGGATCGTTTGTGTTTCCTGTGATAGAATAATACATTAACACCTAAAGGTATTCCATTTATTGGTAATATGTTGCTGCACAAAAAGACCATGAATTCACAAAAGAACCAGAAAAGTGCCCGAAAGTCCGGTGTAATTTCTATCACGCTGATTTAGAGGACTTCTGAGTAGACTTAAGAGCTCAGAGAGTCGGCGGCCACAGCCTCTTCCATGAAACTGGTTCTCTACAAATAATGAGTATTGGCCGAGAATGACGTTCACGTATTGTGAAAATCGTGCGGCTTGTTTTTGCCAACCACCTTCCGGTTCATTCCTCTTTCCAGTTCCATAAATGTTGAAAGTGTGTTTGTCGCCACCATGTTACAACTGCCAAAAGTTGTGACCAAAGGTTGTGCTTAAAATAGGGATTATTTGAAATTACTTTGAGCTTTTATTAAGCTTTTTTTTATGCTCTTGGCTTGTGCAAAACAATTCGAAACAGCCAAACATATTCCCCATGAGGTGGACACCATCAAAATCCCTTTCAAGAAGAATCTCTTGGTTTGCATGAAAAGTGTTTTAGAGGGTGCCAGAGAAACAGTAACAGTATTGCACCCCAAGCTCACTGGATTTAAATGGTCCTTTACCTTTTGACCCAAAATACTTGAGAAGATCTTAAGGTCCTGTTACATGTTTTAGAGGGGCGGAAGGGTTTAGGAAACTAGAGGTTTGAGTTGGGAAGGCCTCAATTGCCCTTTTCCTGTACATCCATCATTACTGTCTGGCAACAAAAGGATATTAAATTGCGGTCCAGCATTAGATTTGACAAGTGAATCCCCTATTCTGGCACTTTCTACCATATCAGTGCTCGAACGAACAAGCATGGCTTTGTATTTGTATTGTATTTCTGTGTCAAATCATCCAACCTAGGCTGTAGGTACAGACATCTCAGGTTGATCAGACAGAAGCTTCTAGAAGATCAAAAAGCACTATGATCACACTGGTATGGGAAAGTTACATTAATAAAACCCGGACGACAGCTCAACGACAGCTCTACAAACCAGAGGATCAAAAGAAAAACCTCCAGTGGCAGACAATAACAGGTCCATCAGCAACAGAAAGCATCTGGTTTTGTATGATATGATCTGAAAGATAGAATGGAAGCAATGTGATGGTGACTGACACTGGCTGGTATGCTACAATAAGAACTCCACAATAAGGGATGGGACTACATGACTGAAATAGTCCAAGTAGGTATGCTACAATAAGAACTCCACAAAAAGGGATGGGACTACATGACTGAAATAGTCCAAGTAGGTATGCTACAATAAGAACTCCACAATAAGGGATGGGACTACATGACTGAAATAGTCCAAGTAGGGCAAGTGAAAATGAGAACAAAGGCCGAGATGAGAGACCTTCAGGATGCCAACCCTGCACTTTGTTTTGAGCAGTGTTCTTTCCAAGCAAATAGATGTATACTGTTTGACCGTAGTTGGGGAAACTGTAAGGCTAAAGAGAAGCCTAATCTTTCTAGGGAAAAACTATATACGATTTGACCTGCGAATGTGGTTTCTGACTAAGTTGTCCTCTGCATTTATATTACTCTACCCTTTAATGTTCATATAGTGTCAATGAAGTATGTCACAGAACTATACAATCTTGATTTTTTATTATTAAAAAGCTAACACTAGCCTTTAAACTGGACTTCTACCGAGCAGAGTTGTCTTTCGGGTCCTTGTTTCATGAGCTAAAATTATGATATACATTTTTTTTCCACTACCTGCCCAAGACCAGATCAAGTGTAGCTGACTTAAGTTTTTGTTGAATTTACTCGGTGATGTTCATCATATACACATATATATCACTAGACTGTGTTCAGAGGATTAAGACATTCAAAAGTGTTTCATCTGAGGAAAATATGTGTGCAGTAGCACCTACTGTAAATTACTTTCATGCAATGTATGCAATTTGTACTTCAACTTTAACCAAGCCAAGACAGCCCATCCACCACTTCCTCTCTTTATTAATAATTACTCTCTCTCTTACTCCCACTCTCTCTCTCTCTCTCTCTCTCTCTCTCTCCCTCTCTCTCTCATGATAAACAAGTTGGCTTTCAGAACAGAGTTCTAAAGCACTGAGGGGGTCAGTGTCTTCGTCAGAAGGTTCTTCTTTGATTCCTAATATAGCCATGGAAAGATATTTCCGGGCCCAACAAGAGAAAGTGAGATGGGGGGGGGGGGGGGGGCGAAGATCAAATAGGCTGGGAAATTGTTCTGTTCCCTCACTCCTTAGACAGTTGAGGCTTCCTGGTTGACGGAGCCTGCTGTTTAAACTCACTGGCATGATCCACAGTACATGGAGGGAGAGGCCAAATGAAACCCGTTCACAAGATAAACATGAGTGGTGACGGTGCGATGGGGAGAGTAAGAAAGAAATGGTATAAGAAGGATACATGGGCACGATGTGTCAGACAGCCAAGCCCTATGGAATGGGGTATGTTTAAAGAGATGATTGATCCGACCCATGAAGAACCACATACTTGTGTTTATGGGAAATCCTTGTAAATGTATAGTGCTTAAACAACATGTTATTTGGGTCTAGCCTTTGATTTAAACTCTTAAGACTGCAACTTGGCCATGGGGGAAAATGTCACGGTGACATCAGGTTAGAGTAACATAATTGGTCAAGGTTGACCAAAAAACGAAGAGGCCCCCCTTGTGCAACATTCAGACGAATCAGTCAATCCTTTGATTTTGCAAATTAACCTCTGAATTCATGCTAACTCGATATGTTAAAATTAGAATAGGGTACTCACTTGTTTAATCATTGTTAAGATGAAAGTGTAGGTGATTTTATAACCAGGATAGGCCACAAACAAAAGGATTAAAATGAGAGGCAGAAAGCTACTTAAGTGTAATTAATGATGGTAGGGTATGATCACACAATTTCAATGCTTCAGTGCAGACCAAACATTTTACACATGGGATATGTATATCGAGCTCTATCGATCACTCAATTTAAGAGGAGAATAGACAAAAACAAATGCTTGAAATGCACCAGTAAAAATTATATCTGCTTGATTATTCTTGGCGATAAAATCGTCTTTACAAATAATTACCATGATTAAATTGGGGCCATCCTCAAGAATTCCAGTAACCAGGAGAAAATGTGCAGCATTGCAAACTATTATTTTAAGCCTGCCATGAGTTTCCCTATTTGGTTAGACCGGTCCACAAGACCAACATTATCTCATGATCCTTCTTAGTGCCTCAGAGAATTATGTTTCTTTAAGTAGGCAAAGTGCCAAGTAAGGACTTACTCTACTCAGGGGACATTTTGCACACAAAATCGGTCTTATTTCCCCTGTATGAGGTAGGCAAAACACACATTTCCAAGTCTACAAGTCTAGAAATTCAATTTGGGACCACATATTCAGTTTAAGGCTGAATGGCCTTCTCGCTTTGGTGATGCAGATAATCACTTGAGAAATACAAGAATAGGAGTGTGGTTAGCCTAAAAATACTTATAGTATTTTTTCCTAGATGAAATTAGAGATTCATGGTAGGGGACAAGCCTTATTAAGTTTTCCACAGCTTAATAAATCTCCCAACATGCACTACTAAATGTCTGGAAATGTGAAAGAGCTGACACAGTGTGTTAAATCTGTGGCATTTGCTCTAGCTGCAAAGCATTAGTCAGACCAAGAACAACAGTGTTGTTTTTTTATATTTGATCAAATTTAAAATAAAAAACTTTTCGGGAAAACGATTTCAAAATAACACTACAAATTCCCTTTTATTTATAGAGCCCACTTTTCAAGTCTCAAATAACCGCATGTCAACAGAGAGGTGACCTAATTACACCATTCTAAATTAGCTTTAACGATTTTGTCTACCCAATATCTGTCTCCTTCTGTGTAATAAGGCCTTCTGTTCATTAAATCTTTTCTTCCCTGTCCTCTCCAGTATCCTATGTCTTATATCCTGTTCGTCCATGCTGTTGCATGGTGACAGTTTCCCAGGTACCGGGCCCTATTGGATTCTATTGCCTTATGGCACAATCCCAAAGCCACTATCTAATTTGCTAATGGCTCTCTGCTGGACAGTGCTCTTTCAAATGCATGGCTGTGTGATTATTTTCTCTAGAGGGAAGTAATAGTGCTTGAGCTATCTGCATGTATATAGCATTGTTTTGCACTTTTGTGATCAAGGCTAACTAAATGTTGCGGCCCCCCATTGTTGAAGCACTAAGCCTTTACCTGAAACTAGAAGGCTGTAGGAAACACACAAAAAAACCTCCACACAGTAAAGCTCACTATTCTTTCTATATACTATATATATATATATATATATATATATATATATATATAAATAATATATATAAATAATCGTTTCAACTTGTGCTGTCACAATTTGTGTTAGTAGTAGTGTTTAACTAACAGGTCTTCTCTATGTTATGACATAATTTCAGGGACAACTGGTAGGTCCGCGGTTTATGAGAGCTACTGGATAACTAACTTATCTCAGCAGGGAGGAGTGAACAGAAAAAAAAGAAGTAATAATTCACACTTTTCGGTTCTAGGTTAAGGGCGAACTCTTGGTGGCGTGAACAGGTTTTAAACTGCTACGTTTACTCGAACAAAAAAACCTGGAAAAGTGTATGTACCAGATTACATTGAGAGAATCGAAGCTTTGCTTAACGGAGTCAGTGAAAGGGAGAGCATTACTATAAGGCTGCCATAGACACAACAGTGAAAAGCGCTGAAAGAAGATGACTGCGTGAAAAGAGCAAACCTTTAGAAATCAACTGACTTACTTTAAGAGATTTGTCACACCCTTTTTTGAGGCCTGAGAGGGTAGTCAGTCATTACATGGTTAAGATGCCTTGTGCTGAGGTCATGTTGTCATTCAAAAGGCTCTCTGGTATAGTGCATTTTCCTTGTTAAACTTGACAAGCAGCTTATGTTTGCCAAATGTTCTAGTAAGATGAGATAAGGCCAGATTGACCAAATGAAGCTGCTTTGCACTTACCCAAATACCCTGCAGGTTTGCTTGACTACTGTGCCTGACTACATAGTGGTCTTACTATAATAAAGTACCTTGCTCTAGAATATACTGCATGACACTTGAGTCAAAAATCTCAGTGCTTTGATGAATACTTATCTAACAGGTATATTACTCATAAAAGCAATTTTTCCTTTATGAAACTTCAGCACTGAATTCAAATTGGTTAGATTACACCATTTCTTACAAAGAGTATAACTAACGACTAATCCAAAACAGTGTAACATATCCCTATTGGAACTCCAAGGTAAATTAAATGGGTATCATCGTAGCCTGGGAACTAAAGAGATGCCTGTGCCTGTTCGTTGCATATTTTCTGGCCACGGAGACCCCGGTCTCCACTTTCCAGTAATGACTTTGCCTGAGTAAAGTCAGTCTGGAAGTTCAATTATCCATTTAAGCATTACAACAAACCAGCCAGATGACCCAAAATGGCAATAATAAGGGTTGCATTGTTAACATTTATTTTCATTTTATTCTGACTAGTTTTTGGTTCACATTAGTTTAGTTGACTGACTGTCCAACTATAGTTATGAATGATAGACATTTAAGAGCTTATCATGAGGTAATACAATGCATCGTCTGTGAGGAGTCTTCCCATGTCATTGCAAAGTATTATCCCTTAATGAATTTCCTCCACTAATAGTTGGAGGGATTTAGAAGGACAAAGATCTGCTATTTTGTAAAATCTTATCTTCTTTTCCTTGCATTTTTCAAATAATCTGCAGAAGAGAGATCTGTGAGAGAGAGAGTTCCCATTATAGCGTACATGTTGTAGCATGATTAAAGAATGAAGTTACACAGCTATTCAAAACTGCATTCAGTCAAGTCAATAAAATGTCAGTTTTGTGACCTCTTTTTTTAGAAAGATAAGGGGATGAGTTAACACGTACTTTTTTGTGCAAACCCAACTAGGAGCTTGGTGGATGTCGATAATAATTTAAACAAAACAATTATATACCAAAAAACACAATTATAATTTCTTCTTCCAAAAAGCCAATTAAAACAATAAATTACATACTTTAGTTAAAATGTAGGGATCATAAAATTACAATGCAACACTTGTGCCGTATACGAATCAACAGTAAAAAGCCAATTAAAACCAATCAATGTAAATATAGAAATGGCTGTTATGGTTCACACAATCTGTCAAGTTAATCTCACAAAAGTCATTATGTTTGAAACAAATGTGTCCTAAAAGACCTACACTAAGCTCATTGATGTCAAACTAATGAGAAATAAGCCCAACTTATAGACAAGGCCAAAACATGCAATGTTCATGCTGTTTCCAATCAGATCCTATGTGAACAAATGCAAAACAAAAATGTATTGAAGCCAAAAGGTACCAATCAGTCTCCTCAAATGCCACTGTTCCAACAAACTGAAAATGTCTTGCTTTTGATGGCATCTAGGCTTGCCTGGTTGATAGTGGAAATGTTATCAACAGACTAATTTATGTCTTGACAAGCAGATTGAAAGCCCCCCCCCCCCATGTGTCAGGTGTCACAAACTCTAAGTTATAAAACAGGCAAATTGGGGGTGTTTCCTTTGGAACGAGATTTGCTCAATATCCCCAAAAATGTATTAGCACTAATGCTGAAGATTTGGCATGTAAACAAATTGCACTTCAGTCAATTTTGTGTTCACTCAGAAGTCCATCCTCTTCTCAGCACAAAATCAGAAATTCTCCAAATATGGTTGTTATCAAGGCAACTTAAAAACAAAAAACGTAGATGCTCATACCTCCAGTACCATTTACATGCTAACAGGGGCCAGACTAATTCCACTAGCTGCAAGAAGATCCCATACTTTGCTCCGGGCTTTCCCTGGCAATGGGTGAGGTGTATACATGTTAACAAACAAAATTGGATTTTAAGATGCAAAGTAAAACTTTTAAAGCAAAATGTATTCAAGTCTTTACAGGTAAATAGAAAGTGAGACACCACAAAAGTTTACGTTAATCCGATATTCCCCAAATCACCATTATCCAAAACAGTAATATTCGTCCGACTCCACTCTCAGTTTCAGTTGGGGCTTGGTAAAATTCTCACCCCCAATAATAGGTTCGTCCGTGAAAAGATCGAGGTCTGTTGGTGAGGGCTGATCGGGGAAATCCTCAGCTAGTGTGTCCAAATAACTACCCACAGATATGCCGTCCAGTCCGTCGCTGTTCCCGTCGTTTAGACTGGTGAAGCTGCCCCGCGGGGACGTGCCATCCTGGCTGTCCGTTAGGCTGTACAAGCTGCCCATCGGGCTGCTCTCGCGGCTCGTTGCCACGCCTTCCTCCTTCATCACCCAGCGGATCGACTCGATGCCTTCGTTGATGGACATCAGTTGCTGCATCAGCTTGACGTCAATGGCTCGCAGATGAGCCTGAGGTTGGAGAGGGCGTCAGAAAAGAGGAGATTACACATCTGGAGGGTCAAACCCATCTACAACTGCTTAACCAATATGATACCAAGTGTACTGGTAATTATATATGAAATACAGTGAAGTAATGCCGACCTCCCCACATAAATAATTTATTGTTAAATTATTAATTAAAAAAATTATCAGCTTTGCAAGTCAGCACTAAAGCTAAGAATTTGTGTTCTCCAAACGGTACCCATAAAAAAAGAGATAGATTGATCGTTTTGGTTCCATTCTCATGGACAGCACATGGTGTGCCTTGTGTTTATATTATCAGGCCTATTTATAGAGCCAAAAAGGAAAGCCTTTAACAGGTCACCACTATCCAGATTCCACTCAGAACTAGTGTTCAATAAAGGACTTTATGGATGTTGGAAATGCCTAGCAGGAAATTCACGAACATGCCTATACTGTACAATGCAGCCATCGATTTAAAAGCCTGCCATAATAACTAGGGCATTGATTTGGTGTGGTAGGGGTCAGCTTGTTGTGTCATTGGACAAGATTCCCCCTCTGGATTCCAACAAATAGTGAGCTTTTTATCTTAGTGGACCGTGTCAGCAGCCTCAAGCTATTACCAAAGCACAGAGCAAAGACAGGGACCGACAAAGACAATGTAATGTTCCAGACAGCTGGCTTGATAAAACATTGCCCTTTCTTAGGAGAGGATTCGTGAACCGCCATTCAGCTCACAATGCTGTCTGTGTTTGTTTTGTGTCACGACTTCATGTGTGCATTCAGCAGTCAAATCAGAGCCATAGTGGAATGTGACTGCACGAAAAGTGACCATTAGAAGAGTTGACTGCAACTGTTGGACTCATACGAAGAGTTCAGTTACTCTGAGTGATTTATGTCAATATTTGTAGGTAAAACCGCCCAAACTAAACCAGTTAGTTTAATTTCATGTCTGAGACATTTTTTTTCAATGTACACAAATAAGTGATTAATAAAAAATGTGCCAATTCAAGTTAAGCACATCATTTTGTATTCATTGTACCCCAGAAGAAAAAACTTGCAGGTTAGAGAATGGATACCTTTAAAGGATATCACAAATCTAAAGTATAGGCATGTTCGGCAACTCACTGGACATTGATGTTTATGGTTCTGTGAGCCAATGGATCAAGATGATAATGACATAGACCCATTACACTGGACAAAACTCATTCAACTTGACCATCTGCTCAAGAATATGTTGGTCATGAACATAAGTTGTTCTGACTCCCAGTCAACCAAGGTTATAAATAACCCTTAACTTAATTCATACAAACAAATAGTCTGTCTGCAATACTCATAAATATGAATTGCTTCAGTATGTAAATGTTTAAGGATAACTTACTAAAGTGGTGGGCACAGTTTTTGAAGTTCTAGTGCTTATCAAATGGCAAACAAACGACTCTACTTCTCCAAACAACAATGCTAAACACACATATAACAGCATATATGACAGTGTGGTATCAGTGTGTACACGTATTATGCTGCTTGGGAAAAGGCAGTCATTGTAACAAAAATAACATCTCTCTGAAATCGAGACCGCTAAGCAAATTCAAATGTGCTATTCTGTTACTTTCAGTATATTGAATTATTACACTAACCACCCAAGCAGTACATATCATTAAAGTTAATTACATACCATTTCCTGTTTTAAAAATAACATTTTGCTCTCGAGTCTTTTCAAGTCAGCAGGATTCATACGGCGTTTGACGGAGTTAGGTGTTGGCAACTTGTCCTCCGGCTTTTCATGAAGTTTTCCCCCGGAGAAAGAATGAGCAAGGCTATCAGGTACTTTGCGACCCAACTTAGCCTCAATATCTTTAAAATCCGGTAAGACGTTTAAGTCGTCCATGCTGCAGTAGAAAATGCACAAAAAGATGAGTTTTCGACTTCGAAGTGACACCCTGCGAAATACTTTGACAGGATCTGACTGTGGCAGCAATGTAGCAATATAAGAAATCTATTTATATAGAGCAGTACAATAGCCTTTTGTTGAACATAGGCCTACAGTTTCTCAAGTTTAATGAAGAAAAACGAAAGACATGCCTACTACAGAATCACGAGAACACAGTGCCTACTAACGCTGCCGTGATCGTAGGCTACTGTACCGAGGCGTCTTCTATTAACACACCGTATAATGATGACAACGTGGGTTTGAGAGATCCACCCATACGGAGCTTTGTTTTAAACGTTACAGGCCGGGCCTACTTTGACAGGTGGGGACTGAGACCACGCCTTTTGTCCAGAGTAATGATCTGTGCCAGACAGGACTAATCGCCTCTTGCGACCAAGTTGTAAAGAATGCATATTTGACACAACCAACAGTCCAATAGATGCAAGCGGACAAGTCATAAAAGCGCTGTATGTAATCATTATTTTAAAATGACGTCTCCATAATTTAACGCAATGGCTTGAATTATATCGTAAAAAGCCACATGTTGAACGTTGGCCTTACGCTTATCTAACTATCCAATTTGAGAAAGATACACCATAATAATCTTTTGCAAAAAGGATTTTCATAGTTTTGAACTTCAAACTTGCACCCCCTTGTGGCTTTTGTCGATTAATGTTTTGCAAGTAACTAACAAGTTTATTACAAACACAAAATGTACTCAGTCGTATCCAACACAAATCTTTATTTAGGAACTTTCGCAATTAGACCCTATTTGTAGATATGCCTATTCAATTTACTGAGAATCAAAATTATATATATATAACACTTTTATATAATTGACTGCTTATAATAAATACATCATAGTCACTTAAGCAAAACTCAATTTGAGATAATTGAACTTACATTTTGTAAAAGATGAAATCTAGTTACAAAGCTGCAAATAATATAATAGTAAGAAAAATATGGCAGGTACTTGGCTGGGATTGTCAACCCTAGACTACAGACTGGTTTTTGTCAACGTCGTAGCGTTGATACTGCTCTCCAAGCAGTGGCTGGCGCCCCTCCATCTTGTAAGACCTTGAACGCACAGTGCATGTGGTGGCTGCAAAGACGGTCGCCACAACGACAAGGGCAGCAACAATGCCAATAGTGATGATCTCAGTGAGGGTCAGAGGTTGGCCTAAAAAGATGCCAGGAAGCATGTTGTGAAAAGACAAAATGGCCAACACTGTATAATGAATACTATAGAAAAATAACAATGTCCACTTTTTCTTATTATTAAATCTTCCAACCTGGCCAGTCTGCCTCATAGGAATATCCAAGGTTTTCGGGGGCAGTCACAAACATCTCAACGTTGGTCACAGGAGGCCAGAAAGGGACCATGTTGTAGTCTCTGTTGTGTCCTATGGGGGCATTCTCTGATGGGTACACAGATGCATCTGCAAGAGAGGATAGCTTAGGGTTAATGAGATAATAAAAAGAATTTGAAAGCTACTTTTGAACAATGTCATTGTTACGTTTTACCTTTGATGCATTATTACAGTATTTACTCAATCAATCAAGTGTTTCAAGAACTGGTTTTACGTGCTTCACAATCAAAGAGACAAAAGGAACTATTTACCTGGAACGTGTCTCCTCAGCCACTCATCAAAGATGGCGTCCGTGAAGGTGTGGAGCAGTACAAAGATGGGGTCATTGGGGGATAGGTGGGTCTGGCCTCCTGTCCCGTTTAGAAACAGGTGGGCCAAATTGTGCAGACTCCTGACTGCTGGGTCGTAGTTTCCTTGGGGAGCGCTATAGCCTGTGCACGCAAAAATAAAATTATATTACAATGAAGGAATTAAGGTTGAGGGTCTTAAGGTTGAGGTTACGATAAACTGTAGCTATGTATGTATGTATGTATGAACGACAGAAAGTTACTTTATATACGTTCATGAATTTTATTCTTGAATCTACATATTTGCTTGTCATACCTTTGAAAGGCAACAAATTTAACAGTTACACCATGTCGTCTGAATGTAATATCTTGCACTAGCAAACACAGAAACACACACGCACCCACACAAACATACATATCCACACGTTCTAACCCTCAATGGTGTTTCTGAAGCTCTCGGACGAGGTAGAGTAGAAGGGCGGCGTGTCGAAGGCGTTGACCTGCAGACAGTCTGCCACATCTTGGGGCTCAGGCAGACGCTGCACCATGGGTCGCGCTACGTTCCCCGCTGGGTTTCTCCTGATGGGGGTGCTCTCAGTACCTGAATGGGAAGAGCACAAGATAAGGGAGGGGAAAGGATGGGGATAAGGGGATTTAAATTCCACATTTATCCCCATATTTCCATCATTTTTCATCCGTTTCCCCTATGTAAAAAGCTAATGTGTTTAGAATAGGGTTCAGTGGCCTCCTGGTGTTATAAAGAGGTATTGCAGGTGGTCAGCAATTATTTCAAAATAGTGTAGCGGTGGCCAGATTAACGGCACCACTATACGGACGATGAGAGAGAGACAGTTGTGCTCTAGGCGCAAAAGACCATGGGAAATGGAGGAAGCAGTACTTTTTATTCATTATTTGTAGGCTATTATTGTTCCTAAGAAAACTGTTATTCCCTATATATGTTTTGAAACCTCCAAACTGATAAATCCTCTGAAGAATCTTGCAATACTCCATTTTTTTTCTTTTGACTTTTGTCTTACTGTTGCAGATGGTCCCCAGGGTATCATAGTCATCCACACTCTCACAGATGACCCTCCACTGTGAGAAGAGGGAGTTACTGCTCAGAGTGTTCATATCGAAACTGCTCCGGGCCCCCAGAAGATCATCGGTGCAGATGTCACATGTACTTCCTCCGATGGCAAAGTTCCAATAAGGCAAGGCGAAGGATGGGTCTCTCAGCATGTCCTAGATAACAAGTTATTATTATGATTTTATTTTTAAATATATATGATGGCTCTTACATTATAGCACTGATATTATACAGAAAAAATCTGATCAAACAAATTTGGAAAGAAATGTAAACATTTTGTTGATCACATGAATAGTACCCGTCTGAAATGCCAAAAATATTAATGAGGGTATTTCCTCAGAACACTGTAATGAGACCGTGTCAATGATAAACCTGTTGGCTGCATAAATCAGGAAAATCACAGGGCAACAGATGTTCGTTTGTGTTCAGTAAATCTTGTCTCAGAAAAATCAAGTGCCTAAGCAAATCGTCTGAAAAGATTGCTTAATTATAGCATTACAATGTAGAAAAGAAAATCTTCACTAAAAGGGCAGAACAAAAGAAACTAATTAAACGGGAACTTCGTCAACAGTCAACCAGCTTTTGTCGAGACAGACGCTGTCTGAATAGCACATGTCAACTAAGATGGCCTATATGTAGGCCTATTTCATGTCACAACGAATTTATGTCTACTAAACCCTTTACCTGCATGTCGCGCTCTAACTGGAGCAAGTGAAACCGGTGCCAGGTGACGAAACCGGGCCCTTCATGAGAGAAGTCTACTCCTCCGAAACTTAGCTGTCCATCACCTAAGAATGTTTTGCTGACGGAGTAGTAGTGCGACCACACGAAATAATTGTAAATGGTTATGTTTTCGAACTGCGTATTGTTTCCATCTGGTCCGAAGATCTCCTGATACCTCCGCGTAGCGATAACTAAGTCAGGGTGTACAGTGCGTTTGGCCTGGTCCAGCGCGTTCACAAATGCCCTCTTCTCATCCGCGTTGAGTGTCATGACGTTTCTTCGCACTGAGGGATGGCAAAACAAATAAAATATGTCAAGTCTCCATAACACCACATACAAGAAAGTGAACTGTCAAAAAAATGTCCGTCTAAACAAATTACCAAAATACACGTTTGAATGATACAAGTAGGCCTACATATTGCTATTTTTTATTATTTCGTTTTGTAGGTAATTACAAATAAGTCTAGCTCTACTTGCAGACCTCAAAGCCCACCTTGGTATTGGTAGTTATTTGTTTTTTAAGGGCCTAAAGGAACGTATTGGCAATTTAATTACTTTTAGTAACTGGCACTGTCAGTAACGGCACTGGCTAATCACATCATTGTTAATAGGTCTAAGGAAATGTACAAGCATCCGACTAGGTGGTGCACATTCAACACTTACCAACAGAGATTGGTTGGTCACAATTTATCCCTGTCCATCCGTGTCTGCAACGACCACAGTTATAGCCAGAGAAGTTTCCGTTGCACTGGCATGTGCGGTTAAAGTAACGAATGGGCCAACGTTCCCGGTCATCCCGTCCATCATGGGGATACTGGGGTCCGTGAGGACGAGCATCCACAGATATTGTCACGCACTGTCCACGGCCAGAGCTGGACCCACATGCATCACCTGGAAGACCATTTGGCGACGGACAACACTGGCCACTTCTAATTCCGTCTGGTGTTACACATTCCCTTGGAAACTGGGCGCGCACGATCACCGCAGCTAGCAGCACCAAAATTCCGTATTTCCACATTACACAAATTGCCTAATACTATGCCCACTTGCTTCTTTATCATACAGGTGAGGTAAAAAAACAAAAAAAATAATCACTTCAACTACTTGTATTATTCGCTCACTTTAACTCTTTTCTGAATAAAAATTACATCTCTCAAAGTATTTTCTAATTCAGTTAGTCTACACAACCCTCCACTTTCTTTTCAGCTAAACTTTCTTCTAATCCCCCAATAATTAGCCAAATAAATCCCTGCCCTTAAATACCAGCCTAGCGCATGACTGGATTGTGTGCTCTCCGCGTGATCACTTCAACTCGTCTATGGGCTCAACGAGCAAAGAATAGTGCTTCAGATACCTTAAATTCTATCTACTAGGAAAATTCGGTTGGTAATTTAAAAACATTAAACAATATAGTCCTACTAACCCGAGAACACCAAAGTGTCACTTCCCCAAAGGGCATTCTGTGTTTTCATGAAAGAAAATTGGGTTTAAACAAGAAAATATGAGGTGCACCTTACTCGAAACTGTATGCATGATTTTATTTTATTTGTAACTCATTGTCAATTACACAAGTAATGTAACTCAATTTCACAGGCTTATGCTTTATTGCGATCGTGCTAACTGATCATGGGCATGGCGAATTGATGTGTCTTGGCTGCATTGCAATTGGCACAGTGAATCTTCAGATTGACACACTGCGTTTGGACTGGGAACTGAATATATTAGGCCTCCCATCCAATCCCTCCATCCAAATAATTTCTAATCAAATAACATCCTCATTGCTATCCGTCAGCAGTTATGCTGAATGTAACCCATTACGGACAATAGTTCTGTTTCAAGAAGTAATCTTAACTTGTATGTCGGACAGGACCAATATTACACAGTACCCTCAGGGGGACAACTCACTACAAATTTGCGATTTCCCATTTACTTGGATGCTGTTGAAAGATAGGATGGGCCAAACACCTCACTTTGAGCTCAGAGAGAAGAAAAAATAGGATGAGAAGTTCAAACATCATAATTGATGTGACAACCCAAAAAGTGGACACGATCAAAAATCTATAATATATTAATTAAGACCTCGATTTAGCTGATGTGCCGCCCGGCAATACTCCAGTTTTAGCTATGATATTAAAACAAATACATCTCAGTAAAGCAAGTGCAGCGTTAAGGATATGGTAGAGTTCTTTGACAACCACCTGGTTACCTTTATTACCTTGTTCTCACAAATGTTTATAAAAACTGCTTATTGATTACTGATTGTTCTACTTTAACATACTTTTGCCATGGGTCTTATGTTGTAGAACACAAGCATGAGCATAGTATCAGAATTGCGATGTAATTATAAGGATCACACAAAACTTGTTTAATCGCAGTCTCTTGAAATGTACGAATATCCTACCACATTCCATAAACTTGCAAGACCAGTAGTTCCTTATAGTGAAATAGTGAAAGATTCATTACATTTATGTTTATGACAGTTTAAACAAATTTTACCTTAAACCTTTAACCTTATTTAAACTTAATCCTAATATTTATAGAATACATATTATTCCTAAAACATCGACATCACAGCTGTCACTACAGTGGTCTAATAATCTTTGCACTTTAAGTTTTCTGTGTGAAATCCATCAGTATGGTAACACAGCATTTAATCAACAAACTACATACCATAGACACATTTTTTCTCCCTATCCTCAGACTGGTACTTGTCAACTGAGTGACAATTTTTCACTGCAAAGTATATGCAATTGTTTGAACATCCAATGTAGCAAATTGAATGGTTATGGTAATGTTTGAAAGCTATGTTGGTTGTGTTAAGCTCAGTCAAGGCATATTGACTTTCTTGTTACTAGCTAAATTATAAAAAATAAAAAAAAGATTTTAAAACAGCCCAAATGGACGAGTCACAACATCCCTGGGAGACATGGAATACAAAGGCCTACTATCTTACAGAATCAACTGAAATGTAAAATATACAGCAGACCTTTGAGAAATATATTTGGTTATGTTTAAATGGTTGAACTTTCAAAGGTTGATCAATAAAATGTAAGTGACACCCTTCCCTGCATGTCATAGTTTTTTTCCATTAATGCTCTTACACAGACACTACACATCCACTCTCTGATCACGTTCATAGGAACACCCGCACACCTTCTCACCTTCTCATTCGTGCAATTATCTAATCAACCAATCGTGTGGCAGCAACGCAATGCATCAAATCCTGTCCATGTCAACCATCCGAATAATAATGAACAAAAAGTGATCTCAGTAGTTTTGACCGTTGCATAATTGTCAGTGCCAGATGGGCTGGTCTGAGTGTTTCTAAAACTGCTGATCTCCTGGGATTTAGTCTACATCTAGTGAACGGCAGTTCTGTGGACGGAAACACCTTGTTGAAGAGAGAGGTCAGTGGAGGACGGCTAGACTGGGTCGAGCTGATGGAAAGGCTACAGTAACTCCTCTGCACAATTGTGGGGAGCAGAAAAGCACAATGCACAATGTGTTGAACCTAGAGGCAGATGGGCTACAACAGCAGAAGGTCACGTCGGGTTCCACTTCTGTCAGCCAAGAACAGAAAGCTGAAGCTGCAGTGGACACAGGCTCGCCAAAACTGGACAGTCGAAACGTAGCCTGGTCTGATAAGTCTCGATTTTAGCTGGGGCACACAGATGGTAGGGTCAGAATTTGGCACTCCCTGCATGAATCCATCGACCTAACCTGCCTTGTGTCAACAGTCCAAGCTCACAGATGTGTGGGAAACGTTTTCTTGGCATAATTTGAGCGAGTTATTACCATAAATCATTGATTGAAAGCCACAGGCTATTTGAACATTGTTGCTGTGCGTCCCTTTATGGCCACAATTTACCCTTCTTCTGATGGCTACTTCCAGCACGATCATGCACCATGTCACAAAGCACAAGTCCTCTCAAACTGGTTTGAATGTGACATTAAGTTAATGAAGTGAATACCTAACACTTTTGGGGTGTGGTGTAATGGGAGATTAACAGCTTGGGCACCTGAAAAGTCTGCAGGAATTGTGGTTCAATCATGTCAACATGGGACCACATTCTTAAACAAATATTTCTAACATATTGTGGAATCTATGAGAACAAAAGGTTTTAGAGCAAAGGGAGGCTCTACCCAGTGTTCATCTATAGTGTTCTTAATAAATTGCTCGGTGAGTGTACATTAAGTGTTGAAAAGGTACTGTACCAAATATTGCAGCCAATAAATTATGGATATGAGATGCAGTGGTGAATGTGACTGCATAAATAAAGGTTCCAACAGATGTATTGATGATAAATGACTACTTAAATACGTTAATGAATAAATAGACAAATGTTGAAATATTTTTTGTATCCAAGCTTCTACACAACACATATACATCCTAGAATGACATAATTTGAAGAGCATCTTTCGGTTTTGAGCTAAACCAAATTACAGCCAAGAGATTGCATATAAATACATTTCATAATATAAAATCTGAAGTGTGTTTCTTTTTTACAAACGATCCAGACTGTTAATAAATGGTCCACTAACATAGCTGAACACTCTGCTGGCAGACATAAACAGATAAGCTAAACACATACATTGTCATGAGCTCAAATATGTATGATTGAGTTCTCTTAAAAGTATAGGTTCAGACTTTAAGCAGGCATGTGTCCCGTGACAAGCCAACCCGTCCTTTACCCCCCCCCCCCCCCACCTGCTCACACCCACTCCTTTAGACATGTGCACCGGCACGCATACAAGAGTAAATGTTCGCGTCAGTGTGTACTGAGGGAAGTAAAAACTCAGCCGGGGCTTGGGAATCATGTGAGAAGATGTGACCGGGGAGCTTAATGGTAATCCTAGCCTTTGGTCAAAGAGGCACAGTGGGAATCATTAACAGTGAACTGGAGGACCCGTTCATATGACTACCTCTATCCTTGAATGATGCCTGACACCCCCCCCCCTCCTCCTCCTTCTTAACGTCTTAGTTTTTTCCCTCGCTCTACCTTTCTCTCTTTATCCCAGTCATGTGATGTGAACAATTACGAAGCCTTCGTCACTTGCCTCACAGCCACATTGCATTCTGATCATTTACTTGAGAGAAAGTTTCTGAAAGTTATACCCTGACTACTATACGCAAAAGGATTACACTCCCTGGTATCTACAGGCTAGCAGGACTATCTATCTATCTATCTATCTATCTATAAAGTTTAATAATACATTTCATAACACTTCAAGCATTAGCTGAATTGTGATTACTTTACATATTAAAAAAAGCCAAATGCATCCGTGAAAATTATTCAAGAGTTTAAACCGTCAATAGGTTCAAGAATTACAGGATCGTGTGAAGGTTTTTCTAGGATTGTATGTCATGGTAGTCATCATAATTTAAAAGATTATCACCATCATGTAGGATTATTTTTTGTTGTGGTCCAAAATTATTTTAAACTAATTTTAGAGGCATACATGGTACAGACTTGTCCACTTCAGGTGTTCTATTCACACATCATTGCCACCACTTTAAATGGATTTGAAAGGTTGTAGGGTCATATAATTTGTTCAGTCTGTAGAAGACTTTTAACATCTGTTGACAGAGATACAAAATGGGAGATAAACAAGTGGATTTACAATGTGTACATTGACAACAACACAATCTCATATGGATTGTCATTTGAGAACATCCTTTTAACCTTTAGTTAGCAATATAAGAGAACGAGAGAAGGAGAAGAAATAATCCTAGTTACGAGTCAATAAAAAAACAACTACCTTGCATATAGTGCATTCAGAAAGTAATCAGACCCCTTCACTGTTTACACAGTTTGGAAGCCTTATTTTAAAATGGAAAATTTACATTTGTATCATTATCATTCTACATACAATAGCCCACCATGACAAAGTGAAAGCAGGTTTGTAGAAATATGTGCAAATGTAAAAAAAAAAAAACTTAAATATCACATTTGCATAAGTACTCTTTGATGTGACACTCAAAGTTGAGCTCAGGTGCATCCTGTTTCTATTAATTATCCTTGATGTTTCTACAACTTGGAGTCCACTTCAATTGATTGGACATGATTTGTTGACAGTCTATGTCAGAGCTAAAACCAAGCCATGAAGTTAAACTAATTGTTCGTAGACCACTGAGACAATATTTCGTCAAGGCACAGATCTGGGGATGGGTAAAAAAAACAAATCTGCAGAATTGAAGGTTCTGAAAAACACTGGTCACCACCATTCTTAAATGGAAGTTGGGAACCACCAGGACTGGTTCTAGAGTCGGCCGCCTGGCCAAACTGAGCAATCGGTAGGGAAGGGCCTTGATCAAGCAGGTGACCAAGAACCTGATGTTCATTCTGACAGAGCTCCAGACTTCCTCTGTGGAGATGGGGGAGCCTTTCAGAAGGATCTTTTCAGCAGGACATAGCTGAAGCACTCCAACAATCAAGCCTTTATGGTAGGGTGGTCGCACGGAATCCACTCCTCAGTAAAAAACACATGACAGCCCGCTTAGAGTTTGCCAAAATACACTTAAACAAGATTCTCTGGTCTGATGAAACCAAGCTCAAACTCTCTGGTCTGAACGCCAAGCATCACATCTGGAGGAAACCAGGCATCACTCATCACCTGGTCAACACCATCCCTACAGTGAAGCATGCTGCTGGCAGAATCATGCTGTGGGGATGCTGTATCGCTGCAGGAACTGGGAGACTAGTCTTCATTGAGGGAAAGATGAACAGAGCAAAGTACAGAGATCCTTGAGGAAAAACTGCTCCAGTGAGCTCTGGAGCTCAGACTGGGGTGAAGTTTGACCTTCCAACAGGACAAAGCACAAAGCCAAGACAACGCAGGAATGGCTTCGGGACAAGTGTGTGAATGTCCTTGAGTGGTTCAGCCAGAACCCGGACTTGAACCCGATCGAACATCTCTGGAGAGACCTGAAAATAGCTGTGCATTGACTCTCCCCATCCAACGTGGCAGAGCTTGAGAGAAGAGAAGAATGGGAGAAATTGCACAAATGCAGGTGTGCCAAGCTTGTAGCGTCATACCCAAGAAGACTCGAGGCTGTAATTGCTGCCAAAGGTGCTTCAACAAAGTACTGAGTAAAGGGTCTGAATACTTATGTAAATGTGATATTTCAGTTGTTTTTTATATGTCTATATAAAATGTGCAAACATTTCTACAAACCTGTGTTTGCTTTGCCATAATGGGCTATTGTGTGTTGATTGATGAGGAAAAATGTATTTGATCCATTTTAGAATAAGGAACAAAATGTGTAAAAAGTGAAGGGGTATGCATGCACTGTACACCAAAACATCTTCCCTGCTATTTTGATTCCCATAGGACCTCAGTAGATAGCACAATTATGTATGGCACCTTTCCTACTTCAGACAGAATGTGAATAAGTACCCTCAGACAAACATCAGGGTCTGTGTAGTGGGGATGACACACAGTAAGCAGCCCATCCCTTGGGGGTGCTTTGCTGTACCCTCAGACAAACATCAGGGTCTGTGTAGTGGGGATGACACACAGTAAGCAGCCCATCCCTTGGGGGTGCTTTGCTGACGGAATGAGCCAGCCTCATGACTTGAGCCCTTAGGGTGAAGTGTTGCCTACCTCATAGGGGCACAACACACTACATCTGACTGTCTCAGCCCCAAGTGTGTGATTCTGACAAAGACCCTGTATAGTTTTATTAATAAATATGCATCTCTGAATCATTGAAAATGTACTGAGTGATTAAATACGACATCCTTTAAGCTGTGTTAACCTAGCAGTAAACCTTCTGGGTGACCCCCTGTATAGAGTACATTATCATTCATGACATTTCACATACTCAGCTATTTGACAAAGGAAATAATCATGTTGAACTTGCATGTTGGCAGTTTAATAGTATGTTTGCAATGTACTGTCAGCTTCCTATCATCCCAAATGCCATCCATGGCAGATTTAATGCATTACCAAATTGCCACCAGTAGATGTCAGTAATAGCTCATTTAAACATGAATGCTCATTTGAGGAAAATAACAGGTCTGATGATATGTTCTCAAGACAAGAACCTATAGGGGGAGGCTGCAGACATTGTTGTGAGTACTCTGATTAGTATCCACATATTCGCAAGTAGGAAACAACCAACTTGAACTGTGTATAAATCCGAATAGGCTTGTCTTGTTAATAATTCATAAATGATATGGTAAGTCAAGATGACAATTTCCGAGATCCAATGTTTACAATCTACTACACGATTACATGAGCGACAAAGAACACAACAGACTTAGCACTTGTCCTCTAGGCTACTACGCACGCCAGTTTAGAGATATTTCGTAAATTAACAGCCATAAGCTGAACAAAAAAAAAAACTTAATTCGTTTTGCAAGGGAACTTTCCGGAATGTAGTAGTTTGCACCAATGTAGACAGCGGACTGACATGCTGATGAATTACTGGACTTCCGCCTTCATTGAGGCCTCCATGAATATTGGGTTACTGTCCACTTAGCACCTACCCAGACATCTTAAATCTGTTGGTTTCCGTTACGATAGCACTTCAGGAGATTTACATGGCAATAATTTAAACAGCGGCGCTGCCATGACCTGGCGTTTGCAATAAAATACAGAGATATATGGAGCAGACTGCCTCTACTACTTGATTGCTTTTAAACAGTCATTAGTCTCGAGGGAGAATCTTCAATCTGTGTCGGTTCGTCGTCCGAGAGAACGCCCTACCACACCGAAATCTTTCTCCACATATGGTGATGGAGAGAGGAATTAGGAAAGAAAATGAGAACGCCGGAGATAATTCAATGGGAGCAAGTCATCTCTTTAGAGATAAATTATTACAGGCAGTTGTAGTAATTAGAGAGGAGCGATACCTTAGCTTTCTGATGTTGGGGGGAGTGGGGTAAGATGAGCAGCATTACTTCATAACACATTCTACCTATACCATAACACACACACTCCTATTAGAATTAATTAGAATGCATTGGTGGACAGTAATGAAGTACACATAATTGTTTACTGTGCTCAAGTAACTTTTTTCATGTAGGCCTATCTACTTAACTGAAGTATTTCCAGTTAGGGAGACTTTTTACTTTAACATTTTCAAAATATTGGAACAGAAGGAAACAGCATTTACTGTTAAGTGCCTCCTATACCTGCCTGGAGTACACACAATTAATGATTATATTTTTTTATAAATTGGAAAGTTTACTTTCTGTATTTACATTTTTTGTATGTCAGCAACCCCTGACAAACAACCTTACTAAACAATAGTACTTTTGATACTTGAGTATTTTTAAAAGCAGGTACCTTTGTTCTTTGGCTCAATTGTACATTTAAATTGAAGACTTGTGTAATAACATTTAGCAAGAGTATGTTCTTTCACTCAAGTACAGGATTTGTGTACTTTGTCCACCATTGCACCAATGGGGCTGTAAATGAAAACATGACTTCTTTAGAAAAAGTATCATGTGGTTCGTGACTGGGGTGCCAGGCTGCCCTTGCCACAGAGTCAGGGGGCTACAAAGTGGTACGCGGTAGCGGAGCGCGTCGGGATGGTGTAATAGAGTCTGACCATCAACTGTAGGTAGGAGGGGGCAGTTCCGGTCATAGCCCCATAGGCTAGGACAAGTGACTTGAATTGATGGGTACTTCTACCGGTAGCCAGTGTGCAGTGTGTGGAGTGGAGGAGTGTTGTTAGTGAACTTGAAGAGGTTGAAGACCAGACATGCTGCTGCGTTCTGGATGAGATGGAGGGGTTTGATGGCACCCACAGTCAACCCAGACAAGAGGGAGTTGCAGTGGTCAAGATGCGAGATGACAAGGGCCTGGACTCTATGACCTGTGCAGCCTCTCTTGTAAGGAAGGGCTGTAGCCTCCGGATGTTGTAGAGAAGGAATCTGCAGCAGCGTGTTACTGTCGCTATGTTAGCTGAGAACGACAGCTGGTCAGTCATCCAGGGTTACCCCTAGGTTCTTTACCATGCAAGAGAAGGAGAGCTCAGCGTTATCAACGGTGATGGCAGGGTCTTGAAACGAACTCGACTTTCCAGGGATAAAGAGGAGATCAGTTTTGTCAGAGTTAAGCTTCAGGTGCTGAGCCGCCAAACACTCAGAGATATTAGCCTTGCATGCCGATATGCGTTGGACTGCCTGCGTTAGTCTTACCTCGGGCATTTGACATGAGAAATGGTGGTTTAAAAAAAAAAAAAAGTTTAACCCTTTCTTAATTTGCTTTGACGCAATATTCAACACAGCTGGTATGAAAATATTTTCAACGACAAACATTTATCAAAATATTATAATTATTATTATTATTATCCCACATTTTCTACGCCATCACAGCCATGGTGAAATTAAGTGCTCTTCCTAAATTGGTCAAATTACACAGGACCAGTTAGCCACTGGCTCATCTTAACCCACTCTTCCCTACCGAGGAAAACAGTGATTTAGTAGCTCTTATTGACTACTTAAGACTGCTGCAGGCATGGAAAGTAAGATGTAAGGAAAGTAGGTTGCACAGAGGTGTGCTAAGTTGTGTTTGCATGTTTAGCTTGCCCAGTAGAGAATGATACTGGAAACAGCTCTGCTAGTTGATGTTAAGTAGTTGTGTGCGAAGTCTATTAAATTAAGTGTCTGAAAGCCTTTAATTGTAAATGTAATTGAATGGATAGATGGCAAGGTACATACCAATTATTATAATTAGGTGGTCCTGAATAAAAAGCTACTATCTGAATGCAATTGGCAAAGCTTTTGGTAAACTGCAAGTTCTTTCAACTCTAAATAATACAACCTATCCATGGCAGGTGTGCTGAATAACAAGAAACACATTAACAAATACTGAAACAGTCCACAGAGATTTCCAAAAGTGTCATTGGTACAGTCCTTGAATTGTTTTTTATATATCATTATTTATCTCCAAGGTTTCCCATCAGGAGTGTGCAACAGTCTCTTAAGATAGCACACACACGTGCCCTGTCCGCTGTCCCAAATCACTGAGGTTTTGTTTAGCAGGTGGCTTAACATTCCATCAAATTGGCTTCGATAGCCGTCATATTGGGCTTTCTATTGCATTGCCCATGGTCCGTATGTATTGGTTGCAATGTCTCTGCTCCCCGCCCAGTTAGGGGTTGATACCCTCATCAAGTGTCCCCTCACACGTAGCTCCCATCAGCAGGCCCCTAAGCCCGTAGACGTCTTGAACAAAGGCATCGGAGAAAAGAGAGAGGATCAAAGGCCTTGGACTGGGCTTTATGAATTACCTGACCTGGATTCTACTGAAGGCAATGAAGGCCAGACACAAGCACGCTATGTAAGCCTGCAGACGATACTGCCCTATGGAAAAAAGGTTAATTTTCTTAGCCAGTCAAAGTGGCATAAGCGACAGAGGGTTCTAGGGAGATGATTCAGACTGTAGCACAGCCCCATGCCATTCTATTGAAGGGAGAGAGCGATAAGACAGGCATTGATGTCTCAACTCGGTGTGCGTGGCTTTAGGAACGTAAACTTTGACTCTGTGTGAAAGGCGTGTGTGTACATGTAATGCATTTGAAATGAGTACTCCCTCTCCATTTTAGACCTCTCGTATAGCAACGTCGTGTTCTTTTAGTGTTACAAAGTGCTGCGTACTTCACCAACTGTGCTTCGAGTTATCTTTTTATTGGTTGAATTCTGTTTATTTCTTTACTACCTTAAGACTAGAGTTTTTGGGTGTCTATTTTTACAGGTGCTTATTGTAATGGCTGAAATGTTTACTACAATGTGATCCTTGGCATTGTTCCATATCCTTAATACAGCTAACCCTGGTGTATGCACGCATGACAACCTCCGAAATCAATTATTTTCCCTTTCTTCAAACGTAGCTGGAAAAGTGACAAACAAAAATGTTCACCGAACATGGGCTGGTCTACAATCACATCCCAAGGTGGATTTTCTAATCTCAAAAGAAAACAGACCGGCCTCGTCGTTTAAACACTTCCCGCAAAGCACTTGCCAAGAGCAGTCCCTTGACATCTTATCGACAAACTGGAAGAATTTAACCCTGAACACAGAAACGTCTTCAATCCATCCCACGTCCAAAATCGGCCTATCTACACATTTCTAATTCTCAATACATCAGCAACATGATAAGAGCACCAGCAAATGGGAATGGCCTCTATTTTCCCAACATGTCTGCAGGCAGCATAGTCATTTGTTAGCACTCCATTATGTCACGTAGGCAAGTGTATTTCATTTGTTATGTGTGCAGGGGTGACAACGATGGAAATGTTCTTGCTAATTTAATGCCCATTGAGACAGAAAATTGGATCTACTTCAGGGGACCGTGATGAGTGTCGTCGTCGCCCGTGCTGCCGATTTCTGCCAGAGATTAATTAAAATGAAATTTCAGGGGGACCTGTGACAGTCGCTCCTCTTCCCATCATATTTCTTCATAATTGGAATGGTGCCTGTCTATTGAGAAGGAGGTGGGGGGGGGGGGCGGGGGGGGGGGGCTGCAATGTTTTCTAGAAGTGGGTGGAAGGGGGAAGTGTGTGTGTGTGTGTGTGTAGGTGTGTGTGTGTGTGTGTGTGTGTGTGTGTGTGTGTGTGTGTGTGTGTGTGTGTGTGTGTGTGTGTGTGTGTTTAAGGGGACTCACTGGCACATTTTACAAGGAATCGCATTTTTCAACCTTAGTGTGGTGTTCAGGTCACGTTGACTTGTTTACATTGTATACCTCAGTCAACGAATACAATGGGATACTTTGTCGGTCACTTCATTTTCATAAGGCTGACAAATGAACACAGGTGAGAACAGTAACCATCAAGGCAAACAGTGTGGCTTCGTCTGGGCTATCACGGAGCTGGTCTACCGTACCCTCTGGAGCTGGAAGTGGCGGCCGAACCCTGACATAATTTTAAGGGATAATGATCTTTATTATTGACCAACAAGAAGGGTGTGGAGTCACGCAATTCAAATTTCAAGAGTAAAACAGAGTTACAGTACCATTGCCATGCACCGAACATCAAAACCCCTTGTAACATATCATCAACAAACAAATGCACTGCAGAAATCTGTAAGGAACATAACGTAACACGCCCACAGTGTTAGTGTTACGGAAACATTGAGCTATGCAGGGCTGTTAATCTTCCCAATCAAATAGGTACCATGAGGGCGTATCGCAGCCTCTTTCGGTCCCTATGCTTTATCTTATTGTCATGACTCATTGCCTGGGCTATCAACAATAGCACAGACACATAGGAGGGTATCCCAAGGGAGAAGAAGACAAACAAGCAAGCCTGGGGGGGAAAAAAAGCTGTTATTCTAGCAATATATGCAGAGTATGGGATCTCTTTTTGGGATAATTTGAGGAGGCATATCAGCATAATAAAAATGTCTTTCATCTAAAACTGTCACATCTGTTTAAACAATTTTCCCTCCAATGCATTGCACAAATAGCTAACTTTACACAGTCTGTTCTAATGTAATGAGGAGTTAAATCCACCATAGACTTGGGTTGTTAGCACAAGGATCTTTTCGGCTTGGTTGTATGATTATATCCTTCCTTTGTTTTTTTCAAAATCATGTTATTTAACACGAAAATGTTGAACAATTCAACTTTTGCTAACGGGAGGTACACTGTATGTGATTGGGAGGCAGAGACATTTGCGTGGTAGTCGTGGGACTTGGCTTTGATTATAAGAAAGAAGTTGTTTTGATGGTAAAACTCAGGAGGTATATGCGATGTCTATGTCACTGGGACCACACAGCTTTAGAGTTGAGTTAAGGTGAGCTAAAAGAGAGAGCCCAAAGTTAAAGCATCGCAAAAACGAGAAGAAGATCACCTTGACACCGGAGTAACTTGGGAGTTATTTGAGAGAATTTCTAATGTTGCACAATACTGTGTCGTCTTTACAGACAAACATACACACTTGCAGTCATACACCAGCCCACACAAAACCTTGGCACACATACACACACAAACAAAACATAACATAAGAACATGCACAGATACTCACACGCTAAGGCTTCTGCTACAAAACAATGAATTGTGTTGTTCTTTATATTTAGGACGGTTATGTAACTCACCATTGTGAATTATGTAATGCCTCGGTTATACATTTTTTATGTGTTTCTCTTTGAAGCTACTATAATTGGGCATTTATGTGTTTTGTGCGTTGTCTCCGAGGGCTTAGTGCACTTTGACGCAAGTTCAGTGGCAGACACCAGAAAGTCTCTCAAATATAGCCTACATTTTACTTCTTGTCTTTTTAGCTGGGCTGATATGACTGCTAGAGATTTCACACATTAAAAGAGAAAAAGTATAAGTGTCCTCACGAGCGGTTTAACATCGAGTTGGATGAAAATGTGACACAATTCTTCTTTAGCTCTCCTGGAAAGTTTCATAGGTAACTTCTTAGGTAACGTTTTTCACGGTCTCATAATGCTTCCGATCTTACTGACACCTGTGTAGAATGACAAATACCTGTTTGTTTTGTGTGCTGTATTTTATTATTCCCGCCAAAAAGCATGGGTAGCTGACTTAGCAGTGAACTTGCAATGGCTTACCACAGTCAACACAGACAGCTCACACACGCTACACATCCTAACCTGTCCTGAGAAATCAAGACGGATGCCTCAAACATCTCAGAGACCACTGCTGTAGCAGCTTCACGAGGCATATTTTAGATTTTCCAACGATAAAGGATTCACTTGAGCAGTTACGTACCCGGTCAAGGTGCTCTGAAAGCGTATCACACTGCACAGCCAAAGTTCAAAACTGTCCATCAAGTCAGACCACCGCGACTTCTATCAGCACCCAGTATCAGTTTTTGCTGAATCAAAAGAAAATCTTGCCTCATTCTCTGACCTCTATATTATTGAAGTTTCGTTCAGCCACCTTAGACAGATATCAGATGAATCCTGTGAAATAGCTCTAGGTTATAGTTGTGAGCCCTGCTCTCCTGAAGGCTCAAAGCAAATGGATGACTGAGAACAACTCTGATGGTTGGCAGGTGCATGACTCTATAGTGCTTGGGACAAAGATCCACCTGGGCCTCAAGCTTGTGAGCAAAGAGACTGTATCCATGTTATATCAGCAATTTAAATTGAAGCCAGCTCATTTCCCTTGTGTCACATTTCTGATAATTGGTACACAATCAAAGGTGCAGTATGAAAGTCTAGAGAATTGGGAAAAAAAAAAGGTAAGAATTTCAATCACAGTGTCTCTGGGCCTTTCTCAAACCACCCCCTGCACCCTATCCCTACTGACCGTGCGAGCCCAAAACATCCACTCAA
Organism: Galaxias olidus; assembly: GCA_026901105.3. Taxonomy (NCBI): domain Eukaryota; kingdom Metazoa; phylum Chordata; class Actinopteri; order Galaxiiformes; family Galaxiidae; genus Galaxias; species Galaxias olidus. Next base: position 313,795 of record JAPMUY010005588.1, read on the forward strand.
ACTAATATATACATTTAATATTGTCACACAGACGTTAACAACTTAAATGTTACGTTGTATTGATGATCAATAGTAGGTTAAACCCATAGTCTAACAAACGGTAGACTGTTCATTTGATTGTAAAGTGTTGTATATTTACGGGACTGTTGCAAAAACAAAGCAGTTCATTAAGATAAGAATGAAACACTAACAGATGTTCCCCCAAAAAGTTCCACAAAAGAAGCTTGGGAATAATTTAAGTATTTATGAAGCACTCTAACGAAAGTTACTGCTACGAAACCATGGTGATGACATTAGAAGTTACGACAGTTCCTGTTTCCGCCAGAGAGAGGGAACCTCATCCAAAAACTTGGCGCTTTTCAAACCCTTCACACTAATAAGAGGGTGCTTCGCATGCAGACTTACACTTCGAAACGGAGTGGGGGTGCGTAGGGGAGGAATATGCTGTTTTAGAAAGGCCCTTGATCCCGCCTATCCCTCTCATAAGCCCCTGCCTCCAAATGGTGTTTTCACATGTCTGCATGCTAAGACACTAGCATTACATTAGCTTTGTAACATAAGGTCAACATGCCCCTATTACAGCCGTGCTTTGAACTAGGTGCATGCAAGGTGATTGACAAGCCTGTAGCCATGCCTCTTGGCAACAACCATCCTAATTGGTTAATGTTTGCCAGGCTTTCCAAAGATTTTTGAGAGGCTGACTACAGTGGCTAGGCAGCTCATGTACAGCACATCTTCTCTCAGAGCATTTGATCAATTCATTTCTGCCAGGAGGTAGGTAATAAACGTAAAACATGTCAAAAATTTTTATTATTTGCTAGAAAATTTTACGTACACACTGCACCTTCATAGGCTTCCGGAAACGTACAATAAATACTTGCATTGAGAAAAGACACAGTAGGGCTGTGTACTGGCAAGAATCTGCCGATACGATACATATCACGATACAGGTGCCGCAATTTCGATCGCGATACTGTGTGCAAGGCGATATATTACAATTAAATTTTTTTATCTAATCTTTGGAAAACGGTAATAGTATGTAGTAAAAAAAAATTTGATTTGCTTTACATGCTTGCCAGCAGAACAGTGGGCTCTCCATTTGTATTGATCAAAGTCAACATCATAGCACGTTTTGTGCCATCTGAGCAAAGAAATAACATTGCCTATGTAAAAAATAATAATAACTGTGTATATATTTAAAAACTATAAAAAATCGATACAGTATCGCTAAACATAATATCGCGATACTCAAGTTAATTGATATTTTCTGACACCCCTACTGCACAGGAGAAAACTACATAGCAGGCCACTGTGCAGTTCATGCTTTACAAAGTATCCTTCATCCCCTCCAGCAGGTCCACTCGTATACAAAGGCCAGTGTAACCATCCAGGAAGTGTGTTGTAATTGTCTAATGATGAAGTGTACTGTACAGTGGCAGGAGGTGTGAGTGAGTGGAATAACACCTGCAGGGGAAGCTAGGGCTCTTTCTCACGCAGCTGGCAGGATGGAAGGCTACTCAGTCAAGCCATTGATCAGCCCTGTGTGCCGGTTATTGCTAGATGCCCTTAGGCCTAATTAAATATTAAACCTTTTATTGGCCCCCGCAAAGGTATTTGTAAATACATTTCATGCGAAGGAAGGCATCAAAGATGCCCACTCACTTCCAGACTCAACGTTGTGGTTATTGCAGCTCATTCTTTTCCCCTCCATTTAGATGCATTTAGAATGATGAAAGAGTTTGGAAATTGTGGGTGATAGCTTCCAGGGGAATGGGAGGTAAATACATCTCTCTCTCTCTATCTCGGTGAAATTGACGACAAAGCTACTGGCTTCAATGGGGTAATCAAAAACAATAACGGGGGTATAGGGGAACCGGGCCTTTCTATATGGTTACTAATAATTGTGTAACCAAGCATTTCATATTCATGCGTGCATGTATGTATTTAAACGCTCCCTTCCACATATTTTCTTTCGTAAAAAAAACAACATATATCGTCCAGCCACATATAGCAGGATAGTATACTCTTCTTTACCGCTCGGTGTCAGAAAGTAATCGGTGGGTGAGCGGAAAGGGCCGAAAGCTGCCAGTTTTTTGCGGGGGGGGGGCTGACAATACGAATGAGACCATTGCCTCATAAACAACGGGTGACAGTGCGTTCGACTGTCTGTCCCAGCAAGCCACCTTATGGATGGGCCGGGATGACGTTAGCAGATAAATCAGACCCACCATCATTAATAGAGCGGCAAGCTATCAAGTCATAACCCCGGCAAAAATAAACGGAGGCGAGCATGGTATAAAACATATATTGGCCTTCACTTTGCCTGGTATATCCATAACTTATGGGCATAAATTATACAGCTGTCATCTCCAGCCTGGCCGTTACGTCCCCCCATCTACCTTTCTTCCATTTTACAGGGAAGAATTCAACGGCGTTGAGCTGAGGCATGTGGCGAGCCTTGTGGACACGCGTGCTCTTCCCTACCTCTGGCAGTAGATGGAGCCCTCTGCATTGGCTACGTTTCCCCGTCTCACCAGATCAGTATAGCCCCAACAATGGATTAAGATATTACATCATTAACGCTTTGGGCTAGCTTAAGATGCTGTTCGCTGACGTTTGCTTGCATGCGTGTGCGTTTTTGCCAGTTCATCTAACTCCAAGTAAGGGTGTGAGTGTGCCTGTGCCTGTGCGTATGTGTGTGGCTGTGTGTGTGTGTGTGTGTGTGGGGGGGGGGGGGGGGGTTGTATTTGGGAATGTAGATGCACCATCTATCAGCTACTAATCTCATCTTAATTAGGAGCAAGCGTTCATTTTTGACCGTGATAGCAGCGGTGGAGGTTATATAGACTTACACGGTCATGTTTGTGACATGAAACATCACGGATGACATTTAGGAGGAACGCTGTTCGCCTTCCCTTTGTCTCTACAGTAAGGCTGGATCCTTCTGTGCTACCAAAGAGAATGCACACGTTGGTGTAACCTTACAGGAGCCTATAGGTGTGAGACCATACACTGGCATTTGGAGGTACATTTTAACGAAAATAGTTCTTTATCTTTCGCAGAATTCCACACCTAAGACATCTACACTCACAAAATATATTCTGATTCGGGGCCACATGCAGGTGCGCCTATTCATCCATGCAAACACACACACACAAATAGCAAACTACTGGTTGACATCCAAACATGCACACAAACAGTTAGAAACAACTGCACACACATAGTCACATTATAACCTTCTAACCATCCACACAAACAAACACACACACACACACACACACCCAAACACATAGTCAACACAGTGGTGGGGCTTGGCCAGATTGCTGTGACCGAAGATACGTAGTGGAATCATCAATCACAAAAGTCTCCCTTTGGTCAAATCAAGTTTGTCCCAGTGTGAACAGAAAAGCACAAGAGCCGAGCAAAGGGGGAGGCCCTGCCTCGCTGGTGTGCACAAGGGCCATACGGAGGCTTTATCTATGCCTAGGGGCATCAATCGTGTGCCGGACACATGGGTGAACAATGACTTGGACAGAGACACCAGCTCAGTAGGCCAGCTGGGAAATTGCCTCCAGAAGCGGAAGGGTTACTTACATTGCATGGCAGAGGAAAAGAAAAAAAACGCTGTAAGAATGAAGGCTCATTGTTCACTGACAGGTTTTAATGTTTTTTTATCTCCCTTCAATGAAAGAATGAATGTCTGTTTTTCACATGCTCTTTTAAAGGTTGATGAGAACAAAGTGTGTCTCATTTATAAATAGGGGTTTATAGTTTGAGCATTAACAAGCTTAATATATATAAATGCATATACTGAACCATATATAATGTGTCAAAGAAGAGTAGGCCATGGTCCAGTGTTTGCTAAAGCTGGGCCATTTATCTAATAGAAAAGAAAAATGGCTTATAAGCTAACAAAAAAAAACAACTATCATAATTGGCATACGCTTACATTTGCAATGTCAAACAAAAGCCACAGTTTTAGTCATGGTTATGTCCTTAAATGAAACAAATTTACAGGGATAGGTGTGAACAATAATTTAAGTTATTGCTATGTTTATTTTACGTCTTATCAATGTCAATACACGCTGAACTTAGCATTTACTAATGCCTGAAATACAAATAACCAAACAATTTCTGAAACAAATGTTTTATCCAGTGCTTATGTATGATCTAAAGCATGTGTGGAGATTCACAATATTACTTCAAAAGCACATTTCATGAATCCAATTCTTTGCATAAAAACTATCGCCTGCACTATTCTTGTTTTTTTCCCCGGCAAGAAACATTATACATGTGACCCCGCTTTTAAAATTTTGCATTTTGACATTTGCTTCATGATGTCCTTACTCTCCACCTGGTCATATTTGAAGAATAATTCATATCTCTGATTGGGACAGAGGCCAACCTCACCCCCAATGTGCAATAGAGTCCTTTTTTTTGGTACCCTTTATAAATAATGCATATCAGGAGGATCAGAAAACAAAACAAAACATACTCAGAATTTTGTCTTATTTACAGCAATGTTCACATGATTGCTGAACACGGTATGTCTCAGGCATGTTGTGCATTCTCAAAGAAACCATTTTGCTGTCCAAAAATATGCCAGTGTAAAACAAAGCCACCTAATGTCAGTCCCATGTTACCAATCTAAACCATCAAGATAGAGCGAGAGCACTGACGTACAGCTCACAAGTGTAATTGGTCTCCTGCCATTCCCCCCACACATGCCCTGATTAGCATGCCTTTGAACCAGTCCCAGTACATTAGTCCGCAGAACAAAGACATGGCAGATAATGGTGATTAAGATTAAGACATGTTTTCCAGGAGCTACTGACAGATACTTTTAGAGCTTGACAAAATTTGCTGAGAATTTCTTAGTCAAAAAAAATAAAAAGATGAAGTGACGGGTCAGACATCAGACATTGGGGGGGGGGGGGGTAGAAGGTATCTTATTTGGAATGAGAATACTCTCACTGAAGGAGGGCACAGTGCCTTTGATGTCTGTTATCATGTTGACTTTATTTTTGCACTTTGTTTTGTAGTCCAATAGGCAATTACTACATCATAACTAATTTGCATTATGCCGCAAGTGGCACTGGGAGAGAATCTTTTTGTAATCGTGACTGAGAATGTCTTCAGCATTGAGTACCCTCATTAAAACATTGTCAGATTTATATCTGATTCACTTTCATTTAAAGATTCATAGAGGTGTGGCACGCTACAATATGACTTATGTTGTTTGATACGCGGGCGGTGGCAATGTGTAAATGTGTTGCCAATTATAATGATTGTGTGACGATGTGTTAATTAAACATTGAAAAGCAGCTTTTGTATGGACCAGTGCAGATAGAGCAAACTAAATGGGTACTGTGTCGGATTTAGGCCGTATTGACTTGAATTTTTTTTAAGCTGGCCCAGTTCTGGCACAAAACTGTCCGTTATGTAGATCCACACCGGATGTGGCCCATTGTGCAAGAAGACACTGGAGTGGACCCGTTTTACAAATCTGGACAGAATGTTGCCGCACATTTGGCCGATATCCGGGCCAGTTTAATATTGCTATCTGGGTTGGTCGCAAACGTAACAGCAATGTAAATATTGCTAGCAGAAGGCTTTAACTATTATCGGCATAGGGCAGGCAATACAAACGCATTGTACAAAGTCAAGGCAATGTATAATGTTGGCATTAATGGAACGCCATAGCCTACTATAGGAGCTACGATTAATAAAATAAACAAAGTGGCTAAGTGCAACAAGTCGACTGTTAAGCCATAGGTTAATTGCCATAGGTTACTGTCCAATTCAAGTCACCAGAATTGTTTTTAACCAAATAAAATGTCACATTCAGCAACAGTCTATTAATTACAGTAGGCCTAGCAGTACCAGCTAATGCTAGTTTGCGTTAGCAGCATCCTGGCAGTTTCGCCGGTGTTTCACGTGTTCAAGAAGGTTCTAAAATGTTTTGCAACTATATTCCGGTTGTGGGTTTGTATCCGAGTTACAGTATGGTTGAACAACAATAAAATAGGTTTGCCAAGCAATAAACTATGTGGCGCACTTGAGTTCCCTGCAATCCTTAACGTAGAAGCGGTCATATCTTGTCTTGTGCGTTCAACCCTTGTTCACTTCGTCCAATGGAGAGGGCTACAGCCATAGAAATGGAACGAATACCACACTCTAGTACGGCTGACACTCTTTCCCCATTAATTTCAATGGGGGCAAAAAACGTTTAAAAATATTAATGAAAAAGTAATGCGTGAACCAATCACTTAACTATATGTAAGTGCACTGCACGGCAATAGGTCGGACATGTCAGCGCTGGAATGTGATCGATGGGGTCAAAACTGCGGACATAGTTAGAGCACGACCTAATAATAATAAGTAGAAGAATATGACTTTGCGATTTCAATTGAGTGTCACATGACGCATCACATACTAATAATAAAGAAAATAGCTATGGAAATAATTGGTTTCTTTGGTATGTTTCATTAAGACTCTTCAATTAATTCTTGCAGTTAGTTTTTCTAGCTTCTTTCCAATTCTGCATGCCAGTGTAAAGTGACCTTGCCACACCAGGGGGCATCAGGAATGAGCTATTAAAAGCTACACCTGCACAGTGACTGAACTAAATGTGTGCCAAATTACACTGTGACAAGGTAACCAGCAAAGTAGCAGCTACAAAAACATTTTGGATCTTTTACGACAATGTATTTCTTCTTCTATGAAATGCTCTTGACAAAATGAAATGCATATTTTTATATTTATATTTAACCACTTTGGTGTTTGATACCTAAGCTTGATGGTTTGCTGTGATCAAATCATGCTGTTTGCCAATATGGACACAACATCACTTGAGGTGAACATCTTTTATTTGTCTGATATATATATATATATATATAGAGAGAGAGAGATAGAGAGAGAGTATATATATAATATATATACAGTGGGTACGGAGTATTCAGACCCCTTTACATTTTTCACTCTTTGTTTTATTGCAGCCATTTGCTAAAATCGAAAAAGTTCATTTTATTTCTCATTAATGTACACTCAGCACCCCATCTTGACAGAAAAAAACAGAAATGTAGAAATTTTTGCAAATGTATTAAAAAAGAAAAACTGAAATATCACATGGTCATACGTATTCAGACCCTTTGCTGTGACACTCATATTTAACTCACATGCTGTCCATTTCTTCTGATCCTCCTTGAGATGGTTCTACTCCTTCATTGGAGTCCAGCTGTGTTTAATTAAACTGATTGGACTTGATTAGGAAAGGCACACACCTGTCTATATAAGACCTTACAGCTCACAGTGCAAGTCAGAGCAAGTGAGAATCATGAGGTCGAAGGAACTGCCCAAGGAGCTCAGAGACAGAATTGTGGCAAGGCACAGATCTGGCCAAGGTTACAAAATAACCAATTTCTGCAGCACTCAAGGTTCCTAAGAGCACAGTGGCCTCCATAATCCTTAAATGGAAGAAGTTTGGGACGACCAGAACTCTTCCTAGACCTGGACGTCCAGCCAAACTGAGCAATCGTGAGAGAAGAGCCTTGGTGAGAGAGGTAAAGAAGAACCCAAAGATCACTGTGGCTGAGCTCCAGAGATGCAGTAGGGAGATGGGAGAAAGTTCCACGAAGTCAACTGTCACTGCAGCCCTCCACCAGTCGGGCTTTATGGCAGAGTGGCCCGACGGAAGCCACTCCTCAGTGCAAGACATATGAAAGCCCGCATAGAGTTTGCCAAAAAACACATGAAGGACTCCCAGACTATGAGAAATAAGATTCTCTAGTCTGATGAGACCAAGATTGAACTTTTTGGCGTTAATTCTAAGCGGTATGTGTGGAGAAAACCAGGCACTGCTCATCACCTGCCCAATACAATCCCAACAGTGAAACATGGTGGTGGCAGCATCATGCTATGGGGGTGTTTTTCAGCTGCAGGGACAGGACGACTGGTTGCAATTGACGGAAAGATGAATGCGGCCAAGTACAGAGATATCCTGGAAGAAAACCTCTTCCAGAGTGCTCAGGACCTCAGATTGGGCCGAAGGTTCACCTTCAAGCAAGACAATGACCCTAAGCACACAGCTAAAATAACAAAGGAGTGGCTTCGGAACAACTCTGTGAGCATTCTTGACTGGCCCAGCCAGAGCCCTGACCTAAACCCAATTGAGCATCTCTGGAGAGACCTGAAAATGGCTGTCCACCAATGTTCACCATCCAACCTGACGGAACTGGAGAGGATCTGCAAGGAAGAATGGCAGAGGATCCTCAAATCCAGGTGTGAAAAACTTGTTGCATCATTCCCAAGAAGACTCATGGCTGTACTAGCTCAAAAGGGTGCTTCTACTCAATACTGAGCAAAGGGTCTGAATACTTATGACCATGTGATATTTCAGTTTTTCTTTTTTAATAAATTTGCAAAAATTTCTACATTTCTGTTTTTTTCTGTCAAGATGGGGTGCTGAGTGTACATTAATGAGAAATAAAATGAACTTTTTCTATTTTAGCAAATGGCTGCAATAAAACAAAGAGTGAAAAATTTAAAGGGGTCTGAATACTTTCCGTACCCACTGTATATATACAGTATATATATATATACATTACTATATATATATATATATATACAGTATATATATATATATAATGTTGTCTTAAGACATGACATAGTATCCGTTTGTGCAAAGCAGACAATTAATCTTCTTTTGGTTTTGGTCTGAAAACAGTAGGGGATGAAAAGCATTATATCATCATTCATGTAAAGAACAAAAACGTTCTGTCCAAGTACCTTATTCAAACTTAAATTAATTATCTTTAGACTTAAGGAGCTATGGCAACATACTTGCATGAAACCACCACTGTACATATACAGTCGGCCAACATACAGTATATTGAAAAATAAATCTTTTCTTCTTTCTGCTCTGCAATATCTCTTGTGGGTGAGTCATCAAATGATAGCTTCAATCATCATCTGCAGAGTACCCTGTTCTTTTTCTTCTATCTATCTGAATCAATTTACAAGGCTGTCCCCCCACAGCTATCCTTTTCCAAGTCCCACAGTCATTTGGGACTCTAGGCTCCAAGTATCTTGTCTTCTATAAGAGAGATAAGGTTTATTTGGAATATGACCAGATTAGTTGTCAAAAAGAAAAACACATAGAACGAATATAATTGAATGATCAGTCCAGAGCAGATCTTTGAACATTGAGTGCATCTATGGCAGTAAAATCGCTTTCTTTGAACAAAAAATGTTTTCCAAGTTCAAGGGACTTAAGAAACTAGCACATTTTATTCTATTCGGTTGATTTTAACTTTGCACATGTACTTCAACATTGTGGATTTTTCACGGAAAGTCCGTCGAGACAAAGTCTGATTCTTTTAAGCGTTAGAGACACGATACTTTTCAGTTTAAAGAGTTATCTTCAATTCCTATCACCGATATGCTAAGAACACTGGTAGGTAAAAGAATAAATGTTATTTTCTGTAACAAAAAACCAATATTCTCTTCAGACAGTCAACTCTTCCAATTGCCACAAGGGCCGAACTTGCCCAACCAATCAACTATTACAGTACGTTACAGCGATGGCCTTTTTAATGAGAAACAAAGTGATTAGAAAAAAGTGACTCAATAAAAGATCATACTTGGAGCAAAAGCAATTCCAAGTTTTTACCTTTGGAATTGGACCTTTGGAGTTCCATTTGTCCCGTTTTTCCAAGACATAAATGGGATTAGCCCCTTTTCTATAATCATCAAGCCCTGTTATGATTCAGACTTTTCCACAGTATCCCTGGTATGACAACTTGTATTCCTCAGCATGCATATTCAAGAAGAGGAAAGAGAGAAGAGAGGTTAAACAATTAATGAGACGTGCTGAATCTAGAGCACAACACTGACAGTGGCAAAGGCTTCATTTTGGTATATTAGGCTGTGTTCACCCCACAGGCAAAGTGGCCCAATTGAACAGCACAAATCACATGGAATCTGACCTTTTCTATTCGGATTTGGCCCCATTTTCATATGTGGTCCTAAATCTGATACAAGTCCGATTTTTTTGCTATGCGACTTCACTACAGATATTCCGTACGACAGCATGCTGTGTGTGACGTCTTTGTTATTGTTCCTTGCACATGCAGATCGGTTCAGGACAATGACTTGTTCACACTGCAATCGGAACTTGGCCACATTAAAAACATTATGTGAACAGCCAAACAAAAAGATTGGATCTAATCAATAAATCCAAATTGAGCATTAAGGCTTGCACAGGGGTTGGTACATTACAGAACAAAACAAAGTCTTTACAATTCATCAGAAAAGTCCAACTTGCTTAATAATTATATGCAGAAGTAAGATGCAATTATGAAATGTCCTGTACCTAATTATCATCAACACATGTATAATTTTTATCATATTTTCATAAGTGAATAATTTAAAAAAGTGTAGGAGAGATGGGGTTCACTTAGTTAATTTATGGTTTAAGGGATAAACAGATCTTTTCTCTGGGACTCACAGCAGTCTCATGCGCTCACTTAGCTTTCTCTCAATATCCTTTCACTGTACGAGAAAGCACAATGGTTATATTTTGGTACGTCTTTAGCTTTTCTTCAGTTTGGAAAAAAAGCTAAAATAAATACTAAAACATATATTTGCACATTGTGGTATTTTGGAAACAAATAGATCTGCATATTACAGATAAGGAGTAACACTATTACCTAACGAAAGATATTTAACAACATTTCCTATCAAAGTAGGATTCCTTTCCAACTTCAAACTAAAACCAATAAATAGGTATTGCTGTGTTTCATATTTACATTTCCTGCTGCGTTCTCAATAATAGATTACTACATCAAACAATAATTTAGCCCAACATGGTTTATCAAGTGCCGTTTCCATCTTTAAACAATCTGTCAGTTCACTGCAAGCTTTCATGCACATGATCAAAGGAGAGCAGGCCTTCTGTTTTTATCCAGCTGCATAAAAGATCAATGAATCTAATGAGTCAACCTTAAAGGTGATTTTTGATGAGATAAAAGGGATATTGTCAGTGTGGCGTTGGAGAATTGTTGCCTTATTGTACAAAAAGAAACTCCGTTCCAGCTTGCCGTGCTCAGATGAATCTGATAATACCCACTTGATCTATACTCATCTTCATTTGGTATACATTACAACTCCTAAATGTGATATGATGTTATTGTTAGTATTTTTAAACTTAATGTTTAAAACTTTGAAAGAAAGACAAATACCTTGATGTTGACTGGAAATCCCAATCCAGTTTAAAGCTTTTGAATGAAACAAAGACAATTGTCCAACTATGCACCAAAAAAACAGTCCCATAATTGCCTTTTTGCTCTAGATACACATGAGAACAGAGCTCTAACAGTGTCAGAAACTCTGCAACATCATCATTAATCTGCAGGGGCCAGCATACCGGACCATAGACCTACAGAGCACAAATCTTGCTGCTCTCTAGATGTTCAGGGTTCAAACAGCCAGGGACTAGCAGTGCTTTATATCTGCTTAACTCTGCAGGACGAGGTGGTTATGGAGTAACCAAATGTATACTCAAATTTTTAGACATTTGCATCGTATTAGTAGGTCCTTCGGTGTGTGCAACTGATTTCTTTGGATTAATTATGCCTACTGCTCGCCTTGTACTTTCTAATATCATCACTGTTACATGAAGTGATGAACACCTCTTATGGTAACGGTGCTGTTGCCGATGATGGCGGTGACAATCAAAAAAATGGGTTGTGTGGATCAGGGATGACGATGATAAGACAGATGAATAGGATTTGCACATAGATATGGTAACCATAAAGGTAATAATGAAGATCCCGAATTTAAAGGGCGATTAGATGATCGTGAAGAATCTCAGTGATGATGGTTATCATGAGTACGTCATCAACAGTGGCAATGGCAGTGACAATGCTGATGATTATTTTTGATAATGATGGTGATTTAGACAAGAGTTGGGCAATCCAAGAGTAAATAATTATAGAAATATTTGTGTTGCTACAATTCTCTCTGTGGAGGTCCTGTGATAGATAACATGACCTCTCCTGTGCTTTAGTAACATATAATTATTATTACAATTCCTAATTTATTCATGTGGTAACAAAAACAGCAGGGTCTTAATTTGACTCTAATATAACTGCCATCCCTGTTCTTCCTATGACTAATTCTGTGAAGGGCGCTGCAGACTGTTCAAAATATACTCGCAGTGCATGAGTGTACACACACCCACTCTTTCTGCCTCAGTGTGTGGTGAAATAATGGTTAAATTGAGAGTGGCCATCTGGAATGAGCTTTCTTCTTAAGACTAAACCTGTAACCCAGTAATCTAATAATAACTTAAAAGGAAATCTCCTTATTGTACAGAATACACTGGAAATCTTTGTTTACATTTTTAGGATTTACTGTACTTCTGATACAGTACGCACTCTCAGAAACTATCATAATTTCGTTTTGCTGCAATCATTCATACAATGAGCAATGAACTCCCGAACAGGTACCTTTTAGGTTCCTGCTTTTTGGTCCCCGGAACTTAATTTGGACCCTGGTTCCTGCAGTCGGAAACACAGTGAGTACCGAGGAAAGTTCCTGTTTACTGGTGAAAGTTCCAGCGGTCGGAAAGGGCCTCATGTTGGCTTTATAGTTAGCTTGCCAGCTTTTGTCTGTAGTAGCTAGCTAGCTAACTAAATAACGTTGACCGGTCAGCTAGCTGACAGGCTTTTGACTGGGTAGCATTAGCTAGCTAGCTAATACCAAAGAGTATAGAATAGCTAATTCAACAGATAATAGCTGGCCAATACGGTGGCCCTGAGAGGCCAAGTCACTGCAACTTCAGAAAACACATGTAAATAGACAAACCACTAGCAAATTAAGAAAACATCTACATCAATTTGACAACACATGTGCAGCATTTAGAAAACGCTCTGCAAATTCAGACAACACAACACATTACTGTAACGCGCTTCAAATACAGAAAACACAACACATAACAGAAACGCGCTGCATGTACAGAAAACACAACACATTACAGAAACGCGCAGCAAATACAGACACCGCAACACATTACACCTTACACATTGCCTCACATTAAATTGATGGAGATGTTTTCTTAATTTGCTTGTGATTTGTCTATTTGCATGTGTTTTATTAAGTTGCAGTGCGTTGGCCTCTAAGGGCAACCGTAGGCCAGCTATGTACAAGACAAAACGGCTTGTGTTTTCCGTGTCATGCTGATGCGCCAATCCTAACCTCTCTCATTCCAGATGGGGATCTGTGAATATCATTGTTAACTGTTAAGAAGTGCATAATAAAGGATTTATTAACATTAATAAGGTTTTGTTCTTGCTTTAGATCCGGTACTTGCAAAAAACATAATTAACTGTTAACAACTGTATAGTTAACTAAACAAGTGCATAGTGAACTGTTACCAAGTGCATAATAAAGGTGTATTTAGCTTAATAAAGCAATAAATATGCTTTATAAAAGTTTAACAATGATATAATATGTAATATAGTTGGACTTAATAAATTAGTTAGTAATGCTATTTTAAACAAGAAGAAACTCATAAGCCATTTTGTTCTTAAACATTCTATAAATTGACAAGTTTCTTATGATGCTATTACTTTTTATTTACTACACTTACATAGGCTTATTAACACATGATAATGGTTAATTAAGAATCTTGTAAGGACTTATTAACGCATTATTTGAAAAATAATGTTCGGTTTTGTATGTCAGGCCTACCAGGCCCCCTCCAAAGTGTATGACTGCTGTACATTTATGTCTGTTTTGTTGCCTATTGAACATTCCAATTGCTTCATAATTATGCCGTGAATTAATTACACTTCTATGAACCTCGTTTTTTAAAGTTTAAGTTCTTTCTTTATATTAAATACAAATGCATGGAACCTCTAGACTGTGGTGTGATACACTGTTGAGGAAATGCATTAACAAATGTAAAAAATGAAGATGGATTTGGCTTTGCGATGTCAGAAGGGATCATATCTATACTTGAATGAAGGAATATTGGGTCAAATATTCCCGTGGCTCTTTTCACTTACTATGCACCAAAAATACCAAAATACTTTCTCTCTGAATTCACATATTCCATGTAGTTGTTCCATTTCATAGTCAATTTGACTATGTGAACAGTTATGTTCAGTGAGGTTACAAACTGAAACATGTGAATGATGTCATAACACAGTATTGTAAGAGGCAATTTGACGTGTTTGTGTAGCGTGGCAGATTTGGTTAACCTATACTGTTTTTGTCCTACTAGTGGAGGCATCACTATAACTGCGTTGAAGTTGGATGAATTTCTCCACACAAATGTGTTGGGTTGTTATCTTCCCAATGTCATCAAAGCCACATTGACTTGACCTTGAATACCACAAAAATGTCTTTCACATTGAGTCGTAGGCATTAGTAAGGATAAGAGTCTTGAGAATAATATTTCAAGCGTGTCTAACATGCTAGAATTATTTAACACTTGTCTTGATCGCTTCAGAGCTCTTACCAAACAGGAATACAATGTTTTGTGTACAGAGGAAGCTATTATTTATTGAGCTCAACATGTTGAACTGTATCTGTAATTGGTTAGCCTCGAGCAACTTTATTCCTGAAAAAAGTTTTGTCTTTTGAAAACAAGTCACATACAGAATGTCTCAAATGAAATGGCTCGGCAACGCTTTCCCAAAGAATAATATCACCTTAGTGATTAACCGGAGGTCTGCACGGCCATTTGCTCTGTTGCCAATCAACGGCAGTAGAAGTCAGTTAGTTCACCATCCACGGAAACGGTTTCAGTGTCATCTCATGTCCCATTTCCGTCACATAAAACTAGCTCACTGTGATATCATGCTGCTTTTCCTCACATTTGGCAAACACTGCTTTACCTCGTTGTCTCTTCTTTAGGACGTTTTATTCATCCAGCCTGTTATCCAGTCACTATTGAAGTTCTCCAAAACACTCAGCAGACACACACACACACACACACTCAGAAACACACAGATCCTGTAGATACCTTGGGGAAGTGCAAACGGAATTTTGGGGTGAGACCATTTGTGTGTTTAGCCATGTAATTCCACAAATATGACAGGTGTTTTAATTTCATAGCTTGTTGTTGCAAAAACATACTTATAGTTAGCCTTTCATCGCCAGTTGTATGCTTTAAAAGTGTTTAATACTTAGGATAAATCCTTACACTACACATGAGGATACAAAACCCTCAACGTCAGTAATCCCTTTCTCATATATCCTAATTGCATCTGACATCAGTCCTTCACTCTGCTGACAAAGGAGTTATTGCTGTTGGGTTTTAGAAGATCTTATAATTACTTGATTGTGATTCTTTGACATAATGTACTGTACATAAAAACGATTTAGTAAAATGCCCGGCGTATCGTTTTAGAGGGTACTAGATAAATCCTATAATGTATGTCCTGAAATAACTTCAGCTAAAAGTCAGCTACTGTATGCCTTCAAAGAGGTACAGAGTTACAGCATACGCCGCATATCTGCTGTTAACAAGCACATTTCGATGAGCACAGGGAGAGATCTTGACCAACTGTCAGTCATCCATCAGAGCAGCCAAGTCAGCTGTCAAGCAGGCAAGCTAGTAAAGCAAACCTACTTCTTCGCCTACTTTTGTTGGACAAAGTAGACAAACGTCCCAGGAGGCAACAACTGTTCACCACAATTCCCTGCCACCTTTGAAAACTTAAGGCACCTCATGTCCATCCAGTGTAGCAACAGGACGCCTGGGTGTGTATGCTGCTTGGAGGCTCACCCAGCAAGGTGTAAATAAGCATTTCCACGCTCAGCATCGGGTTTATAACATGCTGTCAGGCCTCTACAATGAATGTGGAGAAGGGAGAGGGAGCAATCAGCTAGCTTTCGCCTCACCGAGATGGAGGGGCTCCGCCACACACACAAACAACCAATCAGCCAGGGACAGTGATTGATAGCTCATCCCGCTTTGAAATCTATCAAAGCGGCCAAGTGGCTGTCGCGGGCCCGGGCCCAGGCCCAGGGTTCCGTTGAACAGAGTCCAATGCACATCAGCCAGGCAAACACAACATTAATTATGCTTTATTTGTACAATAGGGTTGATCCACGTTCTCAATCTCAGCTTTACTCTTCATGTCACACACATTTGTGGCTTTTCTTTCAGCAGTTACACAATGCATAGAAGAAAAAAGGCGTTTGAGGTGATGCATCACGAGCAAATGAGAGTTAAGCTAGCTTTAATCAAGTGACAAATTTGATCATGCTAAATTAGAATCCCTCATGTTGCTTGAAATGTCAACCTGGATTAGGCCAATGGCAGCATTTACTAAGATGAGAAGCTTTGATAACAAATTATGGAGTGATCAAAACAGATAATTAGACAACAGAGCAATCGTAGTGGATGAAAGAATATATATATAACCTGCCTACAAGTCCTATACAGACCATCCCCTCAATATCAGCAGGGTTTAACCAAATATATATAATGAATACTTCTCTTCCGAATGCATGGAATCTGGTAATACTGTACTTCTAGAAAAGAGTCAAGTACTACTTAAGAAACTAGAGCAAATATGTATTCCTTTATTCTATGACCCCACAATACTTGGGGCATTATTAACTCTTATACTGCTGACAGAGTAAATGGAAGAATGCATTACCCTGTCGACAAATTCACTGAAGTGGTACATTTTATTCCAAGTACAAAGCGAGGTAGAAAGGGTCTGTTTATTTCGGTCTCTTCAACACTTCATTAGCAGAGATCTTGCACATCACACCCAAAACCAGTGTCGAAGCCACGGCTCCGTTTATTCTTAGATTTGTGAAATCACACTCCATGATATTTCATCCTTTAGAGTCCACCGAGTGACTTAACTATGTGGCAATAGTTGAGATGAACTTTCAAAGCTTCCTGCAGCAGCTTCCAGACATCACTTTACATGGCACTCCAGGTCTTCACTCAAGTTACCATGTATGTATGTACAGTGATGAAATAATACTGCGTTAACTTAAAGGGATGGTTCAACTTTTTAGGAAATTAGATGTTCCTACTTGCACCCTAGTCAAACGACAAGATCAATATCAATGCTATAATTGTACGTCCAACAATGAGTTATGTTGGGAAGCAGTTAGGTAAATGCAGCCTAGCTTAGCAACAATGGCTGTACGCCAGTAGTCCCTATTGACCTATTGTTGGAGGCATATATTATTTCCCAAAAAGTTGAACTATCCCCTTAAATTAATTAGCATATTTTAGCTTTGTGAAAAACCTTTTGATGCTTGCCTGGTCCCCTGGGAAACGATTTCCTGTTATCATTGGAGAAGTTAAACCTTGCCGACTGACCACGTTTGGCTACACACTACAGGGGCAGGCTACAGGATGTAAAATAATATGCATTTGCAGCATACATAAAAGCCACCCAAGGGGTAATTGACATTGTTCAGGTCTTTCACCTGCGTGTAAAATGTCCACTTATCACCCTCCATCTTAACAAGATGTTCCTCAACCCCGTACTTATCTGTTCTCCTTGGCCGCTCGTCCCTCCTTCCCTTCCTTTTAAAAAAGGGGGAGGAGAGGCGATCTCGAGGCTAGGTTATTCTTCTTCTTGGCGCTCCCATCTGATAAGTGTATTTGCTCTTTTGTGTCCAGGACTACTCTTAATCAAGCTGAATTGGAATGCATTAAGCATTTGGAGAACGTGCTGATAAGCAAAGCCTCTATCCGGCAATATTTCAACTTTAACTATAAACTATAAACACACACGTGTCTGTTTCACACTGTCTGAAACCTTTTGAAGCAAATGAACCAAAACAAGGGATCCACTGTATATGAGCACAGCATTAGTCTGAGCTCAATTCCAGGAGATCATCATCATTCGCAAATTAAAAAAAAATAATTTCCGGGTGTTTGTGTACGTATCTGCGCTTTGGGTCATCAGTTTGCTGACAGGCCTTAGAACTATTTTAACATTTCAAAGCCTTCTCACAGTAGTGTTCTACTTTATACCTTTAATCACATTTCACAAAGAGTTATTTTTAGAAAGCCGGTTGGGCCGTGAGTCCCTCTGGGTGTGTCCCCGGGGGAAATAACGATTCCCCGTGTGCTGACATCAGCGACGTGCTCCCTATTGATCAAACAGGGCCAGACTACATCACCCAGCCCCCTTAGGATCCTCGCTAACAACAAAATGGACTCTCCTTGTTGATGTGTGCGTTGAGGTTAGAGTATGTCTTGCTTTAAGAGGCTTGTTCTGCATTCAGGAAAGTGCACTATATGCAACTACCTACTGCTAAGTTCTCTTCATGATTTCAGCCTGCTAAAACAGTGCAATTTCCTATTGGATGCACCCCACTCAAATTATCACCTACTACAAGGTCAGAGGAAGGGTTGGTGTTCTAACCTGGATTATGACAGAAAGTTGTTCCCAGTTTTGTTCCACTACCTCTGTTGATTGTAAAATCAAAGTATGAAATTGACTTTGTAATAGATGTCATCCTAAATTTAACATGAAAGAAACGCTTCCTGAATCTGTCCCGCGGTTCTTTGCATTTTGGGAACCTTTCCGAGGGAGACCAAAATATATAAGTCTCCGAAATGGTGATCCCTTTGTTGAACGTTACCCTACTAAGTGTGATCCATGAAACAAAAAGCCGCATCCAAGGAAAATGCTTCTCAGAATCTTTTTAACACAGGTTATCCTCGTAAATAAATGTAGTGTTGAACAAATCATATGAATCGCAATGGACAACTTCTTACTTCTAATGTTCATTTGTCTTTTAGTAATCAGTCATTTTCTACCTAATGCATAGAGGGAAAGTAATGAGACAAAGATAGAGTGAGTACAATATTATATTTAAATGTAGGATATTCTCACAACAAGAGTACATAGTCCGTCTCAAAGCAGTTCATTTATATGATACATGTTTCAGGTTAGCATAAGATACATAGCTTTTTATGATTAGTTGCTGCTGCACTTGATTTTTTTTCCCAAAAGTGAGTGGTCCTCCTTACAATCCTGCATGTTTTGACCACAATTTAAGCTTTTTTAGGTTTCTTCGGCTCAATTTAACAAAACATCCGTGATGGAAGGTGCGAAAACCCAAATAACATATCTGCTCTCAACCCAAATCCATTCTAACTTAATTTTTAAAGTGCTCTACCTGGATTACGGCATAATGGGCTTTATAGCACCGTATCTTGTGGAGTAGGGTATTTCAAAATTTCAAAAGCTTGTCTTGATGTGTTCTGTGTCAAACAGATTGCAGGCTAAAACAGAAAATCTCCAGGAACTGTGTATAATTCTAACCTGTTCAACAACCATTTAGCCTTGCTTTAAGGCTGATGTTGACATGTTGACAACAATTTTGACATCACAAATTGTTACAAATTCTTACTGCTAATTGAGTGCCAATAACTAAGTTACATTATGTCAGTGTTATAACATTCTATAGTGCATTTTTAGATTAATTTCAATCGTCTTTTGACCCTATTCTCTCCCTCAACTATAGAATAATAATACATTATTAGTAATCAATAATGTCTCATTCAGGTGTTTTGGGGAAGTAAACAGATTCCAGCACATTTAGCAATTCACCAAGACACTCGTTAGTTTGTTTTTTAGTAGTGTCACGATAATTTGATTTTTATCGTCAAAACCACCGCAGGCGTCACCTGCTGTCAGAATTGTGGCCTTTCTATAAAAACTGCAAGCCACACAGGTGGTACTAACTTGACCAGAGCAAGTTTATGCTTCGGTTCAATTTCATTATTGAACATGTTACAGTGTCTGTTTATGGCATGAGGTTCCTCAGTTGTATTGCAGATGAGACTTCAGGGTATATCAAGACCTAATCGTATTGTGGTCCTGTCATTTTTCATGTTCATAAATATTCACAATTGCACATGGCCTAATTAATCTGATAAAAATGCTCCTTACATTCCGTTTGGAGTTGTGCGTGAGATTACAATTGAAAGATGAAAGAATGTCTGAGTATTTATAACGACACCTTATTATTCATATGTTACAGTCTGAAGTGGGCTCCTCATTAATCTGGGCTAATTATGGCTTTTCAACACTTTGGAGACTAGATAAAAACATGCTTTGAGAAAGGAACACACCAAAACAACTGGCTGCTGGTGTAATTTGTGCGGGGCTGGCCTAGATAACACTGGCGCTTGTTGGTGTTTCTACTATTGCACCCACTGGAGCTCGGATGTTGCATTATGTCTCTATACGTACACACATACCTAGCATCCAATCAGGTTTTGCTTTTATGTTTGTTTAAATATTATATCAATTAGCGCAACAATAATTACAAAAATATGTCATAATAATAATAATAACTTTAATTTAAGAGCGCATCTATAACAACCCAAGGGCATTTTACAAATAAAAGAAAGTATAGCAAACAAAAAGAAGCATTACAGTAAAAACAATTAAGTAAAAGATAAATAATCAGATGCATTTTTCAAAGATCAGTTTAGCCCGCTCAAGGATTGATCTGATATAACATAATATATTTCAAGGAGTCTTTTAAACTTTGCTAGGGACTCAGCATTTCAGATCTCCATGGGGAGGGAGTTCCAAAGGGTGGGAGCAGCCACATCAAATACTCAGTCCCCAAAAGTACGCAATCTGAATTGGGGAGGAACACTACTGTGGGTTTTAAGACACTAACTGGAAAAAAAAAGCCTTCACACTGTAGATCTGGAAAACACCAATGTCCTACTTTTTACATCACATGGGCCTATCTCCATCCCTTTTAAGTTTTTTTTCCAGTTAGATATTGAACAATAATCTGCCAATCAGGGAAGTGGCTATCGGCTAATGTACACACCCTTTAGGGAATGCTCCCGAGAGTCTACCCGAAAGCATAAGCTAAGTAAAGCACAGCCAAATTAAAGATGAAATTATTACATTTGCCTTTTAAGAATTAATTAATGTGGAATTTGTTAAGTAATTACCCTTCAAGCACATATTGATTAATAATTAAAGAAGTGTTGCATCCTTTTAAGTCAAAAAATTCAGTTTTTATATTTTTTGATCACTGATATCTGTTTTATGACACAAGAAAGGCGTGTGTTTTTTACTAATTGAATGCGAATACAACGAATTGTATGTACTTTTCATAGATTCATCTAAAAACTAAAGTTATCACGTGGCGTCCTCTCTAAGGTAGGGGCTCTATTATTCTGCTGCCGCTGCATGACACTTCTGGGTTGTGTCCCAGAAGGGAACCTTTTGGGAAACTGGGTCACATTTTCAAGTCTGCACTGGAATGGAGGAATGGAGATTCTCAAAGGAGGTTGGATGTTCTGAGAGGTGTGATGACAAGCAAAAAAAAAGGTATTCTTCTCAGTGTATTTGAATTCTTAAGAATGTGTTGCGACATCTAAAATATTACTTCACCGCCTCTCAAGAATGTTTTTTTTTCCCCTGTCCCTAACATGTTAATTAGGAACCCACATGCTCTGTAGTCCAAAAAGTATTACAAGGAATTCAAGGTTTTTTTTTTGTAAACAGTGAGCAAGCTCTTGGAATGGAATATAATATGTTAACTTCAATTGCAACGCTAACATTATTGAATTGTCTTTAACTCACTTCCATGATATGTCTGGTCTGATTATCTATTTACTAATAATACAGCAATATCGTTAGATTGGAGAAAAAAATTCAGAAGTCTGCCGTCTGATGATAATATTTAAACATATCTTCATATAATTTGCGATTAATTGCTTAATTAACAACTACAGATACATCACCTCTGAGGTTCCATCCTGAAAGTGTCGCGAGGTAAATTGGTTTCTACTGCAGTATATCTCAAGTTGCACGTTGTTTGATGGAGTGCTGAGGAAAAGGGTTGAGTGGATAAGTAGAAATCTCTCTTCGACATACCGCAGCTTTTTCTGAACTTAATGAAGCCTGATATTTATAACCAGATAATCACCAAATACACCTAAACATGTTCAGGGATATAAAGATAGTATAACGTTTTGGCATGATTTCATAGACAAACCCAGTCAAAGTCAAACAAATGTATTGACTTATGTACAATGCCTTTGTTAAAAAAGGGGGGAAGGAAATGTGAGGAAGGATAGTCCTTAAAATTATCTGAGAAACAAACAATTCTAATTCGACATTTAACATTTGAAGGAAATCATTCAAGTGAATCTTAATTGTACACATTGTGTTTTGAGGAAACAGACAATAGAGGAAAAACATACTTATTTAAACACATTCATTATGCATCAAATTTGTGAAATTACTATCTTTTCAAAGAGCAGTTGCGGGAATGTCAGAATATGCTACATACTATATACTTTTTTTAATGGTTTTGTGCTTGCTACTTATGATACATTCTGTACTTTAATATTTGGTGTGATGTGTTGGGTTTGAAACACACAGTTTGCCTTACAAACAAAACAATTGGCTTAGCCCAAACATGTTTGTAATTCTCTGAGGTACCCTAATAATGCAATGGGCCAGTACACTACTGTATCAGGGAGAAACTTCTAACCCCAAAGCAAGTCGAACAATGTTTCTCAAACGCAGTAAAAACCACGTGGCTTCACACAGGGTTCAATTCGATTTCTTCCTCCACATAAGGCTATATGTCTAGATTATGGGAGCAAAACTTGAGAGTATAATACCGCAGGGTGATTATTTGTAGAGTAAGCAATACTAAGTCCCATGCTGAGACAAATCTTTGAGACAGCAGACATAGCCAAGAGACAAATAGTAAAGTCTAAAAATGTCCAGAAACATATTCTGCAGCCCTTATCTTAACGGTGAGAAGCCGTGTTCAGCATGCTGCTGGTGCAACGATAGGTCCAGGGCTGGTGTGTTATCTGGAAAGATTTGCTTTTACAGAAAGGGAGGTTTGACTTGGCAAAGGGTTGTGACTGTATATAATGAGATAGTGGAGTATTAGGTAGAGGTTAGCCATGGTGATGAGCCTTAACAGGGGGGACTCCTGTCATAGCATAATGATGTTAGATTTACACTGTTGGGCTTAAGAAGTATTTTATTTTATTAGTAATCCATTGACCTTATCAAGATACACAAACATCGATTAATTACGTGTCACTTTCCACTTTTGTTGCTCTTTGCTTTTTCCGTTAAACTCTCTTTGTGGTATATGTGATATATATTTGGCTATATCAATCAACATTAATGTTTACAGTGCAGTAGCAGGACAGCTAATCATTAGTTTGGCCCACTCTTTTGCATGCTAAACATCAACACTAAAACCCATATTTGTGACCCAACATACCTAGTAGTAGTAGTATAGTATGTAGTATGTGTTTATTGGTTTGCAGGATTGTGGTAATCTTACAGGTTAGTGTTGCTTGCTGCATCAGTAGCAGGGCCACATGTCATACCTTTAAGGCAGCACAATGGTTTAGTGGTTAGCACTGTTGCCTCACAGCAAGAAGGTCCTGGATTCAAACCCCACCTCAGCCAAGGGCCTTTCTGTGTGGAGTTTGCATGTTCTCCCCGTGTTTGTGCGGGTTTTTTCCCACCATCAAAAAACATGCCGCATCCGCCTACCAGTGCCCTGACCAGTCACTGCCAATTCACCTGGAGTCGGTCTGTGTGTCCTATGTGTGTGAGCAAGACGTAATATGTTGGGTGAGCAAGTCTGGTGCAAATTGGCTGCCGTGGTATCACTCAGACTGAGTGTTGTGTTTGATAGCTGTCGGTCCATTCGTAGTTCGTTCTGTGTTATTAATTGGCGACCAAACTGTGTAAAGCGCTTTGAGTATCTAGAAAAGCGCTAGAAATAAAATGAATTATTATTATTATACCTGAAAGAACCATGCATTTGGGACGTTATTACAACATTTTATAAACTAATCTCAAGGTTAATATATTTGTCAGCATATTACTCAGTTTTTACTACACAAAAAATATAATAATATAAAAATATCATGAACATGGTTTGTTTAACATAACTTGTAATAAGAGAATCTTTTTTTTTTTTCTTTTTTTTCTTAAAGTTGCAGGCATATGTTTGTTTTCTGAAGGCTGGAAGAGGAACAGCATTTTTCAAAAAAATCTTAAATAATCCTCTGACATCCTCACTGACTGCTAAGATAAATACAATAAAAAGACAGCATCTTCATTTGCGGCAACTGATGCACCTGTTTAGATTTGAAAGTTGAAAGATAAGTAGTAAAAACTGTGTGTGTGAGCAGATTTTAACAACAATGCTCACCAAACCCTGACTGATCCATCTCATAAGAATTTGAAAGATGGAATTATTTTTTAGAATACAATAATCAACAACAGTTGAACGTAGCATATTCCAAATGTACTTGTAAGGCAGATTCTCACATGAAGAAAAACATGTTTTCAAAAGCCAAGCTGCTTTATGACTCATCGCACCATCTTCCAAGCTCAAAATGGGCAGAGCGACATAAGTGATTCATAATACACTAGACTCAGCTTTTACACCCTCTTCTCCAATCCACAATTACACAAAAGCCTCAAACAACCCTATATCTACTACACACTTGCTCAGTTGCAGCGCTGGCAATTTGGTTGTAACCATGCTGATAAAATGTTGGAGGCTCCCATTCTGGCCAGTTAGGCAAGGGGCAGAGGGCTGGGCCATATGACACTGCCAGCTGTATACGGGCCTCCATGTTTGAAGCCAGACGCAAGACATGCATCATTATTTTGGTTAGAAACTATCAGGGTCAACTTATTTCTTTCATTTTCAAGACAATCATTTTAAGTATATGGAGAGTATGTTCACATCTCCATTCCCAAAAGGAATCCTAATGGTCTGTAAGTATCATTCTAAAGTGTTATATATCTTTTTTTTTTGTTGCTAGACCTAAGGACAAACCATTGTCAATAAAAACAAACTCAATACATCTGAACCTTCAAATATCTGACTTAACTGCGTAAATTTAAACTTCTTTAGCAGTTTTTACTGTCTCAATTTCCCAAGATAAGTAGACTCAGATTAACATGGCGTAATACTAGAAATAAAACAGGAAGTAGGACTAGACACAAAAGAGATTTGAAGCTCCTTTGTGGAGAAGTCAGGCTTTTACTTCAAAAGATAATTAGACATGACGACACGCATGCACAAGGCAATGTCCGCACAAAGAACAAAGGGAAAACCAGAGGTTAAATATCTTGTCCAAAATGGACGGGTACTACGAAGTCCCAAAGGGAATATTTTTTTTACGTATTTACTTATGACATGATTTAAATAGTAATCTGTAATCTAATCATCAGTAACGTACATTCATTGATCTATGGGTTTGATGTGCACAAATAACTTCAGTTTAATGATCAAAATAATGATTTATTATAAGATGACATAATCATTTATTCATAAACAGATGGAGCATTATCCACATCTCATTCATTCTCAAGGCCAATAATCTATAAAAAGGAGGACAGGGGACAACAGCAACCATTATGATGACCTGTTTGAGAGAAACATGGTTCATCAACACAGTGACTTCCTTAAAAACACAAGATAACTGTAAAAGCTGAAAGACATTATTATTTGACCAGCAGATAGCATGTTACTGTAACACCACAAGAGGTTGATTTAGCCCCAAAAATCTTAATTTGATATGGTAAAGCAATAATATCTCTCTAATATGACTGTAAATCGGTAAGGCCTCGCTCTGGAAAATGTACATTCATTATGGCCAAGTGAAGATACAACAGGATGCATAGGTTTGGCTGACCCATAAGAAATAAGAAAGTTATTAAGAGTAGAAATTTACTTAAACACTTAGGTTAAAATGCTGGCATTACATGTGCCTTACCATGGACAGTGAGGCGTAAACATGCTGTATTTTAGTTAAGTCCATAGTTATTCTGGTATTCTTCTCCACATTTGAAAAGCAAGTTGACATTGGGTGAGTGATACTTTCTATAACAACATAACCCTCTTGAGCAGCCTGGAAAAGAGTCACTAGTTTCAAATTGTTTAAACCACTTTGATTGAAAAAATACAATTTCAACTGGACAGCCTAAATTGTATGAAATTGTCGACTAAGGTTCATTGCTGGACATCTCTATATTTCATCAAACAACGGCTGAATGCTGAATCAGCTGTGGAATCCGTTTTTTTAAATGATGATTTTTATAGAGCCTTGGAGCTTCCCAGTATCATAGTTCCACATCAATATAAAATGGCTGGGGTTGCCACCTTATGATTTTTGTGTTTGCTCTTTTTCAGGAAGTTGGGTTAACTTTTGTCGCACTATAACAAAGTGGCAGTCAGATTGGGTTGTTTTGGAAAAAGCACAACAGTATGGAAAGCACACAGTGAAAATAACTCACAACATTGTGTTAAAGCTAAACTAACGTTTTATGCAAAACGTTTTATCCACCAATAACCATTGCACTAGGCAGTCAATAAAATGTCTTATTTTATTTTTTATATAAGAGTATACAGTTAAAAGGTTACTTGTTGCTATTCTAACTGTTATAGTCCAAAACAAATAAAAATGATTTAGTTGAATTCAACTTCTGATGTTAAAGTTCTGTTGATTTTAATAACCACATAAGATTGTTACAGTTGACTGATTCTAGATGTATTCTGTAGATCTGCGCTGACGCTATAGGTTTTCTTGCCTTTAATGTATAATCTGGAGACATAGAGAAAAATCAATTATTATAATTGAGAAACCCCAAGAGGTCTTAGAGAAACCGTTCATAGTTTGGATAATTTCCCCACTGGCCAGTGTTTTTCCTGATGTTTGACAACTTATTTTTCACCATCAAATGAATGGAAAGGAACTGGGCCATAAGCAATACGCACTAACATCGTCACTGTTGGGACATTAAACATGGAGTTGATTTTAAGCCAAAAATATAGTTAAGTCTATGGTAGCAAAAATATATTCAATTAATTTTTATTGCTATTAAATAAGAAAGTATTCGTAATCCTTTATTATAGAATATGAATTAAAGAACACTATAGTGAATTCTAGTTATATTACTAAGTTTGTGTTAAAACAATATACCTTAGGTTTAGCTTCTAATGAACCTAATTTCAATGTAAACAATTAGCTAAATTTCAGGTGCAAGGTATTTTGTTTTGCTGTGCTTGCATAGACTTTCATTTGGGAAAATAAATTATTCCCAAGAGAAAAAGCTTCAAACAAGTGCAATCAAAAGTTAGTTGGATGCCTCATCTTCTAAATAAATCATATAGCAATGGATATAAACAAATATGTAAGTATACCATACAGCAATGCAATCTCAACAATAAAAGGTTGACCGCTCTGTGGTAAATATGATCTATTATGGATAAGATTGAAACAAAATAACACGCACATGAAAAAATGAACCAAGTTGAAAACCCTTACTGAAGATGTTACAGATGCAATAAAATACAGCACAGTGAACAAACCTCTCCTAGAAAGCAGATGGAGCAGGAAACCAAAAAAATATAAAAATAGGTGTGTCAGCAAGAAAAGGACCAACTCCATAGAGTCCAGGTGAGAGCGATGGAGGGAGGAGGGGAAAGGGGCAGACGCTAAGAAAGGAGATGGAAGTGGAAACCGTTAATGAATGGGTATTGGAAACCCTGGGCGAACGCTGAGCTGAAATGCTTACTCCTTTGTGATTAATGATGACTAGCCTGCTGTAATAGGTACCACTGGGACCTGAGATGCCTGGCTCCTTTTTTTAGAATAGCACTGCTGGAAAAAAAGGGTGAAGTCCCCATTATGGTGCTTCTTCTCCCCCAAAAAAAAACTAGGTCTCGGTGTTGCGACAGCTAAGGAGATGTGTGCCTTTTCCAAACACTGCAAAATTGTTCCGTCACATTTTCCCAAAGATCTTTCTCTTGACACATCTGAGGTGTTTATTGCTTTGTATCTGATGACATGTTTCAAAACTAAGTATCAAACCTGTACCGAGGAATAAATGTGTCGATTGCACTCAATGACATGTGGTGCAAAACAAAATAATTTGGGTCAGCGACTCAGCGCAGCACTAGTAGTATGGTGCTGAAAAGGGTGAATGATGACAGCCCCTCAGTATAGACCTGTGCACCTTTGAAAGACGCCCTTCACTAATGGCTGTCTATAACTTACTTGAGGGTGTGTTTGTAAAGGTGTCTACATGTGCGGCTCTGTGTGTTTCCCATGTTTGTGTTATATTATACCTGCTTCGAACAGCAAACCCGGGAGGAGGTCTATTTAAATCCTCGGCAGATCTCATAAACACGTTGAGAGACTTTTTAACGCACTGATTTGGAAACTTACACTTGTACGCGTATGACCGCAATGCATGCGGTGGCCAATAAATTATTCATATATCTTTTGTTTCTACACATTACCTATTCCTATGAGTATGGGGCAGAGTGCATTTTGGCATCCCATTACAATCCGTTTGACTTTAAAACAACTTTGACTTGCTTGGAGTGTGATGCAGTGTGTGTGTGTGTGTGTGTGTGTGTGTGTGTGTGTGTGTGTGTGTGTGTGTGTGTGTGTGTGTGTGTGTGTGTGTGTGTGTGTGTGTGTGTGTGTGTGTGTGTGTGTGTGTGTGTGTGTGAGTGTACACAACAGCAGGTAGTGCAAAATAATATTGTACCTACTGCTTCCCAAATACAGTAAACATTAATCTTTAGACTCCCAAAGCTCCAGTCCAAAATATACGCATTTATCAAATGAATTTTTGTGTTGTCTTCATACACTTTCATTCAGAAATGAATTATTTACCACCAAGACAATTGCAAGAATAGCTTTTTGTCTTAAGGTACAATAGATTAATGATGCAGTAGATTGGCTAGTTAATTAAGGTGTATGTATTTGTGTTTATTTTTGTTTCATGTAAAGCACAGTGTTATGAGATTTGATTTCGGACACAAGATTTTTAAACAAGAAAATATTTCAAACAATATATTACACTACACAACATTATATACTAGCTGGAAATGTATATTCAGTTTAATCTTTCCTTTGATGTTATTATTTCAGTCGTGCACATGAACGTCAACCGGATGACTAGTCAATGTAAATTTTCATGTACTATCCTTTACAACATAAATCATTATAGATCGCATTAACAGGCCTGTATTTAAGAAGCCAAAGAGACTATTTCAGTTCTCTCTTTTCTGTAACATCTTTCTATTCACTCCAGTGACGTAAGCCATCTTTGTTCACCTTTATATAGAGAGCTGTCCATCTTCTTCCTTTGTAAAAAAAAAAAGAAGAAGAAGAAGAAGAAGAAGAAAAAAAACCTATTTTTGATGAGGTCTTCTGTACAGGGAAACTTTAAAAGATTTGGCTCTCCGATTGATTGAAGAAGGGCCTGACATGAAAGAAGAAAGGGGCTATGTGATTGTCCCAAAGCTTGGACTGAAAATACAGACCTAGCTTGAGGGACCTCTCCGGAGGGTTCTTTAAGCCTCAAACAATGGAAGAAAAATAACCCAGTTAACGTTAACGTTAACACCAGGTCCACCCATCGAAGATTGGCACCATTGTGCCCTGGTTGCCAACTTAATTAGTTCTGAAGCCATGAAGCAAGCATTTGAATTGATTCTGGCCCATGTCTACCTCTTGGGATGATTTTCTGTAAATTGAACTTTGTGTGGTTTTCCAACCATGTCCAATCAACAATATCTAGGAATTCTGGTAAATTGTAAAGGAGACAACAGGATTCCTTCTGTGCATGAATGGATGAGCCCAGCCTGCAAATTCACACAGGGATAAACCTAAACCGATATGTATATATATATATACATATTTATATATATTTAATAATATATAATATTATATAATAATATATATATATATATATATATATATATATATATATATATATATATATATACTGATGTTATATACGGCTCCAATTCATCCCAAAGGTGTTCGATGGGGTTGAGGTCAGGGCTCTGTGCAGGCCAGTCAAGTTCTTCCACACCGATCTCGACAAACCATTTCTGTATGGACCTCGCTTTGTGCACAGGGGCATTGTCATGCTGAAACAGGAAAGGGCCTTCCCCAAACTGTTGCCACAAAGTTGGAAGCACAGAATCGTCTAGAATGTCATTGTATGCTGTAGCATTAAGATTTCCCTTCACTGGAACTAAGGGGCCTAGCCCAAACCCTGAAAAGCAGCCCCAGACCATTATCCCTCCTCCATCAAACTGTACAGTAGGCACTATGCATTCCGGTAGGTAGCGTTCTCCTGGCATCCGCCAAACCCAGATTCGTCCATCAGACTGCCAGATAGTGAAGCATGATTCATCACTCCAGGTGAGCTTTACACCACTCCAGCCGACGCTTGGCATTGCGCATGGTGATCTTAGGCTTGTGTGCGGCTGCTCGGCCATGGAAACCCATTTCATGAAGCTCCCGACGAACAGTTCTTGTGCTGACGTTGCTTCCAGAGGCAGTTTGGAACTCGGTAGTGAGTGTTGCAACCGAGGACAGACGATTTTTACGCGCTACACGCTTCAGCACTCGGCGGCCCCGCTCTGAGTGTGCGTGGTCTACCGCTTCGTGGCTGAGCTGTTGCTCCAAGACGCTTCCACTTCACAATAATAGCACTTACAGTTGACCGGGCAGATCTAGCAGGGCAGAAATTTCACGAACTGACTTGTTCGTAGGACAGTGCCACATTTAAAGTCACTGAGCTCTTCAGTACGACCCATTCTACTGCTTTATATTATATTACTAAATTATATTAGTCTGGTAGCCAGCATACTGTATAAGCTCTAGGCAGGATACAAATAAATTTAGTATAGCGCCTTTGACAATCAGATGAATTCCATCAAATTATCATACATAGTAACCCAGAAGCCCAACCCCTTGACCAGCAAACACATCACAGTGAAGCTGAAGTTATACTGTACAGCGTCAGTAATTATTCCACAAAGAATTTCAAAAGTCTGAATCAACACACTGCACAGCCATATCCTAAACAAGGTCACATGCATTGTGGAACACCAACAGTTTTTGCGTTTTATAAGAAATATATGTGTACTGTAACGGGAAAAATACTGCAATGACTTGCTCAGTTGTGAATTACCTGTTGAACTGATAAGAACTGATTGTTATCTGATTGAAGTTATACAGCTGCATAAACAAAAGGAACTTGTGTTTGTTTAGAGGATAGCAAAGGTTGTAATTCTTGTTGTTGAAAGGGTTAAAGGGTCACACTGGAGCCAGGATGCCTGAGGATAACGGCAGGATGGCTCTAAAGAAAACGCCAGGCCTTTGATGTGTATCACTTTGTATGCATCACTCCGAACACATTGGTGTCTTTGTGGAGTGCCTGGACACAGAGGAAAGACACACCTCTGACTATATATAAGAGAGATGTTAACTAAATACGGGGTCATCTCCTTTGGACAGCGTCTATAACAGTACTGTCTGTTACACAGTTCAGTTTATTGTTCATTGCCTTTAACATGTACTGCTCCTTTAAAAACCTTGCATTTATTTGTTTACTGCACACGATAAAGAGTAAAAAGAAGCCTTCATCATCTGTTCTCTTTTCTCTCTTCATCATCGACAGAACTGTGAGTCTGTTAAAGTCAATTGGTTGTTACATTTTTCACTCTACATTATTTTCCTCGGTGAAAAAAAATTATCAAGTGAGTCAACTGATACCCTTTTCATACAGACAACACGGGTCCGACCCACGTTGGACACATTCACACCGCACTTAGGTCCCGGGAAAGACCCGGGTCGGCAAGTTACTTCCTTGTACGTCACTGCTGAACAGATGCGTCTCGCTGCCAAGTCATTGAAAGTGGACATTTCTACCATTATCATTGTTTTTCAGATGCTGTAAGTTTTGCTGTAAGTATGTTAGTGGTAAGTGTAGTGTGTAGCTATTTTTTTGAAAGTGTTACCGTTTTTGAAGGTTTCTGATCTTCTGTGCTTGTTTTTGTTAACAGTCTACTGCAAATCTAAAAACAACAGTATGTTGAAACTATGCTATTCAAAGTTAATTTGTTCATTAAAAACATGATGCAAAATAGATTACAATAATTTGTTATAGATTTTGCAATACAAAACATGCATTTTCTCTGAAGGATAAAAGTGCTACATCATTATTGGCATGATCCTGGGCAAATTCTGGAAAAACAGGGTTGAACAATGTGCAGCAAAAATTGGTCAAAGCTTTCCTAGACAGCATCTTCTAGAACCTATTTCCCCTACTATTTTAAAACCGGCACCTCCAATGGATAAACAACATATCAATTTATTTAATCTCCAATCCAACAACTTCCCAACTGCCATCCAAAGTCTGGGAGATTTCAAGGTAGCTGTGAAAGGAACTGAGGCCGTATGTCAACCTGCCATATGCTGCTGCACCTGCGTCATTCTATCTTCAACGGGCCCCACAAGCTCACTGAAGCCATTCTTCAGCACTGTGGGACCCTGTCATACATTCTTTATGATGGCCCGACAGGCAGCCTCACGATTGGCCGGGAATGCAGCTTGTAGGTAAGGGTAGACAAATGCGATGCTGTCAATATATCACAGGAGACAGGAGAAGATTTGACGACCAGGGCCTGGGCCGCGACAGCTCTAAGCAGCAGCATCAGCAACCTGTATGTGTTGGCCAGTGATCTTGACGGATAAGCAATCTGGTCGGCCTCGATCGGTCCCCCCACCACAGGCAACACTCCCCTTCCTTAAAAAATCTGATTTTGGCTGCAACGAGACACATAAGGAGTGGTTTAGAAACATAAGAACATTTGTTTTGAGGAAAGAAGGCTCAGGTTTATGTTGGCTTGCGTGTTAAAAGTAATTTGTTTATCACTGTGGCGTGCTATTTGGCATAAGTATTTAACCTAGTGTAAAACTATGGCTCACTGATATATTGTTTGAGAAGTCTGTCAGGGGAGCGTCATAATCTATAGTGATCCCAGCAACTCATCCATAAGCTTTATAAAGCAAATTTCATCCAAACATAGCCATACATTATGAGTCACCTTGGGATCTCAAGGCCTTTACCATGGGTCTCAGTGGAACCAGAGCTTTTACTGTGTGACACTTTGTCTGGCCTCTTAAGAGTCAGACTGTAGTGCATTGCTAAGTTCCCCTGTTGGATGAGTAGAGGATAGGCTGGAGCAGCTGCGCTCTGACTAATGGCTGCTGTATGGTAATATGGTCTCCTGACTCAGCAAAAGACGGCTGACACCGTGGCCTTGTAGCGCCTGCTGGCCATTCCCAGTGAACCCTCTTCAGTCACTACCTTCAGCAGAGAAACTACAATGGAGGATGGATAAAGACGCTGTCAAGACGTACAAACGCACACACTCTGATTCCCAGTCAACAACCGTTTAAAAGAAAATATGCCGAATGACTTTTGCTCTGCCGTTTGTATGCTTGTGTAGCAATTCTGTGGGCCTGCATTTTGAATGTCTTGACACATTAAGAGTATGTTTTGGACTGAAAATTTATTCGTTCAGTAAAAGTCCCTTTCTTTCAGTATGCAGTTTAATATAGCGTTCAAAACATAATCATGTGCATCAGACCTGATAGGGGAACACTACATGATTAACATTAATAATGACACTATCTGCAAAAAATATGCTATTTTTAAATTTGTATATATTGCCTTGGAAATGTACTGTATATTACATAACATTACCAGTGACGTAGTGTGCTGGCTGATAAACCATATGAAGCATTGTTGTGGCGCAGTTGATATGACATTGTATTGGTAATAAGCTGACAGTGTACACCAGTCTATCTTTAAAAAATGACTTCCATTCCAACACTTGTGGTGTACATTGATTAGGTCTGCTATCTGTGCTAATGACATTCCCATTATCTTGCATGCTGGTGGCCCAATTGTGCACAATTTCAATAGAGCGACTCTCATCTGGTATAGTGAGGAAAGGAAAACAATGTATGCTATTTAGAAAGGATATACTGAAGTGTGTCACTGTCTCTGTTCTTTTTCTCCCTGTCTTTCTCTTTTTCTCTTTCACGGAAACACACATACGCACACAGAAACATGCTCAGAAATGGCACTTTCGATCCAGTTCACACACGTCTTTACATGCGGGTGTTACGTATGGCACACATCACTAGGTCCCTATCCTTCTACCTACCGATATCTATCTGTGATATTGAAATATGGATAGCTGCTCTTGCGTAACATTTTCAAGTCAGTCTTCTCAAGTCGTTAAAGACAGAGAGAATGGTGAATTTCCATAAAGCGGGTGCTCCGACTCCTGTCAGTTTGGCAACTCAGGGAGTTTGGGAAGCGAGTTATGGGTGGAGAATTGGGTCCTAATAGTCTCCCGAAGTCACCCAAATAGCGAAGGAGAAAGTGTCAGATCCATTTTTTTTTCAGTCTGGCTCCATTAGAAACAGGAGCGCGGACTGCCTGGCAACTGTCCGCAGGCTCGGTGCCAGGAGGGACTCCAGCCCTAGAGCGCATGTCCTCCCTTGACGAGGAGATGACATGTTGTCATTCGGGAGGGGGGGTCAGAGCGGAGTCTGAGCCACCACTGCACAGCGGTCCAGGCCACAG
This sequence comes from Galaxias olidus, assembly GCA_026901105.3. Taxonomy (NCBI): domain Eukaryota; kingdom Metazoa; phylum Chordata; class Actinopteri; order Galaxiiformes; family Galaxiidae; genus Galaxias; species Galaxias olidus. Next base: position 348,306 of record JAPMUY010005588.1, read on the forward strand.
GATGGCACAGTGACACAGTGATACCTAGACGTACCAAGATCCCACAGACCGGTGGAAGATCACTGTTACGTTGTGATTAGACGCTTCTATCCGTTGTCGTACCCATGTAAAGAGCTATTTATCACAACGGCTTGGTCTGAACGGAGGGTTTTCATCAGCTCTCTGACATGTTGTTTTTTAAGTTTTTCTCTCGTTTAGCCAACAGGATAAAACTGTACTTTTCCGGGTTTCAACCCAAATGGTATCATAACCAATCACTAAATGGTCCTTTTAACCAATCATTTATGTTAGCTTAGCAGATACAATGACCGTTTCTTATCCAGAGATGAAAGAGGCACAACGCATGTGGTCTCCCACCGCAGTGTTTGATTTTGTCATTCACAGAATGCATAAACAAGCAGATCTCTTAGATGTTCGACACTAAGTCTTCAAACAAAAGATTTGCTGTAACGCGCGGATAAACAGATTAGTACAGCACAGATAATGTCATTGTTATCGATCTCTCGCCTGTTTATGCTAATTAGTAATCCATAAATCTTTACAAACAGATTTAGCCTTTGATGGAATTAATCGTAAGATATTCTGGTGGCTTAGTCTTTTTTTTTTTGGTTCGGCTCCTTCGCTGCTCATGGAATGCATGTTGACGATAGATTTGGACACAAACTGTGGCTTTTATTGCGGTTCGAAAGACAGAAGTACAAAGTTTCAGAGGAAGTTTAATGCACCCATCTTTCATCTCCGTTGACTCCCTATTGTTATGTTTGTATGTAAAGGGGATGCATTATTCAATCATGATGACTAAATATAAACAGATTAAAATGTGAACCTTTGCAGGAGCTTCACTCAAAGGGAATTGTCAATGTAACCCAGTTCTGATTCCTCTCAGCAGAATCCTTACCCAACAGCTACTTTGAAAAGGAACATGTCACCTGTGACCATTCACCGAACCGTATGCCTGTGGCTATGACCTGTGCTGCCACGTTTCTAGAAGAACATTCCGTTCCAAAATAAATAAAAAAAAAGCCTCCAATTTAAAGGCAAACTACCAGGCAAGTTCACTCACGGATACAGCACTGAACTTGTTTGGTGTCAACCAACAGCACCGTCAGTAAGGAGGACATGTCAAAGAGGCAATGGTCCCTCCTGCTGCCATCATGGTGTTATGCTGCTTCATTGCGTTCACTTCGTCATGTGTGGTGTGTTTTTGTTTTGACTGCTCCTGCAAGTACACCGAGTCTCACTCTCAACACAAATCCTCTCCACTGGCTTCTTGCGCAGCAGTGATGCAGCACATGTGGATATCTGTATTTGGCTTTGGCTCAAAAGGCTCTGGTTTAGCCTTCCCCTGGTCCACACACCTCGGTCACCTGTATGAGTCTCCAGTGCTGACTAGAGATCTCAAACCAAACCTGAGCCCGACGGTCTCTGGTCCGGCCTGAAAATATCTTGTTGTTCGGGCTGCATCAAAAAAAATAAAATAATCTGTGCGCAGTTTGTCTGCTGCGCTGCAGAGTTTGTCAACGGCACTGCCTGCATGTAGTGCACAAGCACAGGTCCAGCCAGGCTGCGGTTTGATTGTAAGACCCTCTAAGAACCTTACGTACAGGCCTATTTTTATTCTTGAAAAGTCTAGCCGAAAGAAAATGTATCATTGCGCAGATATCAGGGTATTTATGTGTGTGTAGCCCATTCATGTTTATATTGCCTGACTGTCCGCTATTCAGCTTCCGCCAAATTTGGTATAGTTACGCAAGTTTAGTTGCTAGCCACAGCAGGTTTTATGCGACTATATTATTTCTTCTTGTTGACGTTCAGCAGAGATGGTTAGCGCTACAATGTAGCACCGCTCACCCCGTCATTTATTTTTTTACACGCTCAATCTCAGGCAGAAAGTGACTCCTTCTCTTCTCCCCTCTGCGCTATTTTTTCCGCTGACAGCTGCAGTGATCTACACGGGCCATGCAGGCACACTTGACCAAAAACACAAAAGTGAACTGAGGCTTGGGAATTCCGATAACAGATTCGAGCCGGGCTTGGTTCGAGTCACAACGCTACCGGGTCGGGCTAGAATTTTTGGGCCCGTTGAGTGCTCTAGTCATGACTGGCCAATCATTCACCAAAGAATACTTCCAAGTAACTCGCAGTACACAGTAACGACCATAAGCTTATATCATGAAGAACTAAGGGAGCTGGATCATTGGTTTGGCTGTTCGAGGACTAGAACACAATTGATTTTGCTATGTTAGGATCCCCCACCCAGGGGAGGTTCCGAATCAATTGGGGAGGGAAAGAAAACCACTTGCTGATGTTCATTTGAGAATGACTAATGGTGCACCTCATCCTGTCTCCAGTAATGGCTTTCACACTCGGTTTGCCCTGATGACAGTGGCAGTGACCTTGGCGTTGAACAACTACCCCATCAAGGGTCAATATTGTTGTCCTTTCATACGGGCTGGTAAAATACGAAGTGAATGATAAAAGTAAAGTGGACTGTGACTGGTGCTCCAACTGATTCATGATCACCAGCAGGCAGTAAAAATGGCAGAGGGTACTACACGATGGAGGAAATGACGACAGAAGAATCAACGGCAAAAATGTTTTACTTGGTGATCAGAAATATCTGCTGAAGGGTAGAAAAGGCCTTGTTATTTGAGTGTGTCGGCTCACAGAATAATAATAATAACAACCAGTAGCATTGAGAAAGGCTTCCGTAGAAGCAATTCAACTCCTTCCAGCTTGGACAATTACTTCTTGTTACACAAGCCCAACACCAAGCACCCAGAAAGCAGAAAGGTAATTTCAGGACAATCAATTGATAAAATCCTGTCATGTCTTTCCTTCTTTTGACCTATTTTCATTCCGTGCGGGCGTGCCACCACCACACCGAGCGCGGGCACGCGTCAGGCTGACACATCGCAGTCTCACAGACAACACATCTGCCCTCCCAACAATACTCCATTTACTTCACAGCTAAACCCAAATGGGATTCCAGTCTTTTTTTGTACGCCGGTGGCCTGTAGGGCTCATCTCCACCTGACAATAAGGGAGAGTGCATGCGGGTTGGATGGCCTGACAAATGATAAGAGCACAAATTGTGAACAAGTGAAAGGGACGGATGGGGATTCAGATAGATGGCAGATGATGGGCCACTCAGTCAAAGAGGCATTAGGAACATTTGGGGGCGCAGCTCTGAGCGGTTGTGGTGAGCCAAGTCACAAACAAAAGATAGGGGTGGATTGACAGCAGATTGGAGCTCATGACGCCCTTTTGGAAAGTGCATTCATTTCTTTAACATCATCGTTTAACAACAATTCTCAGTAAATGCTTCCTGTAAGGACATGAGATGCATTTGAAACCATGTTCATTTGACATCAAGCAAAGCAATGGAAGCATTCCGTATGCAATGAATAAGTATAGCAAATTTTTGGGATCTAAAATAGTGCTTTAGAGGCTCATGGCAAGTTATGTTTGCATAGCAAATAACCAAGTCACACAATCAGCCCTGTCATGTCAGGGTTTTATAATTATGCTTCCACAGCGCGGCCATTACTGAATCAACTGCATTTGGACGTTCTTAATTGTTAGCTTCTGCAGTAGCGGCTTTGACAGCATACATAAATTCCCATGGCACCAAAATATATAGTTCTAATACAGAGATGTCATAAGCATGTAACCAAGTCATGTCAAATATTCAACTAGCCACCCATATGCTGGAGGTAGTGAGTATTAAACTAGCTGTCCTTTAACACAATATCAACAGGACTGCCTGGTGTTACATTGGTTGGTTTGAGCACATCAGATTATTGGGTCGTTTCGAAGTACAGTTCTAATGTTAAATGTCTTTAATCACAAGAAAACAATATATTTTACCTGGTTTCAGTTTGTTTGCACTGATTTGGATCAGGGATTAAAGTGTTTATTATTAGCATCAGAATGTTTTACATTTAATCTGTTACATTTTAGTGACCTCATTATTGTTACAGTTCTATATGAGAACATCAACCACTTTCGGATTGAAATTGTATATAGTGTTAAATTATGTTGTGTTATTGTGGATAGATGGTTCTGTAAACAAAGTATGTCACAAAATGTGTGACCTCAAAGAAAAGATCAGCTTTAATACTCTTCCGTTGCTCCCTTTCAATTAGGGTAACCGTAGCAACCATCCAAGGACGTCCACCAACCACTCCACGTGAGACTTCAGCATAAATGCTAAATTAACAATAAGCTGAGCTGCTAAGTACCCAAAGCTCTGGATAATTCTAGCGAGTCCCAGGATGCACTCCATCCAACCGACAACAAGGTTTGACGCATGTTCTCAGACCTGGCGCACGTATTGATTATGTGTCAGCAAAGAACCATTGCACTGGTTCAACGCTTACTACTCATTACCCATGCGACAAAGGGCAGGTGAGAGGTTTAACATGGTGCACCTGTCATTTCCATTAGGGACGTGTGTGGTTGGTGTCAGCTGCATGGGCTGAGGACAAAGTCATCTGATGCGGATGCTGATAGAAGCACGGAAACAACCCTTACTGAGCAGCCAATTAGTTCTCCTTAGTTAACCTATGAAAGCACTCTGCAAATAGGCTTTCGGTATTAACGTGTAACCGTTTTACAGATTATTGTAACCTGATGCATCCCCATGCAGGAGGTGAGTCGTGAGGAGTGACACAGTTGCCGGTTTGAAATAAAACTCAGTCGTTTCTCATGAATAAATTGTGACCGCGACTCTACAAGTGTCCGGGATAGAACATCGGAGGGCAAGCTTCAAATTGAAATGAAACATTTCAAGACAAGAATCTCACGTGCGTCTCCCAATATCGCACGTGTCTTACGTGCGCATGGGCTCTGCAGTTGATCGTAGTCTTCAAATGACTGCTGCTAGGATCGCCCCACCTGTTTTCCCTAATGGACTCGTGAGTCCAGCCCACCCATTGTAGTGGAGGAGACCCCCTCACCAACAGTGGGGAGACAGAGCTGGAGAAGTAGAATAGTGCACCCATGAAGGGGGGATTTGTCTCTATCAGGAGATTCCTCCAGGAGAGAGGGTGTGTGTATCGGTGCGGAGGCCCCAGTGAAAAAGGCCCAGCCGTCGGGCATTATCATGAAGTGCATTAAGATGGATTGTCAAATGACAGCAAGAACACAGGGGGACATCTATCTCTTTATGAATAACCTTGCCTGTCTAAGATTGGTGTGAACCTCGTGATCCCAGAGCAGGGACTGTAGCTGAGGACCAGTGTGTGTGCGTGTTTATGTGAGTGTGTGTGTGTGAGAGAGAGCAAGCGAAAGAGATCCTAGTGTCTGTGCGTGATAGATGCAGAGTGGGACCTAGCCATGGTTTGCTGGTGTGTTGGTGTATTTTGTGAATAAACTTACGCATGCCAACCTGTTACAATCTCAAAAAGCTTAACAAAAGGCCATATGTTCATTATGGTTCATTATGGTTATTATCAAACATGGACCTCACAAACCCTGCGCGGTTCAATGATATGCTGTTTCTCCCTCAGAAGAACTCTTTTTTTTTTGACAATGAAAATATTACCAGGCAGAATTATTCAGAGGTTAGACCCAAAGTCACCATAAGTGCAGAAAAACCCTCCATTCATGCTCGTGCTCTTTCTACTGCAAATGCATATGTCGCACGTAACGTTTTTGTCGCTCAGTAGAATCAACAGGTCCCATGCAACAACAGCTACCGACTGTTTTGGGATTAGGAGGATGCGATTGCAAAGACACTAAATGGCTCGTGCACACAGCTGGTCGCTGCCTGCCTGGGCTTCCTGTTTTGCCTGTATCTAGAGGACAGCCCCGTGGTATTGAGCGGAGCCAATCCCCCTGGTTGGTCGATGGATCACAGGGTAAGCTCTTAATTACTCCACATGACAGTTCAGTGGTGATATGAGCAGTGTACGCCAACACAAACACACGGGAGCACGCTCAAACAGATCTTTCTTACACATATCAGTATGTACATATATATATATATATATATATAGTACAGGTCAACATTGACTTATCGGAGTGCAAGAGGATCACACAGCTGGGTATTGTTAGCAACAATCAGACAATATGACTGTTTGCAAATTAGTCAAAAATTCTACAGAGTTCCTCACAGGACACAAACAACATATTTGTTTCGTAATTCCAAATGTAGTAATCGATAAGGCTTTATGTTTTTGGTGATATGATTATGTATACAAAATTACAATATACAGTATATTAGCAATATTTGGACCTCGAACAGTTCACAGTTAACCAGGAACAGGGTTTTCAAACTGACCAATCTAAATAAAACATTTCTAAATGACACGGAATCCACTGAATTGCCATCAGTGTATAACCACAAAGAGGTTTGAATCTTCTTTTGGAGATGAGATTCTGGTATGGGTCAGGCATCTGCACATGGCTAGGGTTAGGGAGCTATGCAGAATGAAAGATGACGCTAAGTTGACGAAAGTACTGACTGACATTAAACTTGCTGCTTCGATTTATTCAAATCTAATCTTGACAAAATGTGTTTGGAAAAACATGCTTCCTTATATTGCCAGGTGTCATGGCAGTTCGTCCAACAAAATTCTAAATAACGACATTGAGCAAAGAGCAACGAATCAGCTAAACCTCATATTTCTTTATAACTTAACTACTCTCAAATCTTTAAGGGAACCGGTGTTTCTCTCTTGCCACGCTCAAGGTTGCTCTAATGCATGGACACGCCCCTGTGGGGATTTGAGCCGACATTCCACCATATCACTTCTGGTTCACTATCCTACACTTGTGCGCCATGTCAATGGCCTTCTCTTGTCATTCTTCCAACGACATGTTCCTGGTCTCCAGAGAACTGATGATCGCTCCACCATCATGGCAATACATTCCCACGTACAACCAAAATGGATATCTACGTCATATGTTTTTTTTAAATGCATATTTTAAGTGTTATTGATTTTGGTCTATTAAGTCAATAGACTTGATAGATTGAGGACTGATTTTATAATTTACAGTGAGAAGAGAGACAGTGAAGCAAGGTCATGGGAAGATTACTTTAAAATGTGTGTCAGGAATTGAATGGAGCCCATGGTGCTCCACTCCAATCACCTTTTGACATCAAATCACCTTTTGACCTCTGTAGTAATACCCTCTCTTAACCCAAGAGTATCCATTTGTTGGAGTCATACCAAAAACAGGGAGATTCACTCACAAGAGTCTAGCAAAAGGGTCCAGCTAAAGGTCATTATGTTACACTGCAATGGACTATTGATTTGCCTTAAACTCAACCTCCTCGTCTCACTGTAACTTCATCTGTTTGCGTCCCTGCTACATCAAAAGGATATAGAAGTATTACAATATCTACCATTATGTGAAATAATCCACTTGGCAACATAAAATGAAACTAGGAAGGTGTTAGAATAAAAAAAATATAGAAAATAGGTCTGCATAAAATCCACATTTAACTTTGAATAATGTCATGCACTGGGCCGCTTTCAGCAAATCACTCACCCAAGTAAACACAAAAAGGTGAAATGTTTTTTTTTGTGTCAAAAAGTGAGAGTCCCCCTGAGATCCTTGCAATGCTAATGTTTTTTTCACATAGAAGCGAGCAGCCTCTCTCTGCCGTATTTAACACCGAGGAAATGGCACACTTAGAGCCAGAACGACTGCATAATATTACGTAAGAAGAATATTGGGCTCCTACCTTTCCTCTCCGTGTTTTTTCTGTAAGGATCTGGCCTCGTCCCGTCTTGCACGGCTGGCTGCGAAGCATGTGGTCCCACAATGAGCACTTTGAAATGGGCCGCTGGCACTGCAAAGGCAGGTGTCTCTAGAGAAAGCCAACATATAATCAGAGATTATAAACAATCGTCTGCAATCATCGGCTATCACGTTACGCTGTGTTGTGACACAAGGTTAAAACGAATGACTGTTCTGGTGGAATTGTGGAGTCAATTCTGGCATTCAAGTGACTAAATGTAAAAGGATAACTATCGGGGTTAACCACTTTAAATACGTGGAGGAAGACGGTTTTATATGTTTTCATTATCCATTATTACATTATTCACTTAAATAAAGTGCATTTGGAAATGATAAGGGGGAGGGTGGGGGGGGGGGGTTAAACTAATACTCGCACATGCACATACAATTACATTCACCGTACCAAATCACATTACAACACACTCCCCAAGCCTTACACACACACACACACACACACACACACCGCGGTATTCTTCCCAGGCTGTTGCTATTTTTAGATGCAGAGACACAATTACGGTGGGCAAGGCTGGAGTCTCCAGCACCTGAGAGGTGACGCCGCTTTGACAAGCCTGAGCTGTGGGGGCAAAAAGAGAGGCGGGATTGAAACGCGAGGGGCCGCTGAGGCGACGCCGTGGTGATCTAAGAGATTCCGTGGAGGCGTCTGTCACCGGGGGGGTCTTGTGATGTCGACGTGTCTCCGTGTGCGGAGACCGTCAATCTTGAAGGAGTCGGCAGATGAGTGTGTGGAGGGGAGGTGAGCGGGGGTGGGTGGGGGGGGGTTGTGCTGCTGGTGGCGGTGTGGGGCTCCTAAGCAGGCGTCTCCTTTCATTTGGCAAAGGCGGGACAGATCCGGGTTAGTCTTGCAGCACAGTCACACGGAGAGGAAATAGTTCAAAGGCACGCAGACCTCATTCCCGAACATTAAAGCGTCATCATCACTCGAATCCGCGAAACATAATTTAGTCACACGGTGGCTAATATCAATGTCTCGAGAAATGTTAACACGCTAATGAACTGTGGCAGAACAATAGAGAATAAATAGACCATTCAGGTCTGCTTTGAGGGGACGTTTCTCCTAATGCCACTCCTAGTGAACACTGGAGGACTCGTTATGCCACACACGGATGGTCTTTAGTTCTCAGGCACTTTGACTAAGTAATGGTACCTGGAGACACCACAGTGCAGCCTACTGTATTATGCTGTTGAATTGCATCTATTTGAAATAGAGTTTTCTATGCGATTGCTCTTTTATCACAAACTCCCTTAAAGGCGACAATGTCTCATAGAATGTGTTACGTAGTAACATAAAAGAAGAAAATTGTTGTTCATTCAGTTATGGAGATTTTATATATTATACACGACGAGACCAAATAATAAAGAATTACGACCTTTCCTATTCTCTAAACAAGACACAAATTCGTTTGCTACATGCAGCTGTTTAACTTCAAGCAGTAAAAGCGTCAATCGGTTTAAACAAATGCCTCGCAGCTCAACAAGTCATTCCGTATTCTGCTATTACAATTCCAATTCAACTCTCTGTTTGGCATCAAAACCTCACAAAGGACCACGACACAAGACCACAAGGAGCCATGCTAAACAGTTGTCTCTGGCCTCCAATCAGGACCACACAATTTAGAGCAGCACTACCTGTTCCAGAATGTTCCCCGACCCTTGATTTGTAGTTTGATTTACAGTTCCCTAACTCCCAGCCAATCTCAGCCACATTGCTAAATCAATAGAGCCGTTGACGAATGCGTCCGTTGACAGATAGGGCAACGGAAGTCACCTGAAAACATTTGGTTGGCTCCTCTTCAGAAATTCATTTGTACGCAGGGATGAGGAGATTTTCTCGGGTTCAGGAAGCAGCTTCCGGTCGAACTAAGTTGAAAATGTCCTGGGAAGGGGGTTGAACCAGAGTTCACGACAAAGAGACACATGGGTTTCCCCTGCGTCCTGAAGTTATGAGCAGGGGCTGGGGCTAAACTATGCACTGAAACCAAGCGGCCTGTTTCAAGAGATGATGCTATCGTAGGGAGTTATGGGACGCATGGAGGAAAGTAAGGTACAAAAACAGCAAACAAACAAACTCAGGATTTTGGTGTGCAATAAATTGAATATGATATAAAATGATTCTGGTTCATGTGGTAAGCGTTCATCAGAACACGTTGACAACTGAAGTTCTCCCCCTTCTAGGTACTGCGGGCCAAACGTCATTTTAAAAATGGAACTAATTAGGTTCTTGCAACATGATCTTAGACCAGGAAAACGATAGACTGGGGGAGTCCCCTTAACAAGAGTGCATTGTGTAATCGTCCGGAACGCGAGGACTGAAAAGAACGTTCCAAACGACACACACCCACACGCTGCTCACCTTTAAATCGTGTCACCAAAGTAATCGTGTGAAGGATGCCAACCTTTAATGTCAAGCTCTTTCAGACGCCACGTGTCCTCACTTAGCCAGCGAAAGGAGTTAGCGACGAAAGACGTGCAGACAAATCCACCGTCAAGGAGCTTGACTTGAGGAGATGACAGCTAACTCCCCCCCTGAGGAGCCCCACAATACATCACCGGGGTTCGGTGGCTGGAGGGGTTTCAAACAGCAATCCAATATCTTCACAGTTAACCGCAGCAGAAAGCTACTAGTTCAAAATGAGTTGGCAGAAATAAAAAAAACTTATCAGGTTAACCTTAAAGTTTGGGGTTATGAGTTCAAAACATATTTTTGGGGGTTTGTATGTATCTCAGAGCTTGGTGGCGGGTTCCCAGTTCTGTTGTGCTGTAAGTTCTTCTTGGTTTTACAAATGGCCCTGGGTTACAGTGTTCCGCACTAAAGCCAGGTCTCACTGGGGTGAGTAAAGATATGGCTTTGTGCTAGGGACCAGAATGATTTCAAAAGAACCTAGCTGTTGAGACAAACTCATGTTATCCTAAAACCAAAATGTAGCATGGAAAATAAAAAAAATAAAAAATAAATATGGAATTGTGCAGATCTCATTTCTGAATTATTGAATGGGGTAACTACAGTGCACATTCACTTTTTCCTCAGAAAGTGATATTTCTATTGATTTTGTCTTGAATATTTCAGCAGAGCAGGGAAATATGTAATCCCTTTAATAGACGGCTAAACACAACTTTTTACAAAAGGTTCAACTTCTAGCATTTTTGGAAAGCATTTTATCCACAAACTGACCTGAAAAGGACTCGGCAATGCATGCAGGCTTGTCAAAACGTTGGTCTCTTTCACAGTGTCAATGGCACCCGCATTACAAATCCACTTGCCGGTTGGTAGCGTCCAAAGAAGCAGTCCCGAAACCCTTCCCTATCAAACATCAAACACTCATCTGTTTCTGTCCCACTCACTCTTTACATGCCCTGCAATGATGCAACGTGTGTGTGTGTGTGTGTGTGTGTGTGTGTGTGTGTGTGTGTGTGTGTGTGATACGTGTAGATGTAAGAGCAAGCAAGTATGTGTATAAAAGTGCATGACAAAGAGAGTGACTAAAGAAAGCGAGAGAGAGAGAGAGAGAGAGAGAGAGATGGATGGGGGGGGGGAGAGAAGGAGGGATGCGAGGATATAGACTGCACCTTAGCTGAGCCGTCAGAATCATAAAAGCATCTTGGCAAGGAGAGCTGATGGCTGCCTGACAGACGGCGTCTTCGTTTGTTTGCCGCTCCACAAGTTCATCTCCAGATTTCCTGCATATCAAGCGCAGAGGTCACAGACGCTCTTTAAGGTCATCGATCACGCGAAAGTAATCCGAGTTATACCTCAGGTAAATTGTGTGTCTACCTTTTTTTCATGCTATTTCTATGGCAATGTATAAATACAAAAATAATGAAGGTACACAGACTAGGCTTTGGACTTAGAGAAGCTTTGCTGTGAACGAGTAGCTTTCTCTGAGTGATGTTCACGCTGTATCATCCAGAGATACGCCGAGGTATGATAACTAATATAGAACCAGGCACACAGCTGTTTTTTTTGTAAATAAAATTAAAATAATAATTAAATACTCCAATATTAATCTATATTAGTCTATATTAATAGACATTTGGGACCAAATTGGTCACGACCTGTCATTCAAACCACATACACATTTAACATTTACCAGCCTCCTAACATTTACGAAACAAAGCAGGACCATGCTTTTTGGTGTGTAACTGCAGCCAGTGACCAAATGAAAGGGTGGAGGAAGGCAGAGAGAGACGGACTCCCAAGAGAACGGCACCATTTTGTATAGCCTGGCGCTGGGCAGTACCTCAAGGACTGGAACTAATTGGGGCGAGATGAACTTTTCAGGGGGATACAAAGACCCCAGGCACTCCCCACATCATTGGATCGGTGGCATAGGAGAGGCTGGTTCCCTCGCCAAGCACTAGAAGTGATTACTAGCTTGTATACTGTCATCCCACCACCAAGGGCCTTGAGCCGACCAGAATAGACGCTTGTGAACTCACTCTGAGGCTATGGTGACTGCTCAGATGACTGTTTCTGACATGCCCTACCGGTAGGTGTGACGCGTAAAGCTTGGACATCTGTGAACGAATATCTGACACACATATGAGCAGTGAGCCAAACGTAGGTACATAGTAGATTGGGTTATTGTGCCATGCCTAATGCGTCTCGAATCTCTTGTTTTCTCAGTTGTTCTAAAGACAGGTGGCGTCACGTTGTTGCATGTTGGAAATTAAGACAAATTATCTGTTATCTGTCTCACCTTCTCTCTCTCTCTCTCTCTCTCCCTCTCTTTTTCTCTCACATACACAAACATTTTGACCATGCTTATTCTGCATTTTCCAGAGGGCAGGCATTGTTTGTCCTCAAGCAGTGTCTTGTTTATCTCACTGCTCTGTTTGTGTGTGTGTGTGTGTGTTTAGAAACACAGTGTGTTATGCTTTTGAGTTTGTGTACAGCTCTGTGGGTATGGTGCCTTTGTGACTGTATCCTGAATCACTACCACCACCTCACAATGTTGACAATCTGTCAATCTCAGCGCTAAACAGTTGTTTGTGTCTGACAGGCTTTTGTTGACATGTTGGTCTTCGCTGGCATCGATTTGTGTTCTCAATTGGATTATTGAAAAAGTGTTAGCCTGACAGCACTGGAATCAACAATACAACTCATTCAACAGCAAATAGTTTGCACTGCCACAAGATTACAATGTATCAAATTGTCCAGCACGTGTAACTTGTATTCCTCAAAACATGACCTTGATGCACACACACCATTTCTCCTGCATAATATAAGTGTATATTTGACAGAAACCTAAGTTGGATGTTTGCACCTGTCAAACAAAATCTATATACATTTTCTGGTTTACGTAACCAAGTTTCACCTTACTAACAAAACATTGTTATAAGTGTATAACTCAACATTTATATTTGATCTACACGGAAAGATCCTTATGAGACCAGTTTTATATTTCAGAAGGATATGTTGTGCTACAATACAAAATAGGCATAAGTGCTATTCAAAAACAACAGACGGATTAAGCATGGCATATACATTTAAAAATAAACTGAAATGCTGATGAAAACCGTTTGGACCTGTAAAAACGAGTTAGTCAAACTGGTTACATCCCACTGAAAACCAGAGCCGTGTCTTTAGAGCAGTGGATGTAGAAGGGCTGCTCTTCCTCATTCTGACGGTCTCCTCCTATTTCACTTTCCCTCTTCCTCGTCCGTCTGTTCCCAAGAGACTGACAACAGCAAGGCTCATCCAGGATGCTGCTGGCATTCAATATCGGCGTAGATAGGAAGCATGCCATTTCTAAATGCGTCATTTGCCCAGGGAAAAGTGATGGTTAGGTGTGAATTCAAGTCTCAGACCCCGGCACCACAATGGACTTGACAAGGGGCAGGTACTGCAACACACTTCACCTGTCAACAGCTAGACTAGGTGACACAAGACAGGCAGACAGCGCCTGAGTGTGTTAATTCCGTACGGATGACATTTTCCAAAAAATAGCTTTTCTATGTCTGGGTCAGATTGTCCTTTTGAATGTGTAGTATATCATTTTTTTTTTGCTATGTTTTTACTGTCAACTGAGTGTCCAGCATTTTGTTCTATCAACAAAAAAAACGACAAACCTCCATTATAGGGCAGCATGAAATAGCAAGAGTAATATTAGCACTAATTACATACCTGATCCCCTCTCTCTCTCTCTCTCTCTCTCTCTCTCTCTCTCTCTCTCTCATATATATAGTATATATATATATATAATATGCCCAGCATATCGTCTTTAATGTGTTATCGGGAAATCCAATCCATACTATATATTTAGTTCATAATCTCATACAATCCTATATTTTGCTCTTTTTTCACAAGTCATGAGACAAGCAGAAATCCATACATTACAGTTGCAGAAAACATTAGAAAAATATACTGTACATGAATTCCTTTCCTGTGACAAAAGATCATATGACTCACAGAAATCTATACCACTAAACATGTCCTGAAAGGATTTACCGAGGACGTATGTATCAATTTAATTCACAGTAATGAACGCAACGGCATTATTCAAATGAGAAAAGGTGTCCTTTACTAGTACACCCGAGACATAGAATCACCTAAATCTAGTTTAGTGCTCCTCTCTGTCTCTGCATTATAAGACCGATGTGGCGACACAAAAATACTGTGGTAGATGTGAAGAGGAAGACTCCAGGCACATGTTTTACAATCCAGCATGTTAAATACAATCCTTTAATTGACAAGCCCAGAGAAGCAGCCCCAGAGTGTGACACTAATGTGGGTGGAGCTAGACAGCTATGCCGTTCTCACTGGATCTCTGGAAGGCATATCCAAACTAATTATACTAGAGGAATACATTAACTAAGTCCTGAGGCATAGAGTGGAGCAGAGGCAAAATTGTGTGTGAGCCAGGCACACAGTAAATGGGTAGAAATGGCATGCCAATACATTGTGGTTGGAAAGGAATCCTAGGAAATGTTCTCGCTATCATCCCAAGGTTCTATCATCTATATCAATCTACAAACTGGCATATACACTTCAACTTCGAAAAGAGTATAAACAGGCCAGAACGTTAAACCAAGTCAAAGAGATGAAAGTCCAAAGGAATGCCATTTAGGGACATGATGCGATGATACGTCTATCTAATCCGAGACAGAAGTCAATACAGTAAACCAAGTCACGGGAAAGGTCAAAAGCCAGGATTGGATCACCCTTGTTTGCAACATTCATCCCAAAAGAATCAACGTTTAGGTAGATGGGAAGTATAGATGAAAGCACACTCGATAGACCGCAAATCAAGTTCGATTTCCACCATCTGACGTTTCGTTTATTATTTTTGGATCGTGTATAACAGGAAAGGAACGAACGACATCCCATCCCCGAAAACCTTTTCTGTCTCGGCAGACAAAACGAGTTGCATCCAAAAAATATAAGATCATACTTTCACTGCCGATGTCAAGCTCACGTTTGTTCAAGGAGTGGAAAACCGACAAGACTTCTCATTCACGCTCCGACTCTGGTTGACAGAACTGTTAGAAGTGGGTTGTGGAGGGATTGGTTGTTGCGTGCACAACACCAAATTCGAAAAACAAAAATTGTGAACAGTTTTTCGTTTTGCTGTCTGTCGGAGGCAGCTAACCACGCTAAAGGGAACACACCTGCCTGGGTCTTACTATGTTTCTACAGAATTTGGTGAGCAAATTCACATTTCACAGTGAGAAAATGTTGTATAGAAACCTAGTACCGAAATAAAGACAACATCTGCCATGGAAATGTGTTCATTTGTCACTCATCACAATCCTATTTCAATGTTGCTCGCCTACATCAACAAATTTAGAAGCATATACAGTGTACCACAGCAATTAACACAGTGTGAATCACTTGCTGATCACATTTTATATTATATTTACATGCTCAACCACCCACCTGATATCAGATAGATGTAAAAAAAAAAAAAAAACTTCTTACAGTAGAAACCTAGGTCTGAATTAAAGATGACATCTGCCATGGAAATGTGTTAATTTGTCACTCATCGCAATCCTATTTCAATGTTGCTCGCCTACATCAAGTAATTTAGAAGCATATACAGTGTACCACAGCAATTAACAGTGTGAATCGTTGCTGATCACATTTTAGATTATATTTACATGCTCAACCACCCACCAGATTGATGTATGAACAACCTGTCTGAAAAAAAGGTGTTTGCTTTGCTGAAAAGTAAAGAGTCTTCCACTCCAAGGGCGGAATTACACAATGTGTGTGTATTTTCTGGGAGGGGATGGTGCAAGTTGCCCCACTGGGGAACTTGCTGTAAATATGACAGGATGTGTACCACCCTCCCTCCTCTACAGTATATCTCACTGAGCCCAGGCTCAAGAGACAGGATACTAAACGTGTTTATGAAAGAATAGAAAATGAAAGACTAGAAAATGACAGAATAGAAGGACAAAGAGAGAGACGAGTAGGAAGTGGTACAACGTTACCGCTGCGCGTCTATTTCTACGTGCATGCATGTCTCAATATGGCGGTGAAAAGGTAAGTAGTGACATAGCTTTCCACCGTGTTGTATTTTATTCTGTATTATTATTTTGTATTTATTCTGTGCGTGAAGGTTGGGAATGGGTGGGTGGGTGGGGGGGGGGGGGGGGCGGCATGTGCTTGAGATCTTGGGAAAGAGACAAGTCTGAGCTGAGATAATCTATGTGTATGTGTGCCTGTTTGCATGTCTAAGTGAGTGAGTGAGTCAGTGAGTGAGAGTGAGTGAAAAGAGGGATATAGGAGAAGAGAATGTTATGACTGTAATAGTGTGTGTGTGTGTGTGTGTGTGTGTGTGTGTCTGTCTGCACTCACACTTGCGTATGCTTGAGTGTGTTTTTCTTTTACACAAGGGTGGGAAGAAAAGGCGAGGGAAGGTAGCGGGAGAGCTTGCCTCCACCTAGCTCTCTTTTGGCAGGAGTCGGCAGTTAAAAATAACCTGCAGCCTCAACACAAGATCCTCCTCCTCATCTCTCACTAAACCCACAACATCGTCAACGGAAATATCACCAGAAAAACAAACTTCTCAGCATCTTAACTTTTCCCGCTGTGAGGGCTAACTTAGCCAGGGTCACTTTATGATTGTTATAACAGACTATATACTATTTTATGTCCACATATAAAAGGTGTTATGTACAAAATACATCACTGAACCAAATTTGGGTTTCGATTTTCAGGCAAAATACTTAATCGCAGTGTTTTTTTGATCGTCAAATTGAATTATAACTAATAATATTTTTAACCTATTGCGTAAAAATACTTGAGCTACAATATTGTACTCCAACTAAAAGGGACAATGACATTAACATTTTGTCATATTACTTAACCTTGAGAGACCTCTAACCCAGCATTCCATCTGTCTTTTCAACAAGAGGACATACTGTCCGTTTTGGCCACTTATACCATTTCCCATACATAATCTATGTTGGCCTTTGACCTCACTAAAGTTTGATTCAAATCAAATTCTCTGTACATCGAAGCTACTGTCCTCCCTGTTGTTTAGCATCTGTGTCTAAGTATCTTTGCTAGCATAACATATGGCACTGTAGGCGAAAGCTGGAGCAGGCATTATTAAACATGCTCAAATGTATTTAGGGTTAGTGTTAGTGTTAGTGGTCAAGCACTGTTGATGGGCTCCGTTTCAAACATGTCTTTGGGACTTTTTTTTTAAAATAATAATTATTATTTTACCATTGTTTAACCAGGTAAGTCCAACTGAGCACAAGTTCTCTTTTGCAGTGGCGACCTGACCCTGTAGGGGGAAATTGACCAACTCCAGGTCTATGCCAGTGCTTGGTCAGGGCATTGACAGGAGGATTAGTACTACATGTTTTTATGATGGTGGGAGGAAACCGGAGCACCTTTGACAGCATCCCGGTCTAGTACCTGTGTCCCCTGCCGCTCGTGTCCACAGCTTTTGAGAGGCTCCAGGGGGGCGTTCTGGTTTACTAAGCTGGACTTGAGGAATGCCTACAGCCTGGTGCGCGTCTGGCAGGGAAATGGGTGGACGCCATTTTGAATATCTGGCAATTCCATTTGGGCTTACCAACACTCCTTCCGTCTTCCAGACCTTCATCAACCATGTGCTCCGGGGCCTACTGGACCAGTTCTATCTATGCCTACCTTGGCCAGAGGCGTCGTGCCCATTCACACAGAGGAGCACGTGCCCCCTCCATATAATCATTTTTTTTAAGATATTTTTTGGGATGCAATTATTTTGCTTCATTTGATAGGACAGTAGGTAGACAGGAGATGTGGGAGAGAGAGAGAGAATGGGAGACATGCAGCAGAAAGGCCCGGAATCGAACGCAGGCCGCTTCGTCAAGGACTAGCCTTTGTGGTATGCGCCTTAGCCCTTTGACCTTGATCCGCAGCATGGACTTCGTCACTGGTCTTCACATCTCCCAGGACCACGCCGTCATCCTGGTGCTAGTGGACTGCTTCCCCAAGGCGGCCCACTTCATTCCCTGCCCAGAGCTCCCCCTGGCTCCTGAGACCGCTAGGCCGGTGCTGCACCTTGTGTTTTGGGTTCACGGTCTGCCTTCGGAAATTGTGAGTGACCGTGGCTCTCATTTCACCTCCAGGTCTGGGAAGGCCTTCTACCGTCTGCTGGGTGCCTCAATTAGCTTCTCATCTGGGAACCACCTTCAATCCAACGGGCAGACAATTTTGTTGCACAAAGCAGTCTCATACTCATGCTTGTTCATCTCATTCTTTTTATCATCTTCTGCAACATAACTGAAATATATACATATTTTTAACTGGTGAAGATAAAGTCAGTGTGCGTTTCGGTTCGTGTTAATTTAAACAGGTTTTCTTCTACTGTCCTTTGACCGTTTATCTTTCTTACCCCCAACTTTCCTGCTCCACAACTTTGGGGAGAAAAACCATAATTCATCCGGCACTTTCTACCCTACATTAGAGTTTCTGTGAATGAATAATATATGTGATCCTCTTAAGTACTCTTTTCTCAAAGACTCTCCATCACGCGAATATGTATTGGCTCAGCGCTGTCACCATAATAAAATGATAATTCTTTGGATATTAAGATGCTCCCTTGCTCTCATTGTAAACTTAATATATTTTTTTTGTGATAAGATGAACCTAATGAAATATCCCCAATTGTATTCAATTACATTTTAATGAATATCTGTATATAAAATTAAACGTTGTTCTCAAAGTGAAATGTTATTACTGCCACCCCCTAACCCCATCTAGTAGACAGAGGCAAGAATAACGCAAAACATTTATCATCTGTTTCCACCTGTGACCGGGCACATTGGCAGTGTAGAGAGCGGTCGTCCTTACCTCTTAGCGTACTGATGTCTGATCCCCATGTCAACTGTTTGTCAATGGGAGCAGTTTTTTTTTGCAGCTCGGTCCTGAAATGCTCCTTTTGCTTCAGAATCGTTTTTCAACACCGTTTTCCGACATTTACTGTTAAAGTGAAATGACTTACAGCTGTTACAGATTTTTACTTCAACGGCTATAGTTACATAACTCCATGAAGTTTAACTGGCATTATGTAGCTTCTCCAACATTTATTCACACTTTTGAACTGAAGAAGTTGAAAGTGTTTTTGTTGTCAAAAGAAATGCAAACAATGTATTTGAGAATGTCTCGAAAACAAATGGAAAGGCATGCCAAATATAGACATGCAAGTACACACAGGAGTATGCACATCATTGCCCACATTGATGCCGTGCAATCTAACTGTTATTGAGCATAGATTCAACCCAATGACAAATGGAGCTTGTGTCGGTGTTGGCTTTCCAGAGTGACTCCCTCTCTCGTGAGCGACTCCTTTAATTAGCACATCGGCCTGGGAGAGCCTCGGCATTCACTCCCCTCACTCTCTCACCCCCCCCCCCCCCCCCCCAAAACTGACCGGTTGCACCCCAACAGTAGACACCTCAACATGCTAGTTGTGGTCGAAATTAAACGATACCCTTATTTGTCAACAAATCAAAGCGAAACTCCCAGGCACAGTGGGTCTTTGGTGAATAATATCTCCAGGCCCAATGTGCTCTGCTCAGAATGCACCTGGACACGGAGGGTCAGTGTTCGCGGTGTTCCATCCTTGTCTGGTACAGATCCCAGCTCTGCACCTTGTTTACCTTGTAATATCCCTGCACCCTCCCCTATCGCTGGTCTGTCCTCTCTCTTTTCGCCGCGCCCTCTATCTCTTCGTGTCTTTCTTTTCCGTGTGTCTTATCACCTTACCCCCCTCCTCTCCGTCTGTTTTCTCCCTTCTCTCTCCCCTTCCTTTCCCCTTTCTGTGTGTGTGCCCAACTCTCTGCATCGCCCTGTCTCTGTTGCCCTGTAGTATGTGAGAATATCCACCCAAGCACGGCTACTCCTCTCAATTACGCAATTGCGGGGCTGATGTTTTGTCTCACAGTTCAGCGCCTGCTATTCCCACAGGGATCTATTAAGTTATGACACTCTGCAAGCGAGAGCAGGGGAGCAGGTCTCCGTGTGTATGAGTTAATCAATGATATGGGAAAGCATTAAAACAGATGCCTTTTATACATTGATGTGGGCCAGAGGGGGCGGGGGGGGCCTCATAGGGGGGGCTTTCCCTCTTCCCTTCGGTATTAATGATGAAAACCTGTGCGTGTGCCCCGCTTTCCTCACGGCACCTTTTCGAGAGAAGGTTGTATTTTCTGGAAAGCAAACCTTTTGCCTGTTAAAAAAAAAAACGCAACGCTCAGAACCTCTCATACTGCGTAGGGTCTCTATTCGTTTTCTTCCGAGTCCGTGACCTTTGTAAGTAGTTCCCACCGTGTGGTGGGACAAACGTAGCTAAACTCGTAGACCTCTTCGTCCGCCATCCGTCCGGTCATCTTTGGAGTGCAGTGACCCGCGTGACGCGTCCCTTTCCCATGCAAATCGGGCTCTCTTCAAAAGTCGAGAGCTAGGCTTTTAATGGTGATAACGTCGCACACGTTGCTGCACCACTGAACTCCGGCATCGTCACTGACCCTATGACTGAGGCCCGCCTCTGTGCATGTGACTGGGAGAAATGCCTGTTCCTTAAGGAACTCCTGGAGGAGCTACCGCATCTTTATCGTGGCGTCAGTGCTTACGGCGATGATTAATGTGAATAACTTGAGCTGTTGTTACAATAATCTTTTCATTTAAATGTTTATGTTATTGGCACAAAGGGTCTTTAACTGAAAGGAGTTGTTAGGAAAGAAATGCAGCGCGGATACAGAGGATGAAATATCGTGAGGATATGTTGGTGACACTAACACATATATAAAAGGCAATAAAATCGCTTTACTACCCACTGCTGTTTAATAGGTTTCTACAAACCGGTTGTTATAGCGTGGAGATTTATTTTGCCACTGAAATATCTATCAATCAACAGGCAAAACGTGAGGGGTGTTAATTTTCGAATTGCATTTAACCATCACCCTTGTTTCTCTGCATTAAGAATTACGTGTTCCTTGGAAATCTGAAGGACTTTCTATTGCAATTATTGGGGCTTCTATAAAAAAAAGTCAATTTGGAAGACTTCATCATATGCTGTAAATAAAGCGGAATAGATTTAGTCGTTGGAACAAAAGACATAGTACATAAAAACAATCTATGGCTATATAATATTTACAATATCTCTGTGCATTGCCAAGTGTGTTTTCCTCCATGCAGATTTTTATACTGTGATACTTTTACTTTATTTCTGAAGCAAGATAAGATTATTGAAAAAAAAATGCTTGAATGCTCGTCAAACCTTAGTGGAAAAAGATCTGGAAAAACCCCTGACAAATACAGCAGTAATTGCTCCTATACTTATCTTGTGTCAAAGCAACCCTTTCCTATCATAGGACACATCAAAAGTCCAGTGTTTGAGTTATTCAAGC
This sequence comes from Galaxias olidus, assembly GCA_026901105.3. Lineage (NCBI taxonomy): Eukaryota > Metazoa > Chordata > Actinopteri > Galaxiiformes > Galaxiidae > Galaxias > Galaxias olidus. Next base: position 369,927 of record JAPMUY010005588.1, read on the forward strand.
AAAATGACATGTAAGATGTCCTGAAGGAAGTCCAGCCTTTCCACTTTGTTTCTCACTTCACCCACATAGTTTGAACAATTTGCCATTCTCTGACTCTTGTTAATGCTGATTACCCAGTGTGATTAAAGATTCCGTGGTCCATCCACAACAGAATGAGTGCTGACTGCTCCATCAGTTAACATCATCAGTTTATTTATTGGATATTATAGGTCTCTCTCTCTCTCTCTCTCTCTCTCTCTCTCTCTCTCTCGTGAATCGGCATTGTCCTACACTCTCAGCCCTATCATGAAAGAATATTTGCATGATAATTGCCTGTTTTCACATGGCACCTTAATTGGAGACTGGTAGTGGTGACATTCTACCCTGGCTAATAACCCATGCAGGGCTCTCGGTAGGCAGGGAGCTGAGCGGACTACGTAACCACTGCTACACAGCAGGAAAATGTTCTAACCTTTTCCCATGCCAGCTTTCTGTTACACAAAGACCTGGCTGCGTTGCTGTTCCCCTGTTGGCGCTAGCTGACTACCCAAAGGGAAGCGGATAAGTATAGTCTATCATTGTCTTAGTGACTCATATATCACCTCTTTCCTATGCCTCACCAACCTGATCCGCATCCCAGGACACAGGAGTTCATCTATATATCAACTTTTCTTCTTTTCTCTGTAGAATTGCAGGAGGAGCCGAGGAGCCGGGAAGAGAAATAACCCTTAATAACCCTTAGTGATGCTTGTGTAAAAAGCCCACCGCACCAGCTTCCTTTATTTGAGTGGAAACCCAGAGGATACAGTCGAAACTTTGTCACTGTCAAACTCCCTTCTTTTTCTTCTTTTTCTAAAGAATATGGCTTTCCGTCAAGCACCCTGGGCTATTGTGTTTTTATTTATTTTTTCATATGTGATAAAATATCCATGGTGTTCACCAAAGGCCTACTGGCCCCCAAGTTCAGATGAAATTAGAAATATATAATTCAGTTCACGCGTCACAAAATGCTGGGCAGGGGAGAGATAGATCCTCAATTTTAATCCCCTTGCCTCTGCTGATCAAAATGCTAGTGGCATGGAAAATAAAGTCTCCGGGAACAAATCCTTTGATAATGAACTGTTATGCGCAGAGCAGTACATTTCACTTCCATTCGTATATTTATATAGAATTTAAATGGGGACCAGCTGCTGTTGAAATATTGTTTCTAAAACAACAAAGTAAACTTTATGACTAGAGGAGGCCGCGTGAGGAGCAACAATACTGACTGTTGAGACTGTAGGGCTCGACCGCGTAGCCTCTTTGACACATTTCTTTGATATTGTCGCTTCGAATAAACCTGTCACGTGGTCTTAGTTTTAGCTCAGACTTCTGACAGATGAAATAACTCCACGAAAATCCACGTTACTTGGCTTTTATCGAATTGGAACTCGGGATATTGCTCATGAGCTCCTACTCCATCCAATATGATCAGATATTAGACATGGGAGCATTGCTTCCTTTGAAGGCGTTTGGACGAAAATTAACTGAGGGTAAGAAGTGTGGTGGTATTTCTCCTATGATGTTAACAGACAAAATAGCACAACATTGCGGTGCTTCTTGAGGGCTGGCTCAGCTGCAATAAATCTAATACCCACATCCACCGTTTCCCTTTGCTGCTTAAAAACATACAGTATTTTGACTCAGCTACACTAGTACACTCATATGTTGTTCTCTGCCTTAAGTAAGCAAAGGTGACTGTTTTCATGGAAAGTGCCATACAGTAAATAAGATTCCTTGTTGTTCATCACTGAAATGTTCTACGCGTGAACTCAGTGTGTGTGTGTGTGTGTGTGGGGGGGGGGGGGGGGCGCAACATGGAGGATCAATATCATGGCAATCATAAGGTGTTTTTGAGGTGTAGCACATCTGACCTTGAGTGGATAGATGGGGGCCCTGTACTGAAAGAAAATATAGCTCCGCAGAGTGGAGTGATTTTATGTACAAGCCGGTTCACAATGTCATGGATCGAGGGCCAGAGACGGGCGCAAACGAGGATATATGGCTATCGGCTTCTGGAAGGTTGACTCACTCCTGCGCCTTCTGCACACTATTGTGTCAAGTGTTCCCATTATGTTGCATCTTACTTATCAACTTAATGGTTAGTGGTTAGTGGGATAAAATAAAAAAAATGACTTTTAACACTTCAGCTAACACAAACACAATATAAACATACTGTTTGGTCTCTCAAGTCTAAATTCTGGTTGTATGGTTGATTTGTAGATATCATGCTTAGGTTTGGTGTGACACCTTCTTACAAATGCATAGCCGCAAAGCAAACCTATGGATTTTAGATGTCAAGAATTGCATAGATTTCCCGATTGTCTGTTCATGATCGTCTAAATTCTATTTTATGAATATTAAACTCGCGTTCACCACTGAAAACGGCATGTGAGTTGGAAGGGAAGAAAGAGGCACCCTAGAATAATGAACAAAAAATATAAGAATTTTTTTGTGTTCAAATATTTGTATATGTGCTTCATAGACACTAAGGAATCACACAAAAATGTATGACGTTCTACATTATGGGACCTGTAAGTGGCAGCACAGCAGTTGTTTGATTAATTTGATTGAAAAACAATTGAGAATTTCATTATAATAGCCATACTCCTGGTATTAGATGTCATGCATACTATTCTATCCGTCTCATTATTTTACCACGAAGAAAGATGTTCTCTATCTTTTCAAGTGTGAGAAAGGGGGCTCTTACCCGGGTCATGCTCTGATTCAAGACAAAGCTGGATGTGTCAAAGGATGTGCAGGGTGTCGAGCATTTTCCCTCATATCAGAAGAGCATTCTATCCAAAGCCATATCCCTTAACAAGAGGTCTTAAAAAGACTGGAGAAATACAATACATTTCATCTAAAAAATCTAAAATGTCCAGCAGAAACATTATTTGGGGGAACAGTGTGCTGTTGTGTACCTTGTTTATGTATTTCGTATTCTCAGGTTCTGCATAACAACTTCAGTGACGCAGACAAAACAACAACCATAAATCTGCAGTATGTACAGATACGTTATCCGTGGATTGCCAGTATTGCTTTCACATTAAACTGAAATCGCGGATCTTCCTCAGAGACCTAAGGTCTTAGGCCATTTTGATTTCTTACGGAGTCTACCGTTGGGATCCGGATGGACAATTTGATCCACGCAGTGATGAGATGCCGGGTTACATTTATGCATTTCTGAAACCACAACCACTGATTTGCATATGGTATATCTCCGTTTCGCTTGTAAGTGACAGACAGCGCAGAGCAAATCCAATTCTAAGCCATCCTATGTGATAATTCAATAATTTACTCCCATTGGTTATTTGAATTGTAAGCTCTCAATTTTCTAGAAGTGATGAACCAGATATGAAAAGGATTTCAAATGTCTCCTGTGTTAAGCTGTCAATCATCACATTATACATCAGAGACATAATATGGAGCAGTACTTCTCCCAAGACCTTTCTTCGAAAGTTATTGGGATTTCATGAAAATTTTGATCTCTAATTTAAAAAGCTTGAATGGCATCAGAAGATGATTGTAAATCACGTCATAAATCTTGTCGGATTATATAATAAATGATAAGAAACTGAGTGTTGGTGAAGATGTTTTGTTTAAGGCTAATTTACTGCCTGCATTTTTTCCTTTATGCTCACACTGGTTTCTTTCATCTCCATTACAATCACATTCATGTGAAAGTTGAAAGTCTTGATTCTGGAACTGTTTATATATTTTTTTAGTTTAGGAAAGACTGTTGAATTAAATTCGATATGAATATTGTCTATTGCCATTGATACAAGGATTAAATTATGCACTAGGAGTTTCCACATAGTCCCTTTGAATTGATCTGTCCTTTCACTAGCTCAATAGCTATCAGCCAGCGCTGTGTACTTCAACTTTTAAGTGCTCTGTAAGAAAAAAAGAACTAAAGTTAAACACTGCATGTGTTCATCACACAATTACAGTTACATCTTTAAACCTTTTGGTACAGCTAACATAAATCAATCATAGATTTATCTGGAAGGAAATGTGGTTCTAACAGACCATTTAATGCCAGTAACAGAATAATGATTTTAAATATTTCCCTGAATGACATTTGATCAGGGGTTTAAACACAAACACACAGACCCACACACACACATTCGAGTGCGCGCACACACACACACACACACACACACACACACACACACACACACACACGCACACACACACCAAGATACATCTGAAGATACACATGCCAAAATCTACAGAAATCAATGTATATCTTTTCTGGTGATAATGACGCCACAATGAAGCACTTGTGTGATCCTGCTAGCCCATCTGCCAATGCCACCTGAGAAGCATATCTGACAGGCAATTAATAAGAAAGCTACTAGCTGTGGTGGCCAACCCTGTGGCATATGTCGCTCTAATGACACTGGAAAAGGCAGCTTTTCTAACATTCACTGAACAGAGTTTTGCTTCCTGTTATTTGTAAGTTTGGTGTTCCAAATGGTATTCATAACTTATTTTGTTCCATCATCTTCTCAAACGATATGCAAGGTTATAGATGATCCTCGTAGTTTCATGACATCCACTAATTTCTATTAATAGGAATAGCAACTTTTATACCAAGAGGATTTTCCTAAAGGCCTAAATATTACTGCAAGCACCAACACTAGATTAGGGAGATCATAAATTATAATAATTTAACTGAGCGATGAGATGGAAATTCCAAAGAGGTGACATCTCATGCTGCTTGCTAAAGATTGATCCATTCTATTACACAAACATGGGGGACTTACAAAATGAACAATCACCTTTCATGCACAGCACAACCAAATTAACAGAACATATGGTTATTTTCAAATTGTACAGCAAGCAAGTTGTTTACAGGGATTTTTGGATTGGAAATCTAAAGCGGTGCATTCATCATTGGGAATATACTTTGGCCATCTATCTGCGCGCATGTGTATTAGCCCATATCCATTTTTAGGTTTCATTAGACAGATGACTTTAATTGATTTTAGCAGCTGCGGACCGAAACGGCTTTTATGTATAATGGGAAGCTAATGAAATAAACATGAATCTGAGAGATTTCCAGAGTGGAATATAAAAGGGATACTTTAAAGCGTGCCATAGAACATGTTGGTGTTTCCTCAAAGAAGCCAACCTATTAAGTCAACACAAAGCATATTTTGTAGAAGTTATAGATCTTCTGTTGTTTAATTTAGGGTTAAGATTATATTTGAGTTTTTCTGAACTCAAGAGAGGTGTCCCATTTAGCTGATTTCACAGGAGAGCTAGTAGATTAACAAGTAAACAGTTAAAGAACACTTGCTGTGTGTCAGCGTAGACCAGAGAATCGACAAACTTCGACAAAAAATGAAGGTTTTTACTAAAATATCAGACCAATCAAAACAGACAATCACAAAAACAACGAAATTGTTCGGCATCTCAGCCAGCAACTTCCTCTGTGTCGGGTCACAGGGTCACAGACCTCGCTTTGGGCAAAACAGGGCAGATCCTGTTCAAAGGTTTTCTCCCCACCTTTAGGGACAGGCAGCTCACTGCACCAAGGATCATCAGCTGCTTCACTGGCCCAAAGACAATGAGCTGCCTGATGTCCCCAGTCAGCCCCATAGAGCTTCAGACATCTTAGAGCTGTCCCTGGTGCTGACCTGTCCCGGGTTTGTTTGCTGCAAGGGTGGCATGAGAGGGTTCAATCTCCGGCGCTGTCGATGGTGCTGTGGTTTCTTCCTGGGGTGAGCTGACTTCTGGAATCTCTGTTGGCCAGGTAGGGTTAGGGGCAGTTATACCTGGACCACATTACTTTTGAAGTCTTTCAGATTGATGCACTAGTGCACTGACCATTTGGAAAACATTTGCCACCTGGTGTTCACTGTAATGTCTTGTATACGATACAACTCCATGAACTGATTCTAAGGCTTTGTTAATTATTGATGACTGATTGGGATCTTCTCTTAAAAAGCCCTCCTTTGAGACTGTACTTAACTTTAGTGTGAAGTAAGCTATTTAAAGAAGTATCTATGGCTTAATGGTCGCTAAGCGGACAGATGCTAAAATGTAAATGCTTGCAGAAATCTCTTTTTTTTTCAGGCAGAGATGCGTGATGAGTTCTTGTCTCGGGAAGGATAAAAGGGGTAAGATAGATTCACGATGCAGATGTTTTTATCACCTGGACTCTTCTGAATAGGAATTTTGAATAGTATGAAATCCAAGATTTTACCTGTACACAATAACAAAAAAGCATTTGAGAGAACAAGACCTGCACCATTCATGCTTTGACTAATACGTCTGAGCTTGACCTCATTTGCATATCCACAGATGATTGACACGAGACAGTCGAATAATTAAGCTTCCGTAAGAATACAAATAATCCTAATGCAACAGAGACTGCTCATTCTGCATTCACAGAACAGGGAGTGTGAGGTTTTTTGACTTCCAAGCATTTATTGTCAGTCATTAGAGATTTTTAGATTAAGCGTGTGGATAATGGATGGAGTGTGACCTTCCTAGAATGTCATTTGGCAAGAGGAAGTTAAATAAACCAAAGCTGCCAGTTAATTCAGAGTAAGCTACTTTCAGAGCAGTCACAATCTAGGGAGAAGGCTAAAATCAATTATGAGGTTTACAATAAAACACATTTTTAAACGTTTTTTATTTAAGTAATTAGCTAAATAATTTTAATTTTAAGATTATTTTCAGATAGTGCTGTGGTGTTCTTTTGTTCTGTTAGATTGTAGCCTATATTCCTTTATGACCGCTCTCAGGTACCAGCAAAAGTTTTTTTGGTGAATTGCAACACATTTTTATTTTATTGTGTTTAGTTAAAGGTTTAGAACATCCACCATAAGTCAAAGAGGCCAGTGGTCAGATGTGGTCAAATTTTGGCTGTCAATTATTTTGATGTTTTACCAAAGTTACAATAAAATCCATCTCATTTGGTTTCTCCTTGCACTCTCACCAATGTTTCAAACGTGAAATTGTATAATACACACACCTCCGTGCAACTCCCTCTTATTTTCGACATAAATACATATAAAATAGGTTCTCAAAACATGATCAGCGTGTCATTCGTCTACTAGGCTTAATGAGTGGAGCGGACCACAGAGTGCTTTGTGATGGGAACGAACCTCCAGTGTGCGCTATCAGCATTGACTCTAGTTTTCTAATATGTTCGGACATGTACTCTCCTACAGCTTATCTGGCTCCTTTATCTCAATTGCTTTGAGCTTCATTACCACCGCTGACAACGTTTGAACTGTCACATTCATCTCTCACCGTCGAATTCATGATGGCAGAGCTTGTCCTGCAGAACTTTCTGTCGCTAACGGTTGCTCGACCCCTTGCTGAAACCCAGTTTTGGGGCGTTCTAGTAACCAACCATCTCGACACTGTCAAAATCATGTTTGTCTCACATTTGTTTTGTTTGTTGGGATCTAACGTATGAGGAAGAGGAATTTAAGATTGAACGTGTGTGTGAGACGTACAGTATATATGCTCAGAATCCTACTGATGCTGATTTCGTTTTTGAACCACACTGTCTTTGTGGATGTTCAGTGCACAAACAAGACAGAGTTTATGTATTCTTTAAGGTGGTTTTATTTTAGACATTTGCATTGCCTGCTTTGTCATATGCAGTGGTCTCTTCAGGACAAATCAATGCTGTAAATTACTTACACAAAACAAAGAATTGAAGGATGACAACCAGATGTCAATAAGTGCCACCACGGCTGTGGGGATTCTCAAAGATAGTGATCGCCACGCTAGTCACACCACATCTATAAAAGGTCAAAATCCCTTTTGGAATTCAGCTCTTGCATGTTGAGTGCACAACCTTGGGCGATTGATGGAAAGGTTATATTGACCATTTAAGCACACCGAATGGACAAATATACTGACAAACTCTTTGGGTCACGGCATACAATCCTTCATACAATTTATGTATCCACAAAAGACTAATATAATAATGTCATGTCAAGAATGTCATCATATTACCACAATTATGTTTAATTTCTTTTTAAAATCCTTAATTCTCTAAGTAATTTCATTTACATGCTCTGACACGTTGACTTTGGAAGTGAAAAATCCATAGAGATCTCAGATATGATAGATTAGCAGTGTTTGCATAGCTCAAATAAAGATAAACTCTCCAATGATTGAATTTATTAGAATGGATTTACAGTGTCTAATTTCTACTGTCCTAGTCTCATTCATTTTGTACTGTGATGCACCCACAACAGCAACCCAATATGCGTTACAGAGGAAAATAATAAAATTATAGCATTTATTAGGTAGGTTAATGATTGAAGACTGTAACAAATAAGTGCCATTGGTTGGTTGGTTGGTGGGTTTTGGCTGTCCAGTATAATGATTGGATCAGCACAACACAACACTTCAAACCCAGCTGTAACAATTACAAAGCAGAAATGTAAGCTGTAGGGTAGTCTTGATGTTATTGAAACTAAACTAAATAGATTACACAAACAAATGCTTTACTTATCGAGAATAAATATGTCTGGCTAGATTTCTAGCTTACTTTAGCAATAGGATGTGCAGCAAAAGACAGGCATGTAGAGGAACTATTTCAGACATTAAAGACTTAAACAAACTGAAACAATTGTTTTCTTTAAATGCATGAGCATGTTTTTGTGTCTGCAAAAGTTCCTACCAGTCTGGGTAAACAAACTCACCAGCCTAACTAAGAGGAAGTTGAGACAGTGTTATACTATTTCATAAGTAGGATACAGTAATACTATTACAACATTATTATATGTATGTAGCCAGCAGTGCCCAGCACAATTCAATAACTACGACAAAATCTAACAGCCTTTACCTGAATAGTTTGATTGGCTGGACAGGTCAGCATAACTGAATGAGCAGTTTGTCTTCCAAGTATCTGCTATACCAAGCACGACCTCTCCAAAAGAGATGCTTTATATGCGCACCTAATCGATTTCTAATGGATTTATTCTCGACACACAAATCAAGAGATAACAATTTATTGTCTGGGTTTATTGACAGCAGGCAGGGGTGGTAGATATAGCAAAAATCTTTACAGGGCAACACTGCTCTTCTATCCGGCCATCAAGTGGCTTAGTGGGGAAGTGCAGGTGAGAGAGAGCTCTCTGGATTCTGTCGAGGGCACCTTCCCGCTCCTGCCTCTGCTGCGCACGCGGAGCCGCTCGCTCTCCAACCATCGCTGAGATCAGTGTGTGGTACCATCTACCATAAGCCAGGGCTCGCTTTCCACAGAAAGCTTCGCTCTTACTTTTCTGTCTGTGTGTAATTGCGTTTATCATTGTTCCTTCCGAGAACGATAAATAGAGCAGGTATGATTATGTTAAATTCCGTCGTTTAGTGAGCTCTTTTCGCTTCTAAAAGATGTTGGGTTATGTGCACACTTTTTGGGAGAGTGCCGATTCTAATGGAATTTGTTGTGGCTCTTTGGTGTTTTCTCTTTTTCAGTTCAACTGGGGCCTGTATTTGGAATAAGAAAGCATTGCTGTTGTCTGACTAGAGAGAAGAAAGAAAGGACTCCTCTGGAATTTCCTTTGGAATAGTATTCGGACGCCTTGGTAAGTCCTTCATGTTGCACAAAAGTAAAACAATTTTGTAGCAAATTGGAATTGGGAGAGTTCGTTTTTATGCTTATCACTTCTATCTCGTTCTAATAATTGCAGTTACCAAGGCTTTGCATTCATCCGCCTGGGTATATAGTAAGTAGCATTTACCTATACTTGTTTTGTTTGTCCTGAGATAAACTGAATCCACACCTTGTGGACATGAGTTATATTGGTGAACCGATAAACCAGAATGTGGTATGTGCAGGTGCCCAAATGCAAATGTAGCTATGTAGGATGCCAGAGTTGCTATCGGATGTTGAGAGAGACACGGCTTTTTTTATGCAATTGTTTAAAATTTTTACCCTCCTGTTTATGACGCCAGTAGACAATTTCTGCTAAACTTTCATAGTTAACTTTCAAGTGTGTTAAAAATGTAGTTATTGTTTTTGTTTCCGGTTGCTTGAAGACGCATTTAAAGAAATATTCTGGTTACTTAACTGGGCTTGTGTTGCACCTGGTTTTGACTGGTCTATCTTCTATAGAGGCCTATGTTTTTTGGGTTATCATTAAAAAAACATGAAATATTATAAGGATTCATATAAGTGACAGTAATTATGGGAAGTGTGTGTATCTTTGTGAGTGTGATTGTGTGTGTGCTTGCATGGGTCTACCGTTTGAAAGAAATAGAGAGTCTAGGTGTGTGTGTCTTTAAAATAAGGACTTCGTCCAGCTTAAACTGTAAATTGTGGATATGAGGGTGGTTCAGTAGGATGCCCATTGAGCATCTGGAAGTCCTGTATCACTCGTTATGAACCAAATATGTTTTATAAACACAGACCAAATCTTCAGTTGAAAAACCTGTAAATGAAACAAACAAAAGCCCAGTCAAAACCACTACATTCACACAGAAAGAGGGGCAATGACAACAACAACTCACCCTAGGGTGTTGTGAATTGACGGAAGGTGAAGGATGCATGACCGTAGAGAGAAGTATTGGTGTCTGATGTTTCTAAGGGAGCTGAAGGGAGGAAAGTGTTGCCTTTCAGTTTGATCTGAAAGAAAAGGGTACAGCACAAATCACAATGCAGTCGGAGGTCTAACAGATAACCTTAGATTCGGAAGACACTATGAATAAAATGTTTTTCTGTGATCGGTCCATTTTTTTGGCACTATACCCTCTAGATTTTTTCGGGGATATCGTGTGGAATTAAGTTTTCTAAAAAAAGGTCAACAGAACAATTGTAAAGTATGTTCTTGGACTGTGAGCCAGTTTTGGCATGTCACTGTTTCTCGGCAGTCTTAGATTTTTCAGGATAAGGTCCCAATGCTTACTTCTAGGTTTGCTATCACCCGCAACAAAATCAATTTATGCCATCAACTTGTATCTTTTCTAATATAGCCCAGCATTCGACAAAACATTTGGATTCTTAGTAGGCGAACTATTACTCTTATATCTAATTCTAATTTCTTGAAAAATACACATGCATGCCTACACATAATTGCAAATGTCTCATGCTTAGCTAATGTTAATGCCTCAAAGCAATTGAATCTTGGCCCCTGTATATAACTGTTAAGTTAAAGATACCCAGGAAGATCAAATGCATGATTGACTTCTAACACTTTACATTACAACGTAACACTATATTGCATTAGAGCTTTTCTGTAAGGCTACAATGCATGTGCTGTAAGATTTTAAGTGGAATGTGCGACTTTGAAAGCAAAATTGAGAGGTTCAGTGCAATTACCCATGAACCTGTCAATAATCAGTTTTGTTAAGCCTTCAACAAATCTGCTAATTAGTACCTGCACTCAGGAAGTATCCTGTCAACATAAAACGAAAACATAAATACATTTGTCACAGCAACAGGAAATAAATTGATAGTTGCATTATGTCCGTCCAAAGAGCTATTTATTTCAGAATGAACTGCAACATAGCGGAGAGGCATTCCCATTTAGTTTTCACAGTCGTAAATGAGATACGTTGAGACAATCAATCATTCTATCAAAGCTTCCTTGGATTAGTCCCAGGTAGGTATTTTCCCCAATCCGGTTCCAGACAGCGGCCCCGTTTTATAAATTGCCACCTTTTGACGCTTACATACCATCTTTGCCATGAGTTGCACCCCCAAGTCTATTAACTACTCCGCATCCATCATTGTTGGATGGACCAATGGATAGAAGTGGAGAGTTTAAAAGACATGTCTAATCATCAGCTGTGTCAGTGTTGTAGGGCATTACAATGTCAACTGGGGGTAGAAACCTATAGTCACAAAGCAGGTTATGCCTGCAAAACTATCGCCAAGTATCCCTCAATAACTGAGGCTGAACAAGAATAGTATTTAAATGCACCCTTATTGCTGACATGCCATTGTCTCTCCCTGTTTAGAAGCAAACTCTGTTTTTTTATTTGTTCTGGCCAACAAGTAGATGCCACATGCATTGTGTCTGTGCATTATGATCATACTGTTAGTACAACTAAATAATAGTTTCTGTATTAGTTATTATTTACTTCTGTAGATTAATTTTTTGTCTTTAACTCACTATAATTAACAGTAGCTAACAAAGTACAGTTATATGGTTAAATATTGTTCTGACTATCAAGAACTGATGAGTCTGTCCTATAAAAGTTCCCGCTGCACAATTCCCATGTTAAAAAAAAAAAATGGAACACTTTGATTATAGTCCAAACCTCGTTATGACAAGCCGAGTGCCCAATTCCCAGGGACCATTTTATAATGAGGACCGGATGACAGATAATTAGATACACCTGGCACAGGTGCTTTCAGGAAATTCTGATTCATCCCCAAACGAAATGTTTCTCCCTGCCAACATGAAAGCAAAAATGTCTCCCTTTGTCACTTTGCAGCTCCTCTCGTAGTAGCAATGTTTTATTTATTTTTCCACATCTTAACACTTTCCGATGCAGCGTGTTTCACTTTGAGTAGGCTGATGCAACTCACTGCCAAAGTTGCTCAACACCTGAGAAAGTAAAATTGTCTCTTGCAAGTGTACCAAAATATGTCGCCTGATGGTATAAGCTCATGGGATTCCTCTGAACTTAATTAGTTCTTTGCTATTTGTCAAATGTTGTATAATGATATACATTCACATCTAACAAGATTACTTCTAATAGGTAAACCTCATTTTGTAGCTAGTCCTTCAGTTTGTAGAGCACTGGGAGGGGCTTATTTATGTAAGAGATTACTGTTCTCGCTAGACTGTAAGTGTGTGTGTTATAAACTGCAGATTTACTCATCAGACACTCTTTCTGATGTCTCAGTACAGACATTGGTTGTCTGGAGACTTGTAGCTTCATGAATGTGCATGTATCTTATCACCCATTTCACACACACACACTGTGTACTACAGCGTGCTTTATCAATCATGTTCTCAAACACACATTCACATGCACACACCTAACACACATTTAAAGGCTTTAGTGGTTGTTGATTGGAAAAGCTGCGTGAAGTAAAAGATGCACACCTGCGGATTTGCCCTGCCATTTATCAGCCTTTCACCTCAGCTTGTGAGTCAGACATCTATTAGGTTGTTAGGGGTGACTTTGGACTGCTGCATGTGACATCAGTGCTATTAAGACTGACATGTAGGACAAGGTGGGATGGAATATGAGCTACTGCTGGGTCCTTAAGTTATTCAATTAAAAGGTTTGATGGTGTTTTGTGCCTTTTACCCCATTTTTCTTTTAGCCAAAACCCATACTTCTCTCTCTAAGGGTTCTCTCTCTAAAGGAAATTTAGAGGAGCAGGGATTGATTGCAGGGATGAAACACAGAGAAGCAAAGAGGGAACACTGCAGTCGATCCATTTTCCTGCAGATCAACTTACCCCTTTGCATACTATTCAAAGGCACTGCTAGACTTTAGAACTTTATTATTTTCTCTGCAAAATTACACAGAAACAGACAATGCTTTCAGGCAAACGTTCATGTTACATGTTATATGCCTCTTTCTTGACCTTTGGCCAAAGTTTATTTCTTCGGATTTGGTTTTCATTGGGTTGCATAGCCAATACCAAAGGCCTTATTAGAATACGTCTGAGTAGGCATTAGAAATCACATGATTCTGGGCATGCCATTCAATTTTTTGAAAAATAGTTTCTGTTGATATTCATTCTAACTATTGCAGAAATAGTTGCGGCTGGACACTTAGTCTGATTTACTCCAAGCCAAAAGAAAGTGTCCAGTCTTTGGAATGTACTGTACTCCATCGTTTCCTTGTTACATCAGTCAACTTTGTGGCTAGCATTGCCTCAGACTTCGACTCAGTCAAGCATGTTTGAAATTGACCTCCTCTGAGAATTCTTGGTTGGATATGTTTCCTAGCCCCTACTGAACCATTGTTTATGCCTGAAGAGACCAGCACCCGTCTTGTGCACGGGTTCAACACACAAAAAAATAACTCCTTTTGGCCATACCTGATAGGAACTGACAGTTTTGAGGTAGACAGAAAGAGGGGAGTAATGATCTGATGGAAGTCCTAGTAGTAAGGTTTAGAACTGGAAACATTTTATTTTAGCACATTTATAGTTCATGCAGTGCCAGTTGGGAAGTTGGCAAAAACAAAATTCACATTAAACGTATATATTCTGATATGTATGTTATTTGAGTGCCTTTCATGTCAGATGGTGCTTTTGAAGTTGAATTCACGGAATCTTTGGTAGTTTAGGTTTTCGTAGCGCAACATAAAGTCGAGTGCTGGCATTGAATAGTCCATAGGGAACAGTAAAGAAAAGCTTGACCGAAAAAATATCGCAGGCAAGCTGGAGCCAGAGTACTCTGCACAGCTCGATGCTACAGTGCCGCCCCAGACCCACATGAACAAGAGAAATCAATTAGACACTGGGTTGCTATCTGAAGAACGTCCGCCATGGGAAATGGTAGAACAAGCCAGAGCTCCTGGAAAAAAAGAAAGGGAGCAGAGAAAGGGTGGGGGGAGGGGGGTGAACATGGATGTCTGTTTGGCCTTTTCTCTGTCAGATCCGCAACATTTGACCTCCAGTTAACACTCTCCTCAAGAGCCTTAGCAATGCTCAGATTGGCAGTGCTACAGTTGCTACAGAAAGATATCATATGGCCTGGTCATGAAGTCAATTTTCTTTTGCCTATCTATGAAATGTCCTCAGTGTTTGGTTAGGGTTAGGTTTTTGGAGTAACATTGAAATATGGCTGTCCTATTTTCTGGTTTGTCTGAATGTGCAGTTTGTTTCTCTAGCCTCAGCGTAGGTGCTCCGAGTTATATTGTCGAATTAGGCCTTACAGCCATTTTCACATGTTTTATTTGAGTTCAGCGGCTAATCGAACTACATGCTCGACATGAGGTCAACTAGTTCCTTACTTGCTGTTCAAATTACAAAATTGCAATTTTGTTTAATTTAGGGCTGCTTTTGTGAAACTCTATGAAAGACAACAATTCTGAATAGTCTCTTGAAGGTGGATTCATTTCAAATTATTTGTCCTATTGCATGGACATTTCTTATCAGATCAGATTGGTTATGTTCATATTCTTCATCATTTTCCTTTTTTTTATGCAGCCAGTTGATCGTTTGCAGGAATGCCAAATGTCATAATGACTCAGTTCACCCCCCCCCCCCCCGCACCCCATCCAATTACTAAGTTGACACTTTAAATCTATACAATATGGACATCTAGAGAAATATTACCTTGCATAAAAGCCTGATATGTTGAAAGATTAACGTAATGTGGCTTCATGCATATTTCAGTGAACGAAGCGTCAGTACTGTAAATACAGAATTGGAGAGCACTGCTCTCAAACCCCATAGATTCCACTGGGCCTTCAGACCTCCTTGTCTTTGATGAAGCGTAAACCTTCTGATCACAACCGCCAGTGACGTTTCAGTACACTCACGTGACCCACAGCCTGCTTCAAGAAAAACCATTGTGATCTGTGGAACATAAGGGAGAAAGTCGAAAACCCTGAAAGTGTCTTAGAACCTATTGTACGGTAATTAGATTTGGTAAAGAACCTCCATCTCACTCCAAGGTTAGTTTTACTCGTAATACTAATCTAACAGTAGTTGATGGAGAGCTGCTGTGTGAAGCTAAACCGTGGCTGGGATTGCCGGTCTCAGCTGGACTGAAATATTAAAGGGTTGTGATAGCAGATAGTATAAAAGTTGATGCTGCCTTATGAAAATGCCACGATTAATGTCTATAAATCTACTACCTAATTTTGAGGGTAGATTGTCTTTCAGTCATTACAACTTCATAGGATCGTGAAGTTGTAGCCAGAGAAGAAACTAAATAAACCAGAAAAATTACATAAAAATTTGATTGTTTAAGAAGTCAAGATGGGCTGGCAGTTTGAAAGAGGAAAACGACTAAATCCAATCTCGGTTATTTTGTGAACAGACTGACCACATTTATAAGAGATGATTAGTGTGTTGGATGATTGAGCTGTGCTTTTATCACAATGCTTTAGAAAGTCCTAGAAGGTCTGGAGGCCACCTTTTTGCACACTTAACTAAACCGCCCTTACAACCACCACCACATCCCAAGTCCCTCATACGCCACCCCACTGCAGGGTTGGCTGTGGGGGCTTAGCAGATCCCCCGGCATCATGAGTGAATAACAATGAGGGGTTTGGGGGGGATCAGTTCCCCAGCCCAGCACCATACTTGGCAGGGTTTACGTAAGACCCCAGCTTCCTGAGAACTCTGCCGACTTAAGATGGCAAACAAATGGTTCCGAGGACTTCCGACTTGCCAGAGGGGATTGCATCTGTTCACGCTTCACCATATCTCTGCTCACTACAAACAAGCTTGTGTGGACTGTACACGACAACGACTGGGTTGTGGGTCTCTGTGTGTTGGTGTGCGTTTTCACGCCGTTTGTTTTCAAGCTCTGTGGTGCCATGGTTCACTTTAAAGCCACCCCCTCCCTGCATCCTCCTCCTGTTTTTGCTTCATGTGTTCCAAGCGAAGAGGGGCAGGGATCTGTCAAAACCAATCCTTTCTCATCAACTTTTTTTTTGAAGGTGGGGCTGCCAGGGAGATTCACTCAGCCCTGATACCCCAGTGGTGCTCCAAATGTCAAAACAGGTAGAGCCTGAAGAGTTGCCTTTTTGGATTTCCCCTAGAAATGTTTATTAGTCAGCAGGAGAGTTCCATTTGAGCCTAATTGTTTCAGTTCGACCAATTCTACCGACCAAAAATCAATTTTTACCACCTCTTTGAACACTAGCTTCCTTTTAATTGTTTATTTTTAAATGTATTACAAATCAGGACTAATAAACACAAAGTAATTTTCTTGCTCTTTAGCTATGTTTTTCAGACAGGCGTTTCAGTGGCTAGAAGCTCATCAGCCCTTTGTTAATAGTCCTAGTCAACAGTACAGGGCTTACCGCTCTCAGGCGCTCCTTTACTGGCTATTTGGAACAAAATTACACCAGACTACCAGTAAGATCTGCCTCACAATCCCAAGCTGCCAGGTGTATTTATAGAAGACAAAAGCGTGAGGCACACTGTATGTGTGCAGTTGAAATTCCAAAAACAGAAGGCATCCAAGGCTCCTGTTTAATCAGTGGCATCTGGACACTCTGCTGCCAGGGACCAATTTAAAGGGACAATAAAGCTCGTGTTCTCAGCTGGCTAAGGCCAGCACAACGTACATGCAAACATTCGTATCCAAGACCAATGGGGTATAGGACACATTGAAACTGTAAGAAACCTTTGAAGGAATGGCCTTCACATTTTCGACAAACATTCAGGCTTGACGTTCAGAGCTTCAACAGCTTTCTTTTCTTTTTTTTGGTGCGAGCATGGAAATACATGATAGATAACATTAGGATCCATCAAGGAAGGAGAGTAAGGAGCATGGGGTAAAATCGATGCATGGTGAAAATTAAATTTGCCTCAAAGAGCCTTTAGGCAAAGTGCAATTTGAAAGCACATATTTTATTTCCTCCTACGCCTCTACTAGGGGCTGGGATGAGGTGAATGGCAGATCTACCATCATGGAAAAAGGCAGAGGTACTGTATACAACTGGTATTAGCCCTCTATCTGCACTCTAATTGTTTGATTTAGTTAGGACCACGCATCCCTTATTGTATCATATCAAAGGTCAGAGGCGTTCTGTAGACAGATCAATCTTCCAGTCTGAGGAGGCGCTGAGGACAAGAACGAGAGTGGGTTCATCTAACAGGCCCAAGGTAAATGAGGAAGGGCGATATTTAAAAAAAAAGAGCAATGACGGCATCTGGAGCCAAGCGCAGACTGAGAGATTGAGCCGTGCTGTTGTAATGTGATTAGAGCAATGCAAGGCATTTACAGTGGTGAAGCGGTAAGAGCTTTTTGTGGTGGTTGTGTAGTAGGCCATGGCCTCTCAGGAGGATCATTTATAAATTGTGACTGGGAGTTCACTTCACATATCCACACTAGCATGAATGGACCACAACTCGTATGACTGGCCATCCCAAGATAAGTCTCCGTTAGCTGTGATTCATGAAGGGGCTGTGAAACACTTCTTTTCCATATTGAACATCATCCAAGCCTATTTACGTCCGGAACAATAGGTCCCAGGTGGTCAGTGCTGGCTGACACTAATAGCCGCCTGGAAGCTTGAGGAAAATCCAGAGGTCGCTAGCCTTTTCATGCATGGCTTATCAGCCCACTGGATTTATAGGACAGTGGTTTAGTTTGGGGTCATGACGGATCACCCCAGTCGACGTTCCGAAATGTTTGTTTTTCCACAACCTAATTGGAAGGACACCGTCTCTGCTCGGACAATTGTCTGTCCCGTCATATCAATATCAAAATAAGTACGCTCTTTACAACTAACATAAATTCCCAGTCTGGTTTCAGAAAGACTATTACTACAGAACTATGCTCATGGAACACCCATTAACAAATAGTCGTAATTAAACCAACGATGCATAAACGATTTGGTAGTGGGCAGCGGTCCTGCAAAGAGTTTATAGGTGACTATAAATCATCCACAGTTTAATGCCGCTAAGATGTTTAATTTGGTGCCTCTGAGCGCGTAATTAGTTCAATTATATTACAGACGCATTAGTCGAATAGAAAGCTATGTTGCCCTCTGGTCCCTCACGTTAAAAGGTGATACTCTGTTTCCTCTTGTAAGATTAAAACACCGCTGTGTAATCCTTCACCTGGAGTCGCCCTCCAGACACCATCACAATGGTTCGCGGAAGATAGTGTTTGCTCAAACAAGCTCTAATGAGACGCAGTGCTTAAGCAGCACCACAGGCTCCATGCCTAGTCCAGCTTGGTGTGTCAACAGTGGCGGAAAGAACTGAGGCAAGCAGGCGTTGGGCGAGAGAAAGCGCCTCTCCAGACAGACAAAATGAGGATGTTATCCTGTACTTTGCCCGTTCTCGAGCCAGATGACCGATTATTGTTTCTTGGTTCAGTCTGTCTGGCCTGGTTTGTAATGCAACCAGGACACTATTCTTGTCTGGCATGCCTGAGTAGGTGGACAACGAGACAGCTTACATGCTTTTGCTAATTGCAGTCGGTGAGCGAAACGATTGGGGAAGGAGGGCGACGAGCAGAAGTCTTCTCAGCAGAACTCACAGCAGACTAGGCCTGAGCCAAAGGGTTTTAAATGGATTACACTAGTGTGTCATTGCGATTACACACTGCTTACAGAGACCGTTACGAGATGAATTGAATTGCATGGCTTTGCACCAGGTCTTCTTCTTTCTCATTGCGTCTTTGAAATGCGCAGCGATGTATTAGCTGGGTTTCAATGTGGGATATTGTGTGCCTTTTTCAAGTGGCTCAATGTTTTTTTTTCCTGCAACATCATTCCATGTGGTGCTGAGAGGGATGGTTTTTTTCCCATGTCATGTACACCTTGGGAATCTGTAAGCATGTGTTCAATGGAATTCATATTCCAGAAAGAACGTTAGACTGCACTACAAATATGTTGTTGTCAGGAATTGTTTAGCTTCCTCTATAAGCTACAATATGTATGACTTTGACTGCAACTGTTATGTGTCAGTGTCCTGCGTTCCAGGCAAACACACACTGTCAAGAGGATTTTTTGTTTGTACTTTTACCCACACTGGCGCTGTGCAGAAGGTTTGATAAGTGAACCCCCTGTTCCTCCACTGTTTCCAACCGGCAGCCTCTCCCCCCCCCCCGCCCCCCCCTTCACCCTGTGTTTGTTAGTGCCGGCCGTCGCTGCGGCCGTGCACTTGGACAGACTGTACAGTGGCGTAGCACAGCAGCCCGTTCCTATTTTACGCACGTCTCTTGAAACCCACTAAGAAAGGGTGATTGAATGACGGCGCTTCAGGGGTGCCCTCCGTTTCCCCACGCCGTCCCCACCCGGGGCCCGGCTGGAACGGTCGCGGCGTGACGTGGGCACGCGTGCACACACCACGGCGGAGAGGATTATGCACGCTGCGAAGTCGGAGACCGGAGTGTGTTAGGCAGGGAGGTCGCGTCTCAAGGGACTCCGTTAAATGAAGGAGGGCGCGCTCCGTCTAGGTTAAACGCCGACGACCTCTGCCGTATGGACAAAAGCACACGCGCGCGCGCGCGCACACAGACTAGCGTTCGTACGCGCGCACGCGAGACTTTGGAGATGTTCTATTGCGCAACGTGATCTATTCGGGTACCACATCAGAAAGGTCGGCCGGATGACCCCTTGATGGATTGTTATGGACTGAAATACCTTACTTCTTTAATGTGCAGGAAAGAGACGTTTGACGACACACTGTCTTTTCTCGTTTCCCCTCTAGCTGCCCTTGACCACATGGAGAGGTCTCTCAATCGCTCCACTTCAACCGCCTTTGTCATTATCAATTCTTACACGTTAGGAAGAATGGAGGGAGCCTGGTCCGTGCAGCTCAATCACAGTCTGACAGTTTGACCTGGCTTAAAAAAAGAAGTCGCGTCTGCCTGCATCAAAGCAACGTCCAAATTAGCCTCTGTATGGGTGACCTATGGGAAGATTTATTTCCTCAGCTCTCACCCTGCCATATATTAATCAGGTGGACTCTGCCATAGGAATTAACACACGGGGGGATTTGCACTGCCTCGGATAGGGATTACATTGTCTAACGCTGAATTTGAATTGGTCTCTTGTTCTAAGTCCAGAGATTGAATTCAGTTCTTATGACTGCTATAACACTCGCATCGCTCGGGACCCAGCTATTTCATTGAAACAGACAAGGCAGCGCTGATATTATCCCCTTCACTCAAGAAAATTCACCACATTAATGATCAGGGGCTCTAAAGTGATTCCCACTATTCTCTGTCTTAGCCTCTCGCGCCGCAATTTGCTCTCTCACACACTTGCCATTGCTCTTTCGCCTCTCCCTCTCCTTGCCACCATCCGTCTTCCCAATTTAAAACCATAGATCAGTAGGGCATGTGTTGGAGCGAGGCAAATATCTCGGGCGAAAACGGAGGAGTCTTTGTTGTTTTTCCTTTTCTCGCTTATTCCGGCCAAGGATAAACCGGTGGGCTCTGAAGCTTTCTTCCCTGGCAATAAAGACGCTTTTTTATAGTCTGACCTCACTTCAGATGTGAGGTCACGGCGCGCTTCGAGTGAACAACGGGCTACACCTGCAGCGATGTCTAGACCACTGCCTCCTCCCACTGCCTCCTCCCACTGCCTCCTCCCACTGCCTCTTCCCACTGCCTCTTCCCCCTGCCTCCTCCCACTGCCTCCTCCCACTGCCTCTTCCCACTGCATCCCCCCTCTGCCTCCTCCCACTGCCTCCTCTCACTGCGTCCTCCCACTGCCTCCTCCCACTGCCTCTTCCCACTGCCTCTTCCCCCTGCCTCCTCCCCCTGCCTCCTCCCACTGCCTCCTCCCACTGCCTCTTCCCACTGCCTCTTCCCCCTGCCTCCTCCCACTGCCTCCTCCCACTGCCTCCTCCCATCCTCCCTCTCCACCTCTCCACGGCGTTGCATCACATTACACCGCGTCTTAATTCTTCCCTCGCCGTGAGATCTCTCCACCCTCTCATCCCATCGCCGCCTAATGTGATTTACATTTTTCCTTTAATTGAAAAATTATGTCCCCCATCAATGAGTATTTTAGCGAACCGTCTTCGACCCCACACGCAGGCTCTCTCTTTCCACAGTCGTTCACTTGAATCGGTGCCATTGCTAAGCGTTTGTCAGAGCTCCTGTGCGCATTTCTGTCTGTTCGTTGGCACATTTCTTGACTTCAATAGGGAAGCCGCATCAAGTTGATAATGCCGATACCTGAATTACATTTCTCAGCCCATTTTGCGCGGCTCTCGGTTTCTGTTGGCATCCGGAAGGTCTACATGTATTACCAGCTATTGGGATTATGAAGCCAGGGAGATGAGAATATAAATTAGCATTCCGCTCCAGGCTGTGGCACAATCAAGCTGGAGTGTCTCCACAGAGAAACACTAGCATCCAAATTTAAACTCGCATGCTGACAAAGTGTTATAATGATTCACCAAATCCCCCCCCCCCCCCCCCCTCTCCCTGCTCACTCCCCCACACCCACACTCTTCCCCTGTCCTGCCAACACACCCCGCTCGGAAACATCTCACCCTTAAACACATGACAAACGGGTGGCACACTGTCGGGACAGAAAAAAAAGAAACAACATTAAGCTTGCAATCCTTCCTAGTGAACCGATGAATTTTTGATAAAGTGTCTCTAGAGGTTTTTAAACCCATTTGAAAGTGAGAGGGCTGCGGCGAGACGGACAGAGCGATAGAAAGGGAAAGGGGTCGAGTTGAGGGAATGGAGGGAGGGGGGGGGGGACGGGGGGGGGACGCGAGATATCTCATAGGCATTACACATGCACTCACAGGGGCTGGGCTGTGAACTTCCAATGCGGGTGGCAGCACCTGCTCCCTGCCAGCTGTAAACAAGATGGTGGCACTCCCTTTCAGTGCATCAGGGCTTACCCTGGGCATCCATTTGGCCCCAGTTTACAATTACCATAAAGGCCCAGATTGCCTGCATGAACAACGCGATGGAGGCGGGAGGCACTCGCTTCCATTAGTGTCTTC